>CM075447.1:6122490-6722490 GCA_037832335.1 Carallia pectinifolia | reverse complement strand
TCTATTGGTTGTGAGCAAAAAAATTTGTAATCGATGTCAATAATCTGGGTTATATAAATGTAGGCAATTATTCGCCCGCACTGAGACCGACCCCCTTCCCCTCCTCCCAAAACTCATTTTCCCTATCCCTGTGGGGAATACAACAAAAAAGAACTGTGGGAAAGATTTAAAGAGAAGTAGCATAACCCTCCCTTTCAACTCTGAGCGTAGTAAGGATTAGGCATGGGTAGTACTTTTCCTTCTCATAGCCATCTGATTTTTTTCCTCAGGAGTTATGAATCCATAAATTCAATTTCTGAATGGCTAGTCATCTTGTTTTTGGTCACAAGGAGAGACAATTAGAATTTACCTCCAGTCCTTAACCGTGTGGATTTTCATAGGTTCCTTAAAAACTTTAAGAAAGTTTTGTTGTCACGATCAATGTTGATGTCATTTAAATCTGATCATTTTATGGCAGTTCCAACAAAATCCTCTTAAGGTGTTTACATAGCACCTAGTGTTTAATTGATGTTATTGCTGAAAATACAGATTAAAGATGCTTACGTGCTCAAGCTTTTTGAGAACAACTCAAGTCGCCTGCCAAAGTGGTGCAATGATGGAGATGATGTGAAGCTCCCATTTTGTCAAATTCGAGGAAAGTATCGAATGGAACTACCTGGGTACAATACTATAGATCCTTACCCACATATGAATGAAAGGTGCCCATCACTACCTCCAAAGTACTCAAGGCCACAGAATTGCTGAATTGATCTGACTTTGCATTTGCTATTTGAGTTGATTCCATCGTTGATATTATCGAAAGTCCTTCGAATGAAAGCAAAGGCTGCCAAAGTGAAGATCAGTTCTCACCAGTTACAGATATGGTACTGTAAATACTAGTCTATATATTTGGGGAATAGCAGTTCGTTGTATGATACATATAGAACTTGATATATTCGTTCATTGATTTCCAGATATTTGAGCTCCATTCTGTTTAGCTGAACTGTCTGGAATCGGCTACGACATTTAAGTTCTGGATGTGCATCCATAATCCCATTTGTAAATGTGATGTCACTTGGCTTTGATAAACATATTTGGTTATGTGGCATTCCAAGTGTGCAGCTACTATAACAGACTATGCTGTGTTAATGTGGAGAGCAATTTATGGTACTTTTGATATGATTTGAATAAGAAGAAGACAGTAATAATTAAGTGAATTCGAAAGAATCCCAAAGAGGTAATTCGCTGCAGTTTCCGAAATTAAAAAAAAAAATAAAACAAGAAAAGAAACAAAAACCGAATAATTAACTCTGAAAGAGGGAGAGAGAGTACCAACGGCTTGCTAACCGGCGACGACGCGCTCACGCACCGGCCAGTTTTAGGGCAGTTAAGAGAGAGAGTGTCTCCAAGCAATTGCCTGACTGACATGCGTTCAGCTAACTGTCCGACATGCGCTAATTAAGTGATCGAACGGTAGCGTTTAAACTCGCGAAAAGACCTTGTTAGAGGCCCTCGTATTATCACACTAGTAATAACTGGGAGATAAATTCAATTTTAATTCATTTTATTTTAAAAAAATAAATAAGCACTCTAATATTTTATATTATTTTTCTTTAACATGAGTTTAGTTTAGGCCAAGTTTGTTTTTTTAGTAAATTAAACAATTAGCTAAATGAATTTAACTTTAGGAATTTTTTTGAAAAATGAACATTTTGTGGCAAGCAGGCATAACAGTGAGAGCACCTCAAATAAACAATTTTTAACTGTCTGGTCACATGTAACCTGTAACAGGCAAAGGATACGTAGCTGCCTTCAGCATGGGCTCGACCATCTGTGACAAAAGCAAAGGTAACTTATTTGATCTATCCATAAAATTGATCAGTCGACACACCTCCTACTCTGCTATGAAGATCTCCATCACCTCCAAATGGTCATTATTAACCCATGAGACAAGAACATAAATGGACAACACAAAAAACATTTCTCTTTTTTTTTTTACATTAGAATGTTAAAGAGCAAAATTCATCAATGAAGAAGGCATAATGCATAAAAATTTCCTTTGCATCTGTTAAAAACCAAAAAAAAAAGCAAAAAAAACCTCACATCTCTTAGAAATTTCAAATGAAACATCATGTGGAATACACAGGACAAGAAAAATAAGTGGAAACATAGGAAAAGGAATGGAAACTTACCTGTGAAAGTAAGCGTGCAGCACCCAAAAGTCGCTCCATGAAATTAGGTGTTCCGCAATCAGATTTTCTCCACTTCAAACTGTAAGAATTGAGATGGTAAGACGCTCTAGAGAATATTTTACAATGACAAACTATACGTATGATCAAATGTAGAATTGCAACTCAGTACTTGAAGACAACCACTACTACAATTTATATACAGTAAAATTTACATGGCTAGGTTTTTTACTATTTTGAGGTTGTACCTTTCGAGGAGATGCACCTTTTTCTTTGGTTTCCTCCCATTGATAACTTGAAAGCAAGAACTTAGTATGTCCTCCAACTTGGCTGATTGCAAATGCCTCAAATCCCGTCTCACCTGACATCCCAGTTTAATCATTGAAACTCAAGAAACTCACATAATATACACTGAAATAGATCCATAGCAACCCAATTCTTCATTCAAACTTTCAAGCATTACACACAGAAAAGAAAAGGGAATTTAAAAGGATCCGCCAGTAAGTTTTCCTACAACTAGTTACCCACTAAGTATTGTTGTTTTTTCAGTGTATGTCCACAAGTGAAATCCCACAAGGAAAAAATTCTCCCACTCTTATTTCTTATTCGTCAAATAGATACGAAAAAAAAATATCCATTGAACCGTGAATTCAAATACCCAATAAGCTTAACTTTGAATCGAATTTTTTTCCATTTTTAACAAATTACAAAGTTTCCCACTTTTACTCAATTTTCTTGGAAAACAAACAAAAGCCCAGAAACATAATTAGGAAAACCAACATGGAAAACCACCATAAGAAATGGGAAATTAAACAAAAGAAAAAAAAAAAAACTATAGCTTGCCTTTAAGATATACTGAAAATAAGAGCACCTCCTATGCTGGTTCTTGTTCTTGTACACCACTCGCTCAAAAACCCCAGACTCTGCTTGAAGTTGCTCCAGAAACGACTTCATTCTTTCTTCTAAGCCGTCAATTTCAGTACCCATCTTCCACGATTTGAGGAAGACTCAATCAGAGAATCAACGACCACAATCTAAGTCCTGTGGAACTGGCTACAGAGGTGGTAGAAGTTTTGGCGGTAGTCGCAGAGATGGAAGTTGCAGTAGTAGTACCGGCGGATATGATGGTACCTACAGGTTTGGACACGACTGAGGTACTGAAAAAAAAAAATTCTGATGGGTTATTTTATATACACATCTACCCGCTAAATAGTTTCTTCCTCCTTTTAATGCTTGTTGTTACTTATTCAAAATTGTCACTACTAATTAAGAGAAAAGAGTAAATATAAGAAAATTATAAACTTTTCGAAATTTTGCAAATTTAACATCAATTCAAGTACTTCTTTATCAGAGTTTTTTCTTTTTCTCCATTCACCAGATTTTAATGGAAACGTAGTCTCGAAAATCATGTGCTACAAAAAAATTTATGTCTATCTCTACCTATATGTATGTATATCTATCTATAAGCGAGTAAAATAAGCAATCAATAAAACTCTTCTAAAAAATTAACCATGACGACCACAAGAAAGATAAAGAAGAAACAAAAGTTCTACAATTAAAAACAATGAATAGAAAATCCATCAAAGCAGTGGTAACAAAGGCATGAGAGAAAGAAAGAATTAAGGTTCCTGTTCAGTAATTGTTTTTCACTACAATTGAGTTCGTAGCTACAAAAAGCAACAATCTTTCTGAAAATTAACTAAGCAAATTCGAACCTTTGATCCAACAAAGAAAGAGTCACGCATCCACGCATAGGAATAAGAAGAAGACAGTAATAATTAAGTGAATTCGAAAGAATCCCAAAGAGGTAATTCGCTGCAGTTTCCAGAAATTAAAAAAAAAAAATAAAACAAGAAAAGAAACAAAAACCGAATAATTAACTCTGAAAGAGGGAGAGAGAGTACCAACGGCTTGCTAACCGGCGACGACGCGCTCACGCACCGGCCAGTTTTAGGGCAGTTAAGAGAGAGAGTGTCTCCAAGCAATTGCCTGACTGACATGCGTTCAGCTAACTGTCCGACATGCGCTAATTAAGTGATCGAACGGTAGCGTTTAAACTCGCGAAAAGACCTTGTTAGAGGCCCTCGTATTATCACACTAGTAATAACTTGGAGATGAATTCAATTTTAATTCATTTTATTTTAAAAAAATAAATAGGCACTCTAATATTTTATATTATTTTTCTTTAACATGAATTTAGTTTAGGCCAAGTTTGTTTTTTTAGTAAATTAAACAATTAGCTAAATGAATTTAACTTTAGGAATTTTTTTTAAAAAATAAAACAAACAATTATTGTTTCTTTCTAAAGAAAAAAGAAAAATTGGAGACTTGTTTTATTTCTTTTTTTTATTTTGAGGAAACATGTGTAGTTTCTGTTTTCTTTTTTAAGGAAAAAAAAAATCAATTTGAGAGTTTTTTTTCCCCTTTTTCCTTATTTGAAAAAGAAGGAATTGAAAGTTTTTTTTTATTTCTTTTTGTTTTTTATTTCCTTTTGTTGAAAAATTTTATAATTATGGACATTTTATAATTACAAAAAAGAGATAGAAACTTTATATGCTTATGTAGTGACTACTGGTAATTAGTTTTTTAAAAGTTTAATTCAAGATTTTTAACATTTTTTTAATAAAATCTTAATAATTGTAATCTTTCTTAGTATTCGTTGAGAATTAGGATTCCAATTTTAATACATTTAGTATTTTTATAGGCATGTAGTTATGATTTTCATGTTAAAAATGTACAAATATAATTTTCTTTTTCTTTACTTGATGTTTCAATTTCAAATTTTAATTTTTTCTTCCAAACAATTTCTTATCCAAGTTGGTAATTATAATTGATTGTAATTATTTTATTTTTTCTATTATAGTTTTTTTACATCTAATTATGTAAGGATATTTGTTGGCATAAGGATGTTTGTTATTCTTTTTTTTGATGATTTTCTTTTGCTTTCTTCTTAAGTAGATTTGTCAATTTTAGATTTTAGTTTTTTTCATTAAAACAAAAAGGTCAGTGCTTATGAATGATTATAGTTATATTAATTTTTTTATTATAGTTCTTTTTTAGTTTTTTGTACATATAAGTATCTACGAATATATCTTAGCACTAAAAAGTTCACACAATTACAAAAATTTGATTACAATTAAAATAGAATTCTATAGTAGTTTGCTGCACTGCTGAATAATTTTTATTTATAAATTTAGCCACTAATTAGGGAATAAGAAGGAAAAATTAGTGAGATTCAACATATAGGGAGGAATCAAATTTTTTTTTTTCAATTCAAAATAAAAAATAGCATATATATATATATACGTATAATAAAAAAATATTTTAGTTATTATGAACAATATATTTTGAAAATCTTAAATAATAATTTTATTTTTATATTAAATATAATTCTTATACAAGTAGCCACCAAATATAACTTGATCTTCCCTGAACCTTTTTTTTTTTTTTTCTATTTATTAATGAGTTTGGACATAAAATTTTAAAACTTTGAGGTTGGATTAGATTGAATCTTGAGTCTCATTTTTTTTTTTTTTGCCCAAAGAGCGAGCATAGTTTAAAAAAAAAAAAGTCATAAGTTTAGGGTTTCTCACATAGTCTCTTGTATATATACATTCCATGCGGCAGAACCTTATTTGTTTGTCCTCATCAAGTGTCAACATTTAATTTGCTTGACAATTTATTGAATATGACGCGTGTTTTTTGGCTTCAACACGTGTTGCGATATGATTCGCCTTAGACTTCATCAAGTCATCTTCTTTTTCCATTTCCCATATGCCATAATTTGAGTAGTGGGCTCATTCGGCAAGTGTGTTTCCTTCCACACATAATCAATAATTAGAAACTCTTCGTCTACTTGTTGACATTGGAGAGTGCATGTCACTCACCCGCTTCCGGTCATCGACAGAATTCAAAATTTAGTCGACTATCATATTTCAACTTCTTGAGTTCATCTGTCAACTTAATGTTTCAAAAAACAGTACAAAAATTGAGGTTTGCATAACCAGCATTAGAACACGAGATTAGGATAGGAAACATTCACTGTTCATCTTCTTCCTCAAAATTTCATAGTGTTCTGAAACTTTCAGACATAATTTCTCTTAAACGATGCATCCAAAATTAATAAAATATGGATAATTGGAACGCTCTTAACAGGAGCTTTTCATACATGTAAATTGCGGGTCTTGATGTTGCGGTTTTCTGTCTTGATCTTATAAAACCTCGTACAAAAAAAACTAATTTTTACTCACAGATTATGCAACCAAAAATCACTAAAAATTTACAGAATTTTAAGCACATCAAAGCTTACTTACAAGCAATTTTTCCTGACCCGAAACTCATTTATGTGAGAGAAATAATTTTTATCGCTTTCTAACCTAAAATAAAATGGAAAATTGCAAACTAAAAACATAGAGTAAGTTTCACAGATCCTCTCATGTCAGAATCAACCCTATTAGGCTCTGATACTAATGTAGAATAATCAAAACGATGCAAAAGGAAAAAGAGAACTTATCTCTTGTAGACCTCTATACTTGAGCCAAGGGACTGATCACCAGCATCAAAGGATTATCATCTTACTTGGTCGGAGTGATACCACAGTATATTGGGTATTACTCAATTTTTACAGCACGAGAACCTTTAGTCAAAAAATCAATGGAGTACTTATACTGTTGGCGTAGAAATGAGGATGCTTCTCTAATTTCATTCTGTTTTATCGTTGCTCTGTTTATCTTAGACTCAAGGAGTAGTTCTTTTTATCAGTTTTAACGTTGAGAGAATTACAATTCCCCTCAGCTGCTCTATCCCTTTTTTATTCTTTCAATTTATTTTCCTTATTGGGTTGAGTCATACCATTATGGGTGAATTGACCCAACTTATAAACCAACACGCACAACACATGCACAAAGAAGAAAAAACTTGACTATTAAAATCACCACATCAAGAAAAGTTGAACTTCAAGAATCTGAAAAATTACTGCTCTGGGCTAATATAAAGTTACTGAACCATTAGGCTGAATTGAAGTGAATGGCCAGTAGGCTCCTTTCTTAGGTTATTCTGCTCTAAAGCCCAAATACAAGCAATTTGGAAATCCAAAATGTATTACACATCTTCAATTGATGGCTTACACTTCGTTAAAAAAAAAATAAAGGCAATATTGAAACCAACAAAGATACAATGCCCAAAAAATATGTTCTTACACTCCAAAAAATATGCAAACAATATACACTTAGTGAAAAATAACTCAAAACCATCACCATTGGATGTAGCTGTGAAAGAGCTTAGACTTCATGTACAATTAAATTGCAAGACTCAAATGCTTTATTTCAGCTACTCCACTTAGCGTTGATATGATAGATATAAATGTCACGTAAATTACATATAGTGCTGACCAAACAGTTCCTGTCCACTTGGCATGGCTCTGCTCTAGATCATCACCTCCTCTTCTCCTAAAAGAGGCAGTTACATTTTGCAGTGAGGAATGTAAATTTTTAGATTTTTGTGTTTTCACTCTTTTGAAATCCAAAATGTGTTTATGTGATGGAAGAGTAAGCACAGCAAAGATAACATATTAATAAAATAACGAATTGAAGACAAAAGGGCACAACAAAACGACATAGAAGCTTTGTAGAGGATAGAATAGCCGAGCTAGCAATGGCAAGATTTCATTACAGGTGTATCTACTAAATTCAAGATCTATTTACAAGTCTTACTTACAAGTGTATCAGTTGAACATTTTTTTGAAGTTAGAATGTTATTACACTAACATTGTCCTTGTAATTCACGGCTTCAATACTTGATTGACTTATTTGAATCCTAAAACCACTTATCTGCAATAATTTGTCATGTAGCTCTAAATGTTTGAGATTGAGAAAGGAGATCACCGATGTTGCATAATGTAAACATCTATTTCTGCAAATTATAACCCCCTTGTTACCTTTTTGGCTTGATAAACTTAAACAAATCAGTTGTGGAATTGGAAAGGCCCTAGATTCTCTTTGTCATGTGACTAATAAGCGTTTCGAGTATAAGAACAGACAACATTAGAGGTAGTGGGTGAGGCAGAGGTTGTCCTAGAGGAAGTAATGGTGGTACGGGAGCATTTGGACATTTTTTCAAAGGAACTGTCAGGATTACTCCCTGATAGGGAAATGAAGTTTTGTCTTGATCATTGATCCATCTTAGCACATAGTATTTTCTAAACACGTTGACATGTGTCTATGGCATAAAAGGTGCTAGCATCAGTCATTCACACAAGGCTAGGATGAGAGAACCAAACTTTTGCACAAGTCCCTCCATAGAAAAATATTCTTGTACTGGAGTTTTATAGTGGTTGAGAAGTGTACATTCAACTTACATTCAGATCAAATTTCGTAATGATTATCCCGTCTTATGTCTTTATAAAATTCATGACAAAGACACTGCAATTTCCAAGAATCCATTTCTTATAACTACTTTTATGAGAGAGAGAGAGAGAGAGAGAGAGAGAGAGAGTCATTTGAACTCCCTTACCCTGTGTTTGGGAAGAGGGATTTGGTGCAGGGAGAGAGGAATCTTGGGCGAATAATACTCTTGCTTGTATTCCAAGAAGGGAAAGGAAAGATTATCCATTTTCCTTGGTGCCCACAAAAAAGTAATCCCTCCAAAATAAATGGGATATCAATATTTTTAATTCTAAACTTTTAAGTTTTTTTACGTTTGAATTCTAAACCTTTTTGACATTTCATTTGAGTCCTAAACCTTTTGATTTCATAATATATCAATCCTTTAAGTTACAAAAAGTGGTCAATTCATTAATAAATGAGTTTAACTTAATAAAAATCATTTAAAAAAGGTTAAATACATGAATTAAATATTTTTTTCATCAACAAAATATACACATTAAATATTTTTTTAAGTAACAAATATACGAATTAAATAGGTAATATGTATATTTTTGATAGAAAAGATATTCAATTCATATATTTAATCTTTTTTTAAATAATTTTTTGTAAAGTTAAAATCATTTATTAATGGATTGACCACTTTTTGTAACTTAAAGGACTAATTTAGTATGAAATCAAAAGGTTTAAGACTCAAATGAAATGTCAAAAAAGTTTATAACTCAAACGTAAAAAAATTTAAAAGTTTAAAATTAAAAATATTGATATCCCAAAATAAAGTAAGGATGAACGTGAGAAATTTAGTCAATGACAATCTTACCCTTTAGTACTTCATTATTTTATGACTTCAGTTTTTTTTTTCCTTTTGATTTTTGCGTTCAAATGATTTTTGGCTTTTTTTAATCAAAATTCCAAGCAAAGGAATTAGGTCGATATTGCATTTTTTGATCCTCTGGGTGCATAATACTTAAATTACTAGTATTTTTCAAACATAATATTTTATAAAAATAATGTATAAAATTTTTAAAGTTTCAATTTTCATTTCTCCAACATTCTTTTCTCTTATATTCCTCTTCTCCTAACTTTTTTCCTAATAATGTTTCAGTTACTGATACTTAATGAATCCTTATCTCTTTCTGCTCTATTCCAATTTTGGGACAATTCTTAGAAGAGATACTAAATGTTTGAGTTACTGATAATGAATCCTTATCTCTTTCTACTCTATTCCAATTTTGAAAGAAATCTTAGAAGAGATGCTTCAGAAATGCACAAAAAAGCCAAATAGCTCTATCACGTGGAAGGTACGAGTCACAAAAATAGTACATAATCATAATAATAATAATAATAATAATAATAATAATAGTGTCATTACGTAACAGATGAATTTAGTCTAGATAGTATTTAAACACAACGTCATTTATGTAACAGTAAGTATATTTTATATAACTATAATTAAAAAAATATTAATAAAAAAAATAATAATACTTTTCATATTATTTTTATTATTATAATTATATAAAATATATTAATTATTACACAAAATATAAATTTGAACATTATTTAACTACACTTATTTGGTCATGCTCTTTTTCCCATGGTAATAAGAGTATATATAGATAACATAGATAAATTCTCCTGACATAAACGCCCAAATAGACAGCACCTGCGCAAAGGTATTTGAATATTTAGAATTAATCTCTCCTTTTTTTTGTTTTTGTTTAAGCTCCTTCGTTAATATTTCTGGGTTTCTTTTTATGTTTCTTGATGGTGGATTCTGTTGCCTGCATTAGTTTATAATTTATATCATAATTCAAGACCCAGAAAGACTTACTATATATACATTTGTAAAATCCTAGTTAGCCAAAGGCAGACGAATTGTAGAAACGCCGTCGCAACCTCTCTCATGGCCGCCGTCGCAACCACCACCCCAACCACAAAGACAACCGTTACTGCCGGAGCTCAAATTGCCTCCTCCGCCCTGTCAAGGCCCTACTCGTCCTCAACCCACTTACTCCTCAAGTTCAACAAATTTGCGTCTCGCCCATCCTCCCGGACTCATAGGTTGGCCGTCGCTTGCGCTCTGACCCAAGAGGCACCCGTCAAGGTGGACGAATCCGACCCGGGTTTGTGGCAGCGACCCGATTCCTTCGGCCGTTTCGGTAAATTTGGCGGGAAATACGTGCCAGAGACCCTAATGTACGCTCTCTCTGAGCTCGAAAGTGCATTCAACTCCGTCAAAAATGACCCCGACTTTCAGGTCTGTCACCCTGGTCTCTCACGTCTCTCTGTGGACAGGCGACATCGTTTGTGCATTGGGGTATTTTTAGTTTGTGAATTATGTTGGGTTTAATTTGAATGCTTATAATACATACATACACGCATGCATACATATACGATGGGTTGTTCAAGGTTTGAAATTTATTATTGTGTTTTGTTGGCTTACTAAAAGTTTTATTCGTTGATTTATTATTTTTTGTTTTAGTGAAGAAAAAAACTGAAGAAGAAAAGCCTGTTTGTTTGCTTGGAAAGAGGTTTAAATATGATTTTGACGAGGAAAAATTTAAAGATTCTTTTGTCTTTAAAAGCTGGATGGTTCAAAGGCGGAGTACTTTTTTGCTTGTGTAGCGGCACTAAATTTTGTTGGAGGAAGCTCAAATTTTGTTCCAGAAAGTATTAACCATAAATGTAGAGACAACTAAATTTAAATGCCCCACCTTTCTATGATCCGGAGACCATTCGTGTTGAAATATCACTAGTTGACGAGGGAAAAAGTCTTTTGTTGCAGTACGAACTAGCTGCAATTTTGAAGGACTATGTTGGTAGGGAGAACCCTCTTTATTTTGCTGAGCGACTTACTGAGCATTATAGGCGGCCTAATGGTGAAGGACCACACATTTACCTTAAGAGGGAAGATCTTAACCATACAGGTGCTCACAAAATTAACAATGCAATTGGTCAAGCTTTACTTGCTAAACGTTTGGGAAAAAAGCGCATAATTGCTGAAACTGCCAGCATGGAGTTGCTACGGCTACTGTTTGTGCAAGGTTTGGTTTGCAGTGCATTGTTTACATGGGAGCCCAAGATATGGAAAGGCAAGAACTTAATGTCTTCCGGATGCGGCTCCTTGGGGCTGAGGTCCGGGGAGTTCATTCTGGAACAGCCACACTGAAAGATGCTACATCAGAAGCTATACGGGATTGGGTGACTAATGTGGAGACAACACATTACATTTTAGGGTCTGTTGCTGGGCCACATCCATATCCCATGATGGTGCGGGAGTTCCATAAGATCATTGGAATAGAAACTAGAAAACAAGCGCTGGAAAAATGGGGTGGAAAACCTGATGTGCTGGTTGCGTGTGTTGGCGGAGGTTCAAATGCCATGGGTTTGTTCGAAGATTTTGTGAAGGATAAGGATGTTAAGTTGATTGGTGTGGAGGCTGCTGGTTTAGGCTTGGATAGTGGCAAACATGCTGCAACTTTAAGCAAAGGCGAATTGGGGGTGTTGCATGGGGCTATGAGCTATTTACTACAGGATGAAGATGGGCAAATAATTGAGCCTCATTCGATTAGTGCAGGGTAAAACCTAGAACTGAAGTTTTTGATTTTTTTTGATTCTAATGGAATTACTTTAATTCTGATGCTATGAGTTTTGTGCTTTCCCTATATAGGCTGGACTACCCCGGCGTTGGGCCTGAGCATAGTTTTCTGAAAGAGAAAGGACGTGCTGAGTACTACAGTATCACAGACGAAGAAGCATTGGAAGGTATTGAAATTTGAGTTGGATTCTTTTCTTTCTCTCACATCCTAGAAGAACTAAATCAAAGAAATGAAATCTTGAGCTTCGATTTAAATCTATGAATTTGGAGCTTCTGATAAATTGAAAGACAGTGTGAGCTAACTGTGAATGGTAGTTTGATTTTGAGTGACAATTGACAGTCCCAGGTCCTCTTTCTTAGAAGATATATATCACACTGTCACCAAATGTAATGTTTTATACCCTTATAGAACAGCTACTGCTCTACCAAACCAGACTACTACTGTCATTCCATAAGTCACCGTGGTTTATTAATTACTCTTCTATTATGTGTCTGCAGCTTTCAAGAGATTGTCGCGATTAGAGGGCATAATTCCTGCTTTGGAGACATCTCATGCATTAGCTTATTTGGAGAAGCTGTGCCCAGTTCTCCCAAATGGAACTAAGGTCGTAGTTAACTGTAGTGGCAGAGGAGACAAGGATGTGCAGACTGCCATTAAGTACTTAAAGGTTTGATGTTGGTAACTGTGGTCTGTTTAAAGCAATAAAGGGATTAATTCCATCTTGTTGTTGAATGTCGTAGTGCTTTCTATCCAAACATGTGGGATGAAACTTCAGTTCAGTCAATGAAAAACCAAAATCCAAAAGCATTTTTTTCTGCTTCTTTTTCTTGATATACATGCATACCATATAGACATCCACGCGTAAATGCATGGATGTCTGTATAGGACACGGTGGGATGTATAAACCTAGAAAGTTTTGTTGGATAGTTGTCTGCTTGTTGAAGCATGCTTAGAAATCGTGTGCGAAGAATGAGAGTAATTCAGTGGGAATGGAGTATTAGATTCTCTTTTCTCATCTAGGCTTGAGTCCTGTGTTCTTGTTTTGATAGTTGAAAGTTATAATTCGGATTAGGCTTCTTGGTCCCCGACACTCCGCTCTAATTTAGTAGGCATAAAGGCTCATTGGCTCTATCCCCATACTTCTGCTTGTGAGAGTTCGTGATGACTCGAACTACTCAAGGTAATGTGATTGACAAAAGTCTAGTGGGATAAACAATGTCATGGATGGGTGGCTTGGATGGGCCAATTATGAGCAATATTGGAACTGTAGTAAGTTTCTCTTGAATTCAGGAAGAATCTTAATACCAGTATAGAAGGTTCCCATTTATGCCTGTCAGAGTTGCTAATTTCTTGGCCTCCATTGTTTTTTTTTTCTGTTGGTCCGTTCCAGAGCTACGACATTGGGCCGTTCGTTGTTTTTTGGGTGGGAGGGGGGGGGGGGGGGGGGGAAATCAGTGCCTGGGCATAAAGAGAGTTTTAGATATTTAGGGTCCGTTTTTTTACTGTAAAATAATTTATTTTTGTAAAATATTTGCAGGAAAAAATATTTACAGTAAAAATAATAATTTTTTTTGTCATTTATTTAAAGTATATTTTGTATTTTTCTCAGAAAAAAAACATGAAATCAGAAAAAGGAGTTATTTTTTCTAAAAATTTCAAAATTTTTCTTAAATTTTTCATTGTAAAATATTTTATATTAAACAAACATCAAAAAATGAAAAAAAAAGAATTTTGTAAAATATTTTCATACAAACAAACACACCCTTAATCAAGAGTTAGAATGCGTCCATTGCAATTGGCAATTGCATTGCATGATACGTTTATCCTTTGGAGCATGCGTTTTGCGACCAATTCTAAAGGCAGATCAATAGTTCATTTTTTTCAATGGCTATGGATGAATTAAATATTTGTGTTCAACCTCAACCTCTACATTCTCACGCAATTAATATAATTGGATTGGGATGAATTTGAGGATTCCGATTTCATAATCCAAACTTTTTAAAGACATATATACCACCATTAGTTAATTTCAGGAAATCAAATTTGAATCACTTTATCTTTTTGATGGTACAATATTTTTTTTTAAAATTTTTTTTGACCGTATAACATGATAATAAAATTGATTTAAGTTATTCGTGCCAATTTGATAAATACAATGGCATTTTTTTACCGTTCCAATTTAAAATACAAGGAAAAAATTACATTTTGATCAAATGTGTGGATATATATCCAAAGGTAGGATACTAAATACTTTTGTATCTAATAAATTATGCTCCATTAAAAAAAAATTTAATACTGATAATTACAATAATAAAATTTTTAAACTCTCCGTTCCTTTTGTGAAGCTTATTTGTATGTAATTCCTTATTTTTCATAAGTAATTTACTCGAGTTTGATATCAAAGAAGAGACAATTTCCTTGATGGCTATTGAATTGAAACAAAATTCTACAGATGCAATATATTAATCAAGTCGAGCAGACACAAAGAAAAGAAACGCTACTAACTATCACTGTGTTCTCCATTTACATGTCTGCCAATACAGACGAAAGCTAGAGGGTGAGAATCCAAGAAATTGTCCAACTTTATTCAAACATTTTCTGCTCAACCTCCCTACATTATGAAAACCCTCCCATATAGAGTAATATGGTGTTCATAATCCTTATTATTGGCAATGTAACTATACTCTTAATACCGCAGGCTAAAAAGAATGTCATAATGCATGGGACTCCCACGTACTGAGGACGAGGAAAAGGACAAATATACGTAGTTTTACTCTCGTTCCTAAAGGGATGATGCGACTTGGACCATCGATCTCTAGGCTCACCACCCTTCCATAACAATGCTGCCAATGTGTCCAAAATCCAGCTATCATAGAATCCAAAATACAACTACTACTTATGCGAAGCCGAACACTTCTTAATTGTTGACATGATTGTATTTCATCAACTTTGTTACATGATGAACCTAAATCCCAATCTCGAATAGTATCACTGCTTTGCCTGCAAAAGACAAAATCAATGATTAATTTACAGAGGTTAATTGTGCTCAAAACGCACTTCAGAATTGTTTAATTTTTTTGTCCTTTTCAGAAAGAAAAATCCACGCAAATTCCAAATTTAAGGCAGTCTTTTGATTTATTACATTAAGGACCAATTGAAAAGCAAGACAAACTTTACAATGAAGTATAACAATGAGAATCTTAGTAGATTCCTCATGTAAGTAAGCATTTCAGTGTGTTGTTCAATCTAATTAGTAGCACAACATCAAGTCACCTAACACCAATAGATCAACTACCACGTTGGTAGGTAAGGCAACCTAAAACATCAATAAAAAGGTTATGCAAAGCACACCAAAAAAATTGAGGTTGACATGCTACTCGTAGAAATCACGCTTTTACCTAACCAAATGCATTACATGTGCATAAAGAAGTAGATAACCGCCAGTAAGAAGTGTAGATGTATCTATTCTGGGGTCTTTTTATGTTGTTCCTGCCACCCCAACCCCCTAAAACGTGCGAAAAGGACTTGGATAGGTCTGAAAATTACTGAAAGGATATTTTTTGTTTGACTCAGTGTGCAATATGAGTATGTGGATAAGCCTATCATACATCTCATTTGCAGTGAGAGATTTTCAGCCAGCATTCATAACAAACAAAGAAACAAACGGTATGTGAAGACTGCATAAAAATAAAAATTTTCTAGGTTTGTCCCAAAGGGCATAGCAGTCTTTCTAATGATAAAAGCCAATAGGTCTTATCAAGCACCACTCTGGAGTAATTCTAAGAGATGGGCCATTACCTGGGAATACAAGAAAGTTCCAAGGATTGCGATGGCAGCTCCGAGAGCGTTGATAGGCTGGACAGGTGTGCGGAAAATGATAATGGAAGAGACTATGACAGATATACGTTTCATTGTATTTCCGATGCTAAATGTCAAGGGGGAGATCTCATCCAGGGACATATATGATACTTGATTGTAGAGATGATAGAATACACTTTGGGCTACCACCCACCTGCAATGCACGACAACAGCCACACATTCATTTGTTTAGTTAAATACAAGAAAAAGAGAAAAATGTCAATGCAAATGTCCCCAAATGGAAAACTTCAACTTATAAATAATACTAAAAGCTCAGATTAAGCCCGTAGACTCAGAAATCATCAAACAAGAGGCAGGGCATCTAAGTTATCTTGGTCACATTTGTTCCACTTTGGGATTCAGTAATCTTCTACCATCTAAAGAATAACACGAATAAGAAATTGGCCACAAGAACCAAGAAAAGGAAACCCAGTGTTTTACCATACAAAATGTGGTCCAATCTGAGCGAGGGATAATTGCCATCCTGCAGCCCACATTTGTGGTCCCTCCACAGCAACAGCAAATGGCGTGAGGATCAACAGAGATAGGATAGAGAGACAAGCATAGTAGTTCATCCCACTCACAGACTTTCCCTGCATACCCTTCTTTGAAAATATGTTCCGGAAAACAAATGCCTAGTTGGAGATCATGGCCCCCATAAAACCTGAAGCGGAGAAGCAGACAGTGAACAAAGAAAACTAACAACTCTTTAATGTTCCCATGAAGCAAAATAATTAAATTACTTTGCAGCCCAAATGAAAGAATCATGACTTACTTCAAAAAGGACAGCGGAATGAGCAAGTTGGCTTGGTACTCAAACATAATAGTGAGATAACAAAGTTGACACAGGCCAGGAACTCAATTATTGTTTAACTCAATTATTGTTTTTGTATTAATGGTAAAATAATGTAGAGCAGAAAGTACAAGCAAAATTCATCAGCCATTTGGTTTCGAATGACACATATTATGCACCCATATAGCCTTATTTAGGGCCTGTTTGGATACACTTGTTTTTTAAGTTTTTGATTCCTGGATGGCAGGTAATAAGAGATCAGCTTCTGGATCAAAACGTCCATTTCTTTTCCTCTTAACTCATGTTACCATACTCAATTACAAGTCACGGATTGTTTTTAGTTGAAAAGAATAGGATAAAACAATTATGATTAAGTACAATTTAAGGAAATGTAAGTTCCCATACTTACCAGTCATGTTAAAATTGAGCTCGGTAACAGCAGCAAGGGCGCAACCACCAATAATCGGAACAAGGGACAAGTAAACAGGCAAAGGAAAGGTCTCACCCAGAAGGAACCTTGAAACCAACACACTGAATGCAGGCTCACCACTCTTAATGATATGCGTAAATGAAACCGCAACCTTTGACATACTCACTGTAGCTGCTACATGTCCAATTGTATGTGCCACAGCAACCTTAAGAAGAAAACAGAATTTGCCAAATAAGATAGCAACTTAAAAACATAACTGATAAAATAACCAAAGCATAACCCCCAAAATCCCCAATTCTACGTTCCATACATAACTATAGATTGTTGAATTTTCACCTCTCAACTCCTCGAAGTAAAGAAAAATCTTTAAGGACTCTCCAGCGAGCAAGCAAACAAAGAATTTTTACCAAAAAAAAAAAGGTGAAAGAACTTTGCTAAGTATAAATATTAGAGTCTAAAGCAGTCAAGGAACCAAACCAAAACAAAAACGTCAATTTCCCCTCGTTTCCCTCACTGAGGTAGGAATATAATAAACAAAAAACCTCATTTCCCCATCGTTTTCCACGCTTTTCTACCAAACCAAGCAAAATTCACAAATCAAACTCACGGGAAACAAAGACTTCCAGAACTCAAAGTCAGTCTTGGGTGCCTCTGTGATTCTCGTGGCCCAGGAAATCAGCATCATGAGAGACCCACAAGCGAGAGAAAGGGTAGAAGTCAGCCATGGATACGGAAACGCATTCAGGACCTTCTTGTTGTATATATTGAACACCACATTCAAAGCCCACCATGTTGCAAAATAAATTCCAATCTTGACTCTCTTTGCAGCCTCTAGTTTAGCCTCTGCTGCGTCTATTGGCTGCGATTGGTCAGCCTCATAGGCCTTGCAAATGATCAAGGACTTGTTTTGGGGCCTGCTTAACGCAAAAGACTCAATCGAGGAGACGCATAAAGACTTAGACACCGAGCAAAGAACAGATTTTGATTTCTTCTGGGATGGAAGTGACGGCAACATTAAAGATCCCTGTATTGGTGATGAGTTTTTTCTGCGAAAGAAACTATCAGACCCATTGATGGCCGCTGGTGTAATTGCAGATCGCTTGATGGTGCAAATCATTGTTTTAAACAACACAAAACTGATCCTTCACCCTTAAAGTTCAAAAGGGTCAAATGGGTAGGTTGCAAAATTTGCAACACCTGCGCCAAACACAGCACGAAAATCAAGATCAAAGTATTGAACTTTCACGAGAGATACGAAAAAGCTAGTCTTTTTGATGAAAAGAGAGCCCCTTTTGATGTCAAAAGCTATAAAAAAAAAAAAAAACGAAGATCTTTTAAGATGCATACAAAAACAATAGCAAGACACAGAAAGATCGGTTGGAGACAACACAAACACCCACAAACCCAGTATATATAAATAATGCAAGCGAACTCAGAAATTGAAATTTTTTTTAAAAAAAATCTATAGAAGACTTATTGGTGATGGTTATTTTGAAGCATTTGGCTTGTGATGGTTTTGGTGAGGACAAGAAATTTTGTAGCTCTGAATTCTCAGACCAACCTTGTATGTTAGATTTGATGTTACCAAACAACCATGTGATCGAACCTTCCCTCGGCAGTAAAGAGAAGCAAGAGTGTGAGAGGCTTTCATTTTGAGGTGTAAGATTATAGCGTGTGCGGGTTCGTAAATTTTTCCTAAGGTTGCATTAAGTTGCCAATACAAATAGATGATTATCATTAGGCTGACAATTTTGATCAGAGTTACCATTACTTATGCAGTCGAAGGATTTTGTGGAAGAATTTGTCTAAAAACGTGTTTTTTAAAAATATTTATTTAAAAAAATTTAAATATATTTAATATTAATTTAGATGTAGTTAACATTATTTTAAATTTTAATTTTCTTAAATTTTTTTTTTACTAAATGTCACGGCATTCTAAATGATCTCTCCAAACTATTTTTCTAGCCACAAAATACTTTTTGTTTTTGGTAATTAAGTTCAGTCAATTAAACAAACTCTTTTTAATTTTATTTTACATCAATTGTTTTTTATGGACATCATCCAGCGGCCAGAATAGAAGTGCTTTTTTTTTTTCATTAAAAAAACAGGAGGAATAGACCAAAAAATTTGATGTTCGCGATTTTTTTTTTTAGACCAAAAGGAATAGACCAAAAAATGTTTGCGTTATTTGTGAAATAACAAAGAAAAATTTGCTCAGATTTTTTTTAACAATACAAAAAATATATTGTAATTATATTAATTATTGTACTTGTAAGTCGAGATTAAATTACTCATTACCATCCTTATTTAATCTCCAATAATAGGACTCATCATTTAGATATTGTTGGTCCCAAGTTGGGCCTCTTTTATTCTAGTTGCAGATATTAATTGAGTTGAAAACCTAATACCGCAGTCTTGATATTAATATATTTATTATGAGATAAAAGATAGCAAAAAGACTTAAGCTTGGTCAATATAAAAAAAAAAAATTAAGTTACTAACCAATTTATCACTTAATGAAAAACTTGCTTATATAATATGTGTTAGATACTGAAACACCATCCCGCAGCATACACTAAAGTGATAGTAATCAAACTCAAATTCGAAAATGTAATTTATTAATCAATCGGTGTTAAATTTTTTCTATATTATAAAATTTCATCTATTTAACATAAAATATTTTATATGTAACATGAGAATTTATTACATCTAAAAGAATTTATTGCATCAATGAAAAATAGGCAGTAAGTGTTGGAAGTAGTTATGGGTTGGCTTATAGAATATTGTTTCATGGTACAAGACATGGAAGAGAGGACAAGGTAATCGAAAACCATTCATGTGTCTTCTTATTCTTGTTTTTTTTTTTTAC
This sequence comes from Carallia pectinifolia, assembly GCA_037832335.1. Lineage (NCBI taxonomy): Eukaryota > Viridiplantae > Streptophyta > Magnoliopsida > Malpighiales > Rhizophoraceae > Carallia > Carallia pectinifolia. Next base: position 6,702,393 of record CM075447.1, on the reverse strand, counting down.
CAACTCTGTACTGAACTATAAAACCAAGCAATAAAAGTTCTCATTTTCACCTTCTTTTATGCCTGCAATTAAATACATACTTTCACAAACCTATAGCTTTTTTTTTTTTTCTTAAGAAAAGGTAAATTCTCTAACCCAGATGTGGTGGGGGTGTAAAATCCTTCCCATTACAGCTGTGCAAAGAAATTTTGATCCCAAATAAACCTTAATAAATGGGAACTGTGACAACCTACCCACATTCACATTGGTCAACGATGATGAGAATAGCATAGCATAGCATTGCATTGCAATGTGTCTCTCGAAGAGAGGCAAGCGTACAGACCGTGGTAAGTTGCATGAATTTTTTTATTTTTTTATCAAAAATTTTATGATGTACATACAATTAAGTACAATGTATAAATAATATTTTCAAAAATGATATGCACACTTTTAAATTAGTGTATATAACTTACAAACATACACATTATGTTTTTTTCCCAAAAAAAAAAAAAAAAAAAAACAGTAACCTGCCCGTCTCCACTATTTGCCTCCTATCATTTTCCCATGGGAATATTAAGTCAGCTGGCTTTATTTGATAGCCATTCTACAACTATTATTTTATTTATAAGGACAAAAGTACATGAATTGAGAGAGTCCATGAAATAAACTGAATTAATCTTTATATATATTTTTTATAAAATTTTTATACATTAATTTTAACAATTTTGTAAATCATAAATTTTTGATAAAAAATATGTAAAAACTTATCAAACTTACAATTAAAATTAACATATAATAAATTTATAAACAATATTTATAACACTTAATTCAGTCTACACTCACTCCTTCTCCTCTCACTACGTGAACCTTTTCTCTGCTTACAAATGATACAATAGTGCGCACTTTATTGATCATTTAGGTCCTTTTCGCTCATGCTCTATGGTCCATCCCGCGGCGGGGCGCGCCCCTGTTTTTCTTTGTTGTAAAGGGCTACACAGAGCCACATTTCACCAGAACATTTTTCCGAGTCCAATTACATAATCATAAGAAAAGTAAGACACAAAGATAATACATTATAATTGATTGTTTTTCTTTTACAGTCAGACACTTTTTTTTTTGCAACAAAAATACAGATGAATAATTACTTTTATTTTTTGTTGTAAAAAAAAGCATCCAATTGTAGAAAAAAAAAAAAACCAATCCATTACAATGCATCAGCTCTGCATATCATTTTTTTGTGATTATATATCTTTTTCGTTTTTTCCTGCACACGAGGAACTAATGCTAATGTCGATTTCATTTTCCTCCACGTCAAAAATCAATCATGGTTAAAAAGGAGAAAAAAAAAAAAGAGCAAAATTATCCGCTCATTCTGCTTACATGCAATCCAGATTTTGCTTCCACTGAATACTGACTAAACTAGAGTTCAAATGCTAACTGAGATCATAACTGATGGAAGTGGATTTAACCGGAACCAAAAACCTCTTGATCATGCTTCAAAGTTCAGAAATGCTGGAGTTGAATTCGAAATATAAACTTGAAGCTGTATCTTCTCAGGCTGTCTGCTGCATTTGATGGTTTTGTTCTTGATTCTGTTGCCTGCAGCATCTAGTTGCTTGAAAATACAACTTAAAAACCGCTTGATATTTTTCGGTTGCTATATCACCCTTCAACATGTACAATTGTGGTGAACTTTCTTCTTGAATATCCCTCGCCAGAACTAAAAAGTATATATAAATAAATAAAAGAAAAAACTCATATCGAGGCATCAGCAAAAAGTTCCGTCAAATTTGATTGAACTGGAGAATCACAATAGACTATCCTTGAAGCTGCCACCAGTAAGCAAATTGAAAAAGGAATCCACCTTCCCACGACCATCCTTGGCTTCTCCAAACTCGTCCTTCTTGTCAGTTGATTTTGCAGGTCTTTTAACCGAGACAAATGCAGCATCTGTGGTTGCAGGCCTTTTAATAGAGACAAATGCCACTTGCCTCGTGGCAGACTTTGATGACAGAGGTTTTGTGCTGGGAGATGGACTTGGCATCGCTAGCATGTCACCTTCTGAAGAAATATCTTCATCAGGATTTCCTGCTGTTTCAGGATAAACCTGGACTTGAATGTCAGCAACGGCTTCCTTCCTATGCTCGGTTTCAGGGGAAGTGCCCGTGAATAGCCCCTTGCTATCTTCCTTGGTGTGCGCAGGACCTTCTTTGGCAGTGTGATTTTCATTCATCTGCTCCGTATCAGAATCCTCTACAAGTGTTTGGTATTTAAGGGAACATTACGAAGTGCCATAAAGTTACTATTGGAATACTGACATATAAGCCTAAAACAACCGATGGCAAAATTATTGTACAATTGAGCCATAGTACTATGGCTATAGCCTTGGCAATCTACTATATACATACCATAAAGCCATGTTCAATTAAAGGCGGTTATCTGACTCATTACTTCAGAATAAACAAAACCAAAGTAAAAAGATAGAGGAAGTCAACAAACCAGGGAAAAGCAGTAGATATTCCTACCTTCAAGAAAAGACTCGATACTTCTATACCGTGGCACTGCTTTTCCAACAGAAGCATCTCCAGGAACCTCATCTTGACCTTTTAAATTGCATTTTTGTGTTGTCTCCAATAAACCAAACTTGTCTGTCGTCCATACACACTCTAGGCTAATGTAAACCTTGTTTGTTGGATAGTACTCCCTAAATACCTGCTTCAATTTCAGTGCAAAAAGGAAGCGATCATACATGAAAAACAAACAACCAAAAAGTGCTTAATCAGAACATTTACAACAACATCAATGGCAACCAACCTCGATTCCTCCCTCAATTATCTTTACAGATTGCTTCTTTCGAGAAATGGAAGAAACCATGTTGAACACTGACACAACATCAAGCAATATCTGTTGCAAAAAAAGCAATTAATGTTTCAAACAGCAAGACGAAGCAAAGATTTCATCCTAATAACAAAACTAGAATAAGATTCAACATAAATGACGTCATCAAATTTTGAGTGATTAATTAAAGAAATTCAAATCCAAGTGTAAAGATAAAATCCATTTATAAACTTTTAACATCTATACTATGGATGGTAAGAACTGTGAACACTTGTCTCATAGTCGACCATTCTTGCTGGATCTTGTTTCCTAAGTCAAAGCAACACATAATCCGTGTCAATTTAAATTCTCGACCATCCATGCCAATCTCATCCCTGCAACATCCATTTCCCTTTTTACATTACAAACCAACAAGCCTTCTCTTGAGATAGAATATTTGTATGTTCTAAGATAGGTAGGAGCTTACTTGCTGAATCAAAACTCGAAGCCGTGCGAGCAGGGCCAACATTGTTAGGGAAAACCCCATGAAAAAAGAACGTGCAAGTAAAATAGATAGCTCACTGTGGAATAGTTAAGGAATTCTAAAAAGGGTCATCAATTTTTGAAGAGAAAAGCAACATACACTATGCTCAAAAGTAGAGTGAAAAATGAACATTTTGTGGCAAGCAGGCATAACAGTGAGAGCACCTCAAATAAACAATTTTTAACTGTCTGGTCACATGTAACCTGTAACAGGCGAAGGATACGTAGCTGCCTTCAGCATGGGCTCGACCATCTGTGACAAAAGCAAAGGTAACTTATTTGATCTATCCATAAAATTGATCAGTCGACACACCTCCTACTCTACTATGAAGATCTCCATCACCTCCAAATGGTCATTATTAACCCATGAGACAAGAACATAAATGGACAACACAAAAAACATTTCTCTTTTTTTTGTTACATTAGAATGTTAAAGAGCAAAATTCATCAATGAAGAAGGCATAATGCATAAAAATTTCCTTTGCATCTGTTAAAAACCAAAAAAAAAAGCAAAAAAAACCTCACATCTCTTAGAAATTTCAAATGAAACATCATGTGGAATACACAGGACAAGAAAAATAAGTGGAAACATAGGAAAAGGAATGGAAACTTACCTGTGAAAGTAAGCGTGCAGCACCCAAAAGTCGCTCCATGAAATTAGGTGTTCCGCAATCAGATTTTCTCCACTTCAAACTGTAAGAATTGAGATGGTAAGACGCTCTAGAGAATATTTTACAATGACAAACTATACGTATGATCAAATGTAGAATTGCAACTCAGTATTTGAAGACAACCACTACTACAATTTATATACAGTAAAATTTACATGGCTAGGTTTTTTACTATTTTGAGGTTGTACCTTTCGAGGAGATGCACCTTTTTCTTTGGTTTCCTCCCATTGATAACTTGAAAGCAAGAACTTAGTATGTCCTCCAACTTGACTGATTGCAAATGCCTCAAATCCCGTCTCACCTGACATCCCAGTTTAATCATTGAAACTCAAGAAACTCACATAATATACACTGAAATAGATCCATAGTAACCCAATTCTTCATTCAAACTTTCAAGCATTACACACAGAAAAGAAAAGGGAATTTAAAAGGATCCGCCAGTAAGTTTTCCTACAACTAGTTACCCGCTAAGTATTGTTGTTTTTTCAGTGTATGTCCACAAGTGAAATCCCACAAGGAAAAAATTCTCCCATTCTTATTTCTTATTCGTCAAATAGATACGAAAAAAAAAAATATCCGTTGAACCGTGAATTCAAATACCCAATAAGCTTAACTTTGAATCAATTTTTTTTCCATTTTTAACAAATTACAAAGTTTCCCACTTTTACTCAATTTTCTTGGAAAACAAACAAAAGCCCAGAAACATAATTAGGAAAACCAACATGGAAAACCACCATAAGAAATGGGAAATTAAACAAAAGAAAAAAAAAAAAAAACTATAGCTTGCCTTTAAGATATACTGAAAATAAGAGCACCTCCTATGCTGGTTCTTGTTCTTGTACACCACTCGCTCAAAAACCTCAGACTCTGCTTGAAGTTGCTCCAGAAACGACTTCATTCTTTCTTCTAAGCCGTCAATTTCAGTACCCATCTTCCACGATTTGAGGAAGACTCAATCAGAGAATCAACGACCACAATCTAAGTCCTATGGAACTGGCTACAGAGGTGGTAGAAGTTTTGGCGGTAGTCGCAGAGATGGAAGTTGCAGTAGTAGTACCGGCGGATATGATGGTACCTACAGGTTTGGACACGACTGAGGTACTGAAAAAAAAAAATTCTGAAGGGTTATTTTATATACACATCTACCCGCTAAATAGTTTCTTCCTCCTTTTAATGCTTGTTGTTACTTATTCAAAATTGTCACTACTAATTAAGAGAAAAGAGTAAATATAAGAAAATTATAAACTTTTCCAAATTTTGCAAATTTAACATCAATTCAAGTACTTCTTTATCAGAGTTTTTTCTTTTTCTCCATTCCCAGATTTTAATGGAAACGTAGTCTCGAAAATCATGTGCTACAAAAAAATTTATGTCTATCTCTACCTATATGTATGTATATCTATCTATAAGCGAGTAAAATAAGCAATCAATAAAACTCTTCTCACAAACAAGGTTGTTAGTATCGGGATTCTACCTAGGATCGTTTTGGAAATATCAGGATCGAATCGTAAAATCGGATCGTAAAGTCGTAAGATTCTACCAAAATGAAAAAAATAAAATTAAAAATAACATTGTTAATATCCAACAATACACAAAACAATACATCATTTAGTTAACAACTTAATTTTGATCATTATTTCCTTGATGTACATGGTCATCATTATCCGCTCAATTCCTTGTCCACCCCCTACTCTTTCGTTTGCATTTCCCTGATCCACTAGGATTGACACTAGCACTTGACATATTTGGATTCACCTAAAAGACACTTGGCAGCACGTTAAAATAGAAAAGCCAATAATGAAATATTATATAAGCATCAAACAATCAATTCAAGTATCTAAGAATTTCATATGCCATACAAATTTCCTAAATTGCCAACCCCTGCACTCATAAGCTTGATGATGTCCTAAACAATATCAACTATCAAGTGATCACAAATCAATCACAAATATTATTCAATTACAGATACTATAATTAAAAGGAATGAAAAGGAAATATAACACATGGTCAAACAACCATACAATCTTCTTTTTTTCCCCTTTTTGCGCTTTCACCTCTGATGGAATGAACAATTACACCGAAGCATCAAGCCAAGCACATGAAGTTTAATCCCAATTATCAACATACAGATAAGCACGGCAGTGACAGGGCAGTAACTATTTTAAACTTACAAAACTCCCAACATTATTTTTACTGCCCCATTCATTATAATTTTCTAAATCAATTTAAAATAAAAGAAAATGAGGAGAACGGGCAGGATGTGGAGCTTGATAACCAACCTTTTTGATGACGAAGCGGATTCCCAATTTATGTAGACTAACTGCTGATTTAATGGAAACTGGAAAATGGAAACTGCAAGCATCGAATCAACCAAAATCGAAGCACTAATGAAAATTAGCAAGAAAAACATAAACCCAATTTAAATTAAAACTTAGAAGTCAAAAACTCATAACACAAAAGGGGAAAAAACAACACCTTCAATGAAAGCAATTTACCCATTGGTTGGAAAGATCCATAAAAGTCCAATTTTCAAATTATTCTCACCTTAATCCTTTGGATAAGTCTCACAATCTCAAGTCTCAGCTCAAAATCGATCCATCTAAGCCTCAATAGCCCCACACCCACACTACTAATTCAACAACCCCAATTTCAATTAGTTGAAAAACTAAAGAAATTCGGGTTCCATGGGAGTTTAACAAAGCTAACGAACATTGTAATAAATAAAAGGAAAAACAAAATAGCGGGTGTAGAGAAAAGATGGAAAAATTATCGATTCAATTACATTGCAGGCGATAATGAATTTACAGAGCTTTACCATGTGGCGGGCGTTCTCTTCCTTGCGCTTCTTAGCCCCTTGGTTCGCCATTCTCTTTCAAATCACTACAATTCCAATTTCAGCTTCGTGACACCCTAGAAATTTCTACTGTCTCTGTGCCTTTGTGATTTCTCAAGTCAAATTGGCGAATTGGGGAAGAAACGAATGCCTGCAAAACGAGCAAATTTTGAAGAGAGAATGATTTTGACCCGTTTGCCAAAGTTGAGATGGAGATCGAAGGAAATTAGATTTGAAAGGAAAAAAAACATAAAAGGAAAAGAAGAAGAAATTTGATGCGTCTTATCAGTTATCACTGATGGGCTTTGTGAATTGGGAATTCGCCAATTGGGAATTAACTCTGATATTGGAAACCCTTTTGCCTCTTAGTGTTTAACAGCTCAGAATTTCATTGCTTAGCAAACGACATTTGCCACACAAATCTATACAAACAGAGAGAGAGAGAGTTGGTTGAGGGTTTTACCTTCGAGAAGAATTGCAGAGAGCCGTAGAATCGTAAACGGCGGTGGAGACCTAGCCGGAAACAGGCAGATGTTAAGGCTGTTCAGACGGACTGCGAAGAACAAAAGCGGTGTCGAGAAAGAGAGAGATAGAGAGAGTGCGTAGAATTTCACACGGGAAGATCGGAAAGTAGGGCTTTTAACGTGTGATGTCATTATTTTTATCAATAATTAATAATAAAAAGACATTATAATAATTAATATATTTTATGTAATTATAATAAAAAATATAAATTAAATTATATTAATAAAAATATAATTTTGTTTTTATCATAAAATAAAAAATATAATTAATAACCTAAAAATAATACGGAATGGTATTGATATATTTTTGTTTCCTTTATTTGTGCATGAATCACAGTTAATTATATATATATATATATATATATATATTTTGGCTAAAGCTGTATAGATGTCATTTAGACATCCAGTATGGCAATGCACTTTTATTTTTCTGCCCCAGTTCTTTTCTTTCTTTTCCTGTTGACGAACTTAATTGTATCTTTTTTTTTTTTTTTTAATGATAAAACTCGATTTGCCATCTTTGGTTTAAGGAAAAGGACTTTGTGTAAATGGAGGCAACTCTAAATATATGTTTTGTGGTTCTATTTTGATATTTCCACTAGGATAGCTGCTTAGGAATGAATTTAAAGATTTAATTTGATGACATGTTATTTATAATTTTATTTTACGAATAGCAAAATTATATGAACACGTTTAGTGAAATATGTAAGAGATACGTAATTAATTTGACGACATCCTATCGTTTTTTTAAATTCAATATATATCTTATAATAAAACGGTTTAAATTACTGTATATCTATCGCATTCTGTAGTTGCATTACCTTTTATAATTTCACTTCTAAAAATATTATTCAAATCTCAGCATATAGGTAAAAGAAATTTTAAAGAAAAACAAAGTTGTTAACTTTTTTTTTTTGTTTTTTCCCCTTTCTTTTCCTGTTTAAGATAAAAGTAATTTTTTTTCTTTGTTTATGATCAAACCATATTTACTATTTAGGAAAAGAAAATTGTGTAACTGGGTGAAAAACTACATGCATTTTATTGGATAAAAGAAAATTGTGTAAATTGGTGCAAAGGTAAATGTATTTTATTGGATTATATTAATGTTTTTGTTCTTTGTCTTTACATTAGAATATGAAATTATATTATTTAAAGACACATTCTTACATTCAAAATTTTACTCTATTAATGAATTTCGAACCTTTTGATAAGAAAATAGGTTTTCTCTTCATTAATCTGGCTACAATGATGTCGCGACAGCGCAAGCTCTAACCGAACTTACCTCCACTCAATCAAATCCTGCGGAATATCAAAGTGATAAAAAATTTATTGTTTAGGTGTTAGGCAAAGAGATCCCTTGTCATTATATATGTTTTGTGTTTATACATAATTTGCTTGTCGCATTTGATTAAGCGGAAAGTGTTTTAAAGAAGACAGAAACTAACCCATTTGACTCAATAAGTACCTGGCTTGTCAAACCTAATTTTAGCGGATAATATAGTGTTATTTGCAGAAGCTAGCATTAAGCAGATGAGAGTTATAAAAAATTGCCTAGACGAGTTTTGTGGCAAATCTGGGTAGGTCAACTTGATGAAATCTCAACTTCTTGGTAGAAAATAAGAGTATCTTTTAAAAGGTTAGAATTTTATATATGACATAAAAGTTAAATTTTACTTAATAAGAGCATATTTAAGAGGTTATTTTGGTTGCATAATCTGTGAGAAAAAATTAGTTTTTTTTGTACGAGGTTTTATAAGATCAAGACAGAAAACCGCAACATCAAGACCCGCAATTTACATGTATGAAAAGCTCCTGTTAAGAGCGTTCCAATTATCCATATTTTATTAATTTTGGATGCATCTTTTAAGAGAAATTATGTCTGAAAGTTTCAGAACACTATGAAATTTTGAGGAAGAAGATGAACAGTGAATGTTTCCTATCCTAATCTCGTGTTCTAATGCTGGTTATGCAAACCTCAATTTTTGTATTGTTTTTTGAAACATTAAGTTGACAGATGAACTCAAGAAGTTGAAATATGATAGTCGACTAAATTTTGAATTCTGCCGATGACCGGAAGCGGGTGAGTGACATGCACTCTCCAACGTCAACGAGTAGACGAAGAGTTTCTAATTATTGATTATGTGTGGAAGGAAACACACTTGCCGAATGAGCCCACTACTCAAATTATGGCATATGGGAAATGGAAAAAGAAGATGACTTGATGAAGTCTAAGGCGAATCATATCGCAACACGTGTTGAAGCCAAAAAACACGCGTCATATTCAATAAATTGTCAAGCAAATTAAATGTTGACACTTGATGAGGACAAACAAATAAGGTTCTGTCGCATGGAATGTATATATACAAGAGACTATGTGAGAAACCCTAAACTTATGACTTTTTTTTTTTTTTTAACTATGCTCGCTCTTTGGGCAAAAAAAAAAAAAATGAGGCTCAAGATTCAATCTAATCCAACCTCAAAGTTTTAAAATTTTATGTCCAAACTCATTAATAAATAGAAAAAAAAAAAAAAGGTTCAGGGAAGATCAAGTTATATTTGGTGGCTACTTGTATAAGAATTATATTTAATATAAAAATAAAATTATTATTTAAGATTTTCAAAATATATTGTTCATAATAACTAAAATATTTTTTTATTATACGTATATATATATATATGCTATTTTTTATTTTGAATTGAAAAAAAAAAATTTGATTCCTCCCTATATGTTGAATCTCACTAATTTTTCCTTCTTATTCCCTAATTAGTGGCTAAATTTATAAATAAAAATTATTCAGCAGTGCAGCAAACTACTATAGAATTCTATTTTAATTGTAATCAAATTTTTGTAATTGTGTGAACTTTTTAGTGCCAAGATATATTCGTAGATACTTATATGTACAAAAAACTAAAAAAGAACTATAATAAAAAAATTAATATAACTATAATCATTTATAAGCACTGACCTTTTTGTTTTAATGAAAAAAACTAAAATCTAAAATTGACAAATCTACTTAAGAAGAAAGCAAAAGAAAATCATCAAAAAAAAGAATAACAAACATCCTTATGCCAACAAATATCCTTACATAATTAGATGTAAAAAAACTATAATAGAAAAAATAAAATAATTACAATCAATTATAATTACCAACTTGGATAAGAAATTGTTTGGAAGAAAAAATTAAAATTTGAAATTGAAACATCAAGTAAAGAAAAAGAAAATTATATTTGTACATTTTTAACATGAAAATCATAACTACATGCCTATAAAAATACTAAATGTATTAAAATTGGAATCCTAATTCTCAACGAATACTAAGAAAGATTACAATTATTAAGATTTTATTAAAAAAATGTTAAAAATCTTGAATTAAACTTTTAAAAAACTAATTACCAGTAGTCACTACATAAGCATATAAAGTTTCTATCTCTTTTTTGTAATTATAAAATGTCAATAATTATAAAATTTTTCAACCAAAGGAAATAAAAAACAAAAAGAAATAAAAAAAAACTTTCAATTCCTTCTTTTTCAAATAAGGAAAAAGGGGAAAAAAAACTCTCAAATTGATTTTTTTTTCCTTAAAAAAGAAAACAGAAACTACACACATGTTTCCTCAAAATAAAAAAAAGAAATAAAACAAGTCTCCAATTTTTCTTTTTTCTTTAGAAAGAAACAATAATTGTTTGTTTTATTTTTTAAAAAAAATTCCTAAAGTTAAATTCATTTAAATCTCACGCTTACTCACTTTACCATATAAACTTTTGATTAAGCCAACTTGTTTCATCTTCTGAATATAAGGGTCACTCGCATGTCCTAATCTAGCATGTCATAAATCATAAGATTCAACAATATAAGTAGAAGAGGTAGATGCATTTCCATTATTGATAGCATCAAGTACATTCAGAATAAAAAGTCCTTGGTTACAATAGCCCTTTCACACAAACACGTCATTTTTGGTCATGACAACTTTTTCAAACTCAAAAAAGACCTTAACTCCAACCTTCCCCAGTAAAGACTGTTGGCGTAGAAATGAGGATGCTTCTCTAATTTCATTCTGTTTTATCGTTGCTCTGTTTATCTTAGACTCAAGGAGTAGTTCTTTTTATCAGTTTTAACGTTGAGAGAATTACAATTCCCCTCAGCTGCTCTATCCCTTTTTTATTCTTTCAATTTATTTTCCTTATTGGGTTGAGTCATACCATTATGGGTGAATTGACCCAACTTATAAACCAACACGCACAACACATGCACAAAGAAGAAAAAACTTGACTATTAAAATCACCACATCAAGAAAAGTTGAACTTCAAGAATCTGAAAAATTACTGCTCTGGGCTAATATAAAGTTACTGAACCATTAGGCTGAATTGAAGTGAATGGCCAGTAGGCTCCTTTCTTAGGTTATTCTGCTCTAAAGCCCAAATACAAGCAATTTGGAAATCCAAAATGTATTACACATCTTCAATTGATGGCTTACACTTCGTTAAAAAAAAAATAAAGGCAATATTGAAACCAACAAAGATACAATGCCCAAAAAATATGTTCTTACACTCCAAAAAATATGCAAACAATATACACTTAGTGAAAAATAACTCAAAACCATCACCATTGGATGTAGCTGTGAAAGAGCTTAGACTTCATGTACAATTAAATTGCAAGAGTCAAATGCTTTATTTCAGCTACTCCACTTAGCGTTGATATGATAGATATAAATGTCACGTAAATTACATATAGTGCTGACCAAACAGTTCCTGTCCACTTGGCATGGCTCTGCTCTAGATCATCACCTCCTCTTCTCCTAAAAGAGGCAGTTACATTTTGCAGTGAGGAATGTAAATTTTTAGATTTTTGTGTTTTCACTCTTTTGAAATCCAAAATGTGTTTATGTGATGGAAGAGTAAGCACAACAAAGATAACATATTAATAAAATAACGAATTGAAGACAAAAGGGCACAACAAAAAGACATAGAAGCTTTGTAGAGGATAGAATAGCCGAGCTAGCAATGGCAAGATTTCATTACAGGTGTATCTACTAAATTCAAGATCTATTTACAAGTCTTACTTACAAGTGTATCAGTTGAACATTTTTTTGAAGTTAGAATGTTATTACACTAACATTGTCCTTGTAATTCACGGCTTCAATACTTGATTGACTTATTTGAATCCTAAAACCACTTATCTGCAATAATTTGTCATGTAGCTCTAAATGTTTGAGATTGAGAAAGGAGATCACCGATGTTGCATAATGTAAACATCTATTTCTGCAAATTATAACCCCCTTGTTACCTTTTTGGCTTGATAAACTTAAACAAATCAGTTGTGGAATTGGAAAGGCCCTAGATTCTCTTTGTCATGTGACTAATAAGCGTTTCGAGTCTAAGAACAGACAACATTAGAGGTAGTGGGTGAGGCAGAGGTTGTCCTAGAGGAAGTAATGGTGGTACGGGAGCATTTGGACATTTTTTCAAAGGAACTGTCAGGATTACTCCCTGATAGGGAAATGAAGTTTTGTCTTGATCATTGATCCATCTTAGCACATAGTATTTTCTAAACACGTTGACATGTGTCTATGGCATAAAAGGTGCTAGCATCAGTCATTCACACAAGGCTAGGATGATAGAACCAAACTTTTGCACAAGTCCCTCCATAGAAAAATATTCTTGTAATGGAGTTTTATAGTGGTTGAGAAGTGTACATTCAACTTACATTCAGATCAAATTTCGTAATGATTATCCCGTCTTATGTCTTTATAAAATTCATGACAAAGACACTGCAATTTCCAAGAATCCATTTCTTATAACTACTTTTATGAGAGAGAGAGAGAGAGAGAGAGTCATTTGAACTCCCTTACCCTGTGTTTGGGAAGAGGGATTTGGTGCAGGGAGAGAGGAATCTTGGGCGAATAATACTCTTGCTTGTATTCCAAGAAGGGAAAGGAAAGATTATCCATTTTCCTTGGTGCCCACAAAAAAGTAATCCCTCCAAAATAAAGGGGATATCAATATTTTTAATTCTAAACTTTTAAGTTTTTTTACGTTTAAATTCTAAACCTTTTTGACATTTCATTTGAGTCCTAAACCTTTTGATTTCATAATATATCAATCATTTAAGTTACAAAAAGTGGTCAATCCATTAATAAATGAGTTTAACTTAATAAAAATCATTTAAAAAAGGTTAAATACATGAATTAAATATTTTTTTCATCAACAAAATATACACATTAAATATTTTTTTAAGTAACAAATATACGAATTAAATAGGTAATATGTATATTTTTGATAGAAAAGATATTCAATTCATATATTTAATCTTTTTTTAAATAATTTTTTGTAAAGTTAAAATCATTTATTAATGGATTGACCACTTTTTGTAACTTAAAGGACTAATTTAGTATGAAATCAAAAGGTTTAAGACTCAAATGAAATGTCAAAAAAGTTTATAACTCAAACGTAAAAAAATTTAAAAGTTTAAAATTAAAAATATTGATATCCCAAAATAAAGTAAGGATGAACGTGAGAAATTTAGTCAATGACAATCTTACCCTTTAGTACTTCATTATTTTATGACTTCAGTTTTTTTTTTCCTTTTGATTTTTGCGTTCAAATGATTTTTGGCTTTTTTTAATCAAAATTCCAAGCAAAGGAATTAGGTCGATATTGCATTTTTTGATCCTCTGGGTGCATAATACTTAAATTACTAGTATTTTTCAAACATAATATTTTATAAAAATAATGTATAAAATTTTTAAAGTTTCAATTTTCATTTCTCCAACATTCTTTTCTCTTATATTCCTCTTCTCCTAACTTTTTTCCTAATAATGTTTCAGTTACTGATACTTAATGAATCCTTATCTCTTTCTGCTCTATTCCAATTTTGGGACAATTCTTAGAAGAGATACTAAATGTTTGAGTTACTGATAATGAATCCTTATCTCTTTCTACTCTATTCCAATTTTGAAAGAAATCTTAGAAGAGATGCTTCAGAAATGCACAAAAAAGCCAAATAGCTATATCACGTGGAAGGTACGAGTCACAAAAATAGTATATAATAATAATAATAATAATAATAGTGTCATTACGTAACAGATGAATTTAGTCTAGATAGTATTTAAACACAACGTCATTTATGTAACAGTAAGTATATTTTATATAACTATAATTAAAAAAATATTAATAAAAAAAATAATAATACTTTTCATATTATTTTTGTTATTATAATTATATTAAATATATTAATTATTACACAAAATATAAATTTGAACATTATTTAACTACACTTATTTGGTCATGCTCTTTTTCCCATGGTTATAAGAGTATATATAGATAACATAGATAAATTCTCCTGACATAAACGCCCAAATAGACAGCACCTGCGCAAAGGTATTTGAATATTTAGAATTAATCTCTCCTTTTTTTTGTTTTTGTTTAAGCTCCTTCGTTAATATTTCTGGGTTTCTTTTTATGTTTCTTGATGGTGGATTCTGTTGCCTGCATTAGTTTATAATTTATATCATAATTCAAGACCCAGAAAGACTTACTATATATACATTTGTAAAATCCTAGTTAGCCAAAGGCAGACGAATTGTAGAAACGCCGTCGCAACCTCTCTCATGGCCGCCGTCGCAACCACCACCCCAACCACAAAGACAACCGTTACTGCCGGAGCTCAAATTGCCTCCTCCGCCCTGTCAAGGCCCTACTCGTCCTCAACCCACTTACTCCTCAAGTTCAACAAATTTGCGTCTCGCCCATCCTCCCGGACTCATAGGTTGGCCGTCGCTTGCGCTCTGACCCAAGAGGCACCCGTCAAGGTGGACGAATCCGACCCGGGTTTGTGGCAGCGACCCGATTCCTTCGGCCGTTTCGGTAAATTTGGCGGGAAATACGTGCCAGAGACCCTAATGTACGCTCTCTCTGAGCTCGAAAGTGCATTCAACTCCGTCAAAAATGACCCCGACTTTCAGGTCTGTCACCCTGGTCTCTCACGTCTCTCTGTGGACAGGCGACATCGTTTGTGCATTGGGGTATTTTTAGTTTGTGAATTATGTTGGGTTTAATTTGAATGCTTATAATACATACATACACGCATGCATACATATACGATGGGTTGTTCAAGGTTTGAAATTTATTATTGTGTTTTGTTGGCTTACTAAAAGTTTTATTCGTTGATTTATTATTTTTTGTTTTAGTGAAGAAAAAAACTGAAGAAGAAAAGCCTGTTTGTTTGCTTGGAAAGAGGTTTAAATATGATTTTGACGAGGAAAAATTTAAAGATTCTTTTGTCTTTAAAAGCTGGATGGTTCAAAGGCGGAGTACTTTTTTGCTTGTGTAGCGGCACTAAATTTTGTTGGAGGAAGCTCAAATTTTGTTCCAGAAAGTATTAACCATAAATGTAGAGACAACTAAATTTAAATGCCCCACCTTTCTATGATCCGGAGACCATTCGTGTTGAAATATCACTAGTTGACGAGGGAAAAAGTCTTTTGTTGCAGGACGAACTAGCTGCAATTTTGAAGGACTATGTTGGTAGGGAGAACCCTCTTTATTTTGCTGAGCGACTTACTGAGCATTATAGGCGGCCTAATGGTGAAGGACCACACATTTACCTTAAGAGGGAAGATCTTAACCATACAGGTGCTCACAAAATTAACAATGCAATTGGTCAAGCTTTACTTGCTAAACGTTTGGGAAAAAAGCGCATAATTGCTGAAACTGCCAGCATGGAGTTGCTACGGCTACTGTTTGTGCAAGGTTTGGTTTGCAGGGCATTGTTTACATGGGAGCCCAAGATATGGAAAGGCAAGAACTTAATGTCTTCCGGATGCGGCTCCTTGGGGCTGAGGTCCGGGGAGTTCATTCTGGAACAGCCACACTGAAAGATGCTACATCAGAAGCTATACGGGATTGGGTGACTAATGTGGAGACAACACATTACATTTTAGGGTCTGTTGCTGGGCCACATCCATATCCCATGATGGTGCGGGAGTTCCATAAGATCATTGGAATAGAAACTAGAAAACAAGCGCTGGAAAAATGGGGTGGAAAACCTGATGTGCTGGTTGCGTGTGTTGGCGGAGGTTCAAATGCCATGAGTTTGTTCGAAGATTTTGTGAAGGATAAGGATGTTAAGTTGATTGGTGTGGAGGCTGCTGGTTTAGGCTTGGATAGTGGCAAACATGCTGCAACTTTAAGCAAAGGCGAATTGGGGGTGTTGCATGGGGCTATGAGCTATTTACTACAGGATGAAGATGGGCAAATAATTGAGCCTCATTCGATTAGTGCAGGGTAAAACCTAGAACTGAAGTTTTTGATTTTTTTTGATTCTAACGGAATTACTTTAATTCTGATGCTATGAGTTTTGTGCTTTCCCCATATAGGCTGGACTACCCCGGCGTTGGGCCTGAGCATCGTTTTCTGAAAGAGAAAGGACGTGCTGAGTACTACAGTATCACAGACGAAGAAGCATTGGAAGGTATTGAAATTTGAGTTGGATTCTTTTCTTTCTCTCACATCCTAGAAGAACTAAATCAAAGAAATGAAATCTTGAGCTTCGATTTAAATCTATGAATTTGGAGCTTCTGATAAATTGAAAGACAGTGTGAGCTAACTGTGAATGGTAGTTTGATTTTGAGTGACAATTGACAGTCCCAGGTCCTCTTTCTTGGAAGATATATATCACACTGTCACCAAATGTAATGTTTTATACCCTTATAGAACAGCTACTGCTCTACCAAACCAGACTACTACTGTCATTCCATAAGTCACCGTGGTTTATTAATTACTCTTCTATTATGTGTCTGCAGCTTTCAAGAGATTGTCGCGATTAGAGGGCATAATTCCTGCTTTGGAGACATCTCATGCATTAGCTTATTTGGAGAAGCTGTGCCCAGTTCTCCCAAATGGAACTAAGGTCGTAGTTAACTGTAGTGGCAGAGGAGACAAGGATGTGCAGACTGCCATTAAGTACTTAAAGGTTTGATGTTGGTAACTGTGGTCTGTTTAAAGCAATAAAGGGATTAATTCCATCTTGTTGTTGAATGTCGTAGTGCTTTCTATCCAAACATGTGGGATGAAACTTCAGTTCAGTCAATGAAAAACCAAAATCCAAAAGCATTTTTTTCTGCTTCTTTTTCTTGATATACATGCATACCATATAGACATCCACGCGTAAATGCATGGATGTCTGTATAGGACACGGTGGGATGTATAAACCTAGAAAGTTTTGTTGGATAGTTGTCTGCTTGTTGAAGCATGCTTAGAAATCGTGTGCGAAGAATGAGAGTAATTCAGTGGGAATGGAGTATTAGATTCTCTTTTCTCATCTAGGCTTGAGTCCTGTGTTCTTGTTTTGATAGTTGAAAGTTATAATTCGGATTAGGCTTCTTGGTCCCCGACACTCCGCTCTAATTTAGTAGGCATAAAGGCTCATTGGCTCTATCCCCATACTTCTGCTTGTGAGAGTTCGTGATGACTCGAACTACTCAAGGTAATGTGATTGACAAAAGTCTAGTGGGATAAACAATGTCATGGATGGGTGGCTTGGATGGGCCAATTATGAGCAATATTGGAACTGTAGTAAGTTTCTCTTGAATTCAGGAAGAATCTTAATACCAGTATAGAAGGTTCCCATTTATGCCTGTCAGAGTTGCTAATTTCTTGGCCTCCATTGTTTTTTTTTTCTGTTGGTCCGTTCCAGAGCTACGACATTGGGCCGTTCGTTGTTTTTTGGGTGGGAGGGGGGGGGGGGGGGGAATCAGTGCCTGGGCATAAAGAGAGTTTTTGATATTTAGGGTCCGTTTTTTTACTGTAAAATAATTTATTTTTACAAAATATTTGCAGGAAAAAATATTTACAGTAAAAATAATGATTTTTTTTGTTATTTATTTAAAGTATATTTTGTGTTTTTCTCAGAAAAAAAACATCAAATCAGAAAAAGGAGTTATTTTTTCTAAAAATTTCAAAATTTTTCTTAAATTTTTCATTGTAAAATATTTTATATGAAACAAATATCAAAAAATAAAAAAAAAAAATTTTGTAAAATATTTTCATACAAACAAACACCCCCTTAATCAAGAGTTAGAATGCGTCCATTGCAATTGGCAATTGCATTGCATGATACGTTTATCCTTTGGAGCATGCGTTTTGCGACCAATTCTAAAGGCAGATCAATAGTTCATTTTTTTTAATGGCTATGGATGAATTAAATATTTGTGTTCAACCTCAACCTCTACATTCTCACGCAATTAATATAATTGGATTGGGATGAATTTGAGAATCCAAGAAATTGTCCAACTTTATTCAAACATTTTCTGCTCAACCTCCCTACATTATGAAAACCCTCCCATATAGAGTAATATGGTGTTCATAATCCTTATTATTGGCAATGTAACTATACTCTTAATACCGCAGGCTAAAAAGAATGTCATAATGCATGGGACTCCCACGTACTGAGGACGAGGAAAAGGCCAAATATACGTAGTTTTACTCTCGTTCCTAAAGGGATGATGCGACTTGGACCATCGATCTCTAGGCTCACCACCCTTCCATAACAATGCTGCCAATGTGTCCAAAATCCAGCTATCATAGAATCCAAAATACAACTACTACTTATGCGAAGCCGAACACTCCTTAATTGTTGACATGATTGTATTTCATCAACTTTGTTACATGATGAACCTAAATCCCAATCTCGAATAGTATCACTGCTTTGCCTGCAAAAGACAAAATCAATGATTAATTTACAGAGGTTAATTGTGCTCAAAACGCACTTCAGAATTGTTTAATTTTTTTGTCCTTTTCAGAAAGAAAAGTCCACGCAAATTCCAAATTTAAGGCAGTCTTTTGATTTATTACATTAAGGACCAATTGAAAAGCAAGACAAACTTTACAATGAAGTATAACAATGAGAATCTTAGTAGATTCCTCATGTAAGTAAGCATTTCAGTGTGTTGTTCAATCTAATTAGTAGCACAACATCAAGTCACCTAACACCAATAGATCAACTACCACGTTGGTAGGTAAGGCAACCTAAAACATCAATAAAAAGGTTATGCAAAGCACACCAAAAAAATTGAGGTTGACATGCTACTCGTAGAAATCACGCTTTTACCTAACCAAATGCATTACATGTGCATAAAGAAGTAGATAACCGCCAGTAAGAAGTGTAGATGTATCTATTCTGGGGTCTTTTTATGTTGTTCCTGCCACCCCAACCCCCTAAAACGTGCGAAAAGGACTTGGATAGGTCTGAAAATTACTGAAAGGATATTTTTTGTTTGACTCAGTGTGCAATATGAGTATGTGGATAAGCCTATCATACATCTCATTTGCAGTGAGAGATTTTCAGCCAGCATTCATAACAAACAAAGAAACAAACGGTATGTGAAGACTGCATAAAAATAAAAATTTTCTAGGTTTGTCCCAAAGGGCATAGCAGTCTTTCTAATGATAAAAGCCAATAGGTCTTATCAAGCACCACTCTGGAGTAATTCTAAGAGATGGGCCATTACCTGGGAATACAAGAAAGTTCCAAGGATTGCGATGGCAGCTCCGAGAGCGTTGATAGGCTGGACAGGTGTGCGGAAAATGATAATGGAAGAGACTATGACAGATATACGTTTCATTGTATTTCCGATGCTAAATGTCAAGGGGGAGATCTCATCCAGGGACATATATGATACTTGATTGTAGAGATGATAGAATACACTTTGGGCTACCACCCACCTGCAATGCACGACAACAGCCACACATTCATTTGTTTAGTTAAATACAAGAAAAAGAGAAAAATGTCAATGCAAATGTCCCCAAATGGAAAACTTCAACTTATAAATAATACTAAAAGCTCAGATTAAGCCCGTAGACTCAGAAATCATCAAACAAGAGGCAGGGCATCTAAGTTATCTTGGTCACATTTGTTCCACTTTGGGATTCAGTAATCTTCTACCATTTAAAGAATAACACGAATAAGAAATTGGCCACAAGAACCAAGAAAAGGAAACCCAGTGTTTTACCATACAAAATGTGGTCCAATCTGAGCGAGGGATAATTGCCATCCTGCAGCCCACATTTGTGGTCCCTCCACAGCAACAGCAAATGGCGTGAGGATCAACAGAGATAGGATAGAGAGACAAGCATAGTAGTTCATCCCACTCACAGACTTTCCCTGCATACCCTTCTTTGAAAATATGTTCCGGAAAACAAATGCCTAGTTGGAGATCATGGCCCCCATAAAACCTGAAGCGGAGAAGCAGACAGTGAACAAAGAAAACTAACAACTCTTTAATGTTCCCATGAAGCAAAATAATTAAATTACTTTGCAGCCCAAATGAAAGAATCATGACTTACTTCAAAAAGGACAGCGGAATGAGCAAGTTGGCTTGGTACTCAAACATAATAGTGAGATAACAAAGTTGACACAGGCCAGGAACTCAATTATTTTTTAACTCAATTATTGTTTTTGTATTAATGGTAAAATAATGTAGAGCAGAAAGTACAAGCAAAATTCATCAGCCATTTGGTTTCGAATGACACATATTATGCACCCATATAGCCTTATTTAGGGCCTGTTTGGATACACTTGTTTTTTAAGTTTTTGATTCCTGGATGGCAGGTAATAAGAGATCAGCTTCTGGATCAAAACGTCCATTTCTTTTCCTCTTAACTCATGTTACCATACTCAATTACAAGTCACGGATTGTTTTTAGTTGAAAAGAATAGGATAAAACAATTATGATTAAGTACAATTTAAGGAAATGTAAGTTCCCATACTTACCAGTCATGTTAAAATTGAGCTCGGTAACAGCAGCAAGGGCGCAACCACCAATAATCGGAACAAGGGACAAGTAAACAGGCAAAGGAAAGGTCTCACCCAGAAGGAACCTTGAAACCAACACACTGAATGCAGGCTCACCACTCTTAATGATATGCGTAAATGAAACCGCAACCTTTGACATACTCACTGTAGCTGCTACATGTCCAATTGTATGTGCCACAGCAACCTTAAGAAGAAAACAGAATTTGCCAAATAAGATAGCAACTTAAAAACATAACTGATAAAATAACCAAAGCATAACCCCCAAAATCCCCAATTCTACGTTCCATACATAACTATAGATTGTTGAATTTTCACCTATCAACTCCTCGAAGTAAAGAAAAATCTTTAAGGACTCTCCAGCGAGCAAGCAAACAAAGAATTTTTACCAAAAAAAAAAAAGGTGAAAGAACTTTGCTAAGTATAAATATTAGAGTCTAAAGCAGTCAAGGAACCAAACCAAAACAAAAACGTCAATTTCCCCTCGTTTCCCTCACTGAGGTAGGAATATAATAAACAAAAAACCTCATTTCCCCATCGTTTTCCACGCTTTTCTACCAAACCAAGCAAAATTCACAAATCAAACTCACGGGAAACAAAGACTTCCAGAACTCAAAGTCAGTCTTGGGTGCCTCTGTGATTCTCGTGGCCCAGGAAATCAGCATCATGAGAGACCCACAAGTGAGAGAAAGGGTAGAAGTCAGCCATGGATACGGAAACGCATTCAGGACCATCTTGTTGTATATATTGAACACCACATTCAAAGCCCACCATGTTGCAAAATAAATTCCAATCTTGACTCTCTTTGCAGCCTCTAGTTTAGCCTCTGCTGCGTCTATTGGCTGCGATTGGTCAGCCTCATAGGCCTTGCAAATGATCAAGGACTTGTTTTGGGGCCTGCTTAACACAAAAGACTCAATCGAGGAGACGCATAAAGACTTAGACACCGAGCAAAGAACAGATTTTGATTTCTTCTGGGATGGAAGTGACGGCAACATTAAAGATCCCTGTATTGGTGATGAGTTTTTTCTGCGAAAGAAACTATCAGAACCATTGATGGCCGCTGGTGTAATTGCAGATCGCTTGATGGTGCAAATCATTGTTTTAAACAACACAAAACTGATCCTTCACCCTTAAAGTTCAAAAGGGAAATTAGGAAAACAAACATAGAAAACCACCATAAGAAATGAGAAATTAAACAAAAGAAAAAAAAAAAAATTATAGTTTGCCTTTAAGATATACTGAAAATGAGAGCACCTCCTATGCTGGTTCTTGTTCTTGTACACCACTCGCTAAAAAATCCCAGACTCTGCTTGAAGTTGCTCCAGAAACGACTTCATTCTTTCTTCTAAGCCGTCAATTTCAGTACCCATCTTCCACGATTTGAGGAAGACTCAGTCAGAGAATCAACGACCACAATCTAAGTCCTGTGAAACTGGCTACAGAGGTGGTAGAAGTTTTGGCGGTAGTCGCAGAGATGGAAGTTGCAGTAGTAGTACCGGCGGATATGATGGTACCTACAGGTTTGGACACGACTGAGGTACTGAAAAAAAAAAAATTCTGATGGGTTATTTTATATACACATCTACCCGCTAAATAGTTTCTTCCTCCTTTTAATGCTTGTTGTTACTTATTCAAAATTGTCACTACTAATTAAGAGAAAAGAGTAAATATAAGAAAATTATAATCTTTTCCAAATTTTGCAAATTTAACATCAATTCAAGTACTTCTTTATCAGAGTTTTTTCTTTTTCTCCATTCACCAGATTTTAATGGAAACGTAGTCTCGAAAATCATGTGCTACAAAAAAATTTATGTCTATCTCTACCTATATGTATGTATATCTATCTATAAGCGAGTAAAATAAGCAATCAATAAAACTCTTCTCACAAATTAACCATGACGACCACAAGAAAGATAAAGAAGAAACAAAAGTTCTACAATTAAAAACAATGAATAGAAAATCCATCAAAGCAGTGGTAACAAAGGCATGAGAGAAAGAAAGAATTAAGGTTCCTGTTCAGTAATTGTTTTTCACTACAATTGAGTTCGTAGCTACAAAAAGCAACAATCTTTCTGAAAATTAACTAAGCAAATTCGAACCTTTGATCCAACAAAGAAAGAGTCACGCATCCACGCATAGGAATAAGAAGAAGACAGTAACAATTAAGTGAATTCGAAAGAATCCCAAAGAGGTAATTCGCTGCAGTTTCCGAAATTAAAAAAAAAAATAAAACAAGAAAAGAAACAAAAACCGAATAATTAACTCTGAAAGAGGGAGAGAGAGTACCAACGGCTTGCTAACCGGCGACGACGCGCTCACGCACCGGCCAGTTTTAGGGCAGTTAAGAGAGAGAGTGTCTCCAAGCAATTGCCTGACTGACATGCGTTCAGCTAACTGTCCGACATGCGCTAATTAAGTGATCGAACGGTAGCGTTTAAACTCGCGAAAAGACCTTGTTAGAGGCCCTCGTATTATCACACTAGTAATAACTGGGAGATAAATTCAATTTTAATTCATTTTATTTTAAAAAAATAAATAGGCACTCTAATATTTTATATTATTTTTCTTTAACATGAATTTAGTTTAGGCCAAGTTTGTTTTTTTAGTAAATTAAACAATTAGCTAAATGAATTTAACTTTAGGAATTTTTTTGAAAAATGAACATTTTGTGGCAAGCAGGCATAACAGTGAGAGCACCTCAAATAAACAATTTTTAACTGTCTGGTCACATGTAACCTGTAACAGGCGAAGGATACGTAGCTGCCTTCAGCATGGGCTCGACCATCTGTGACAAAAGCAAAGGTAACTTATTTGATCTATCCATAAAATTGATCAGTCGACACACCTCCTACTCTGCTATGAAGATCTCCATCACCTCCAAATAGTCATTATTAACCCATGAGACAAGAACATAAATGGACAACACAAAAAACATTTCTCTTTTTTTTGTTACATTAGAATGTTAAAGAGCAAAATTCATCAATGAAGAAGGCATAATGCATAAAAATTTCCTTTGCATCTGTTAAAAACCAAAAAAAAAAGCAAAAAAAACCTCACATCTCTTAGAAATTTCAAATGAAACATCATGTGGAATACACAGGACAAGAAAAATAAGTGGAAACATAGGAAAAGGAATGGAAACTTACCTGTGAAAGTAAGCGTGCAGCACCCAAAAGTCGCTCCATGAAATTAGGTGTTCCGCAATCAGATTTTCTCCACTTCAAACTGTAAGAATTGAGATGGTAAGACGCTCTAGAGAATATTTTACAATGACAAACTATACGTATGATCAAATGTAGAATTGCAACTCAGTACTTGAAGACAACCACTACTACAATTTATATACAGTAAAATTTACATGGCTAGGTTTTTTACTATTTTGAGGTTGTACCTTTCGAGGAGATGCACCTTTTTCTTTGGTTTCCTCCCATTGATAACTGGAAAGCAAGAACTTAGTATGTCCTCCAACTTGACTGATTGCAAATGCCTCAAATCCCGTCTCACCTGACATCCCAGTTTAATCATTGAAACTCAAGAAACTCACATAATATACACTGAAATAGATCCATAGCAACCCAATTCTTCATTCAAACTTTCAAGCATTACACACAGAAAAGAAAAGGGAATTTAAAAGGATCCGCCAGTAAGTTTTCCTACAACTAGTTACTCACTAAGTATTGTTGTTTTTTCAGTGTATGTCCACAAGTGAAATCCCACAAGGAAAAAATTCTCCCATTCTTATTTCTTATTCGTCAAATAGATAGGAAAAAAAAAAATCCGTTGAACTGTGAATTCAAATACCCAATAAGCTTAACTTTGAATCGAATTTTTTTCCATTTTTAACAAATTACAAAGTTTCCCACTTTTACTCAATTTTCTTGGAAAACAAACAAAAGCCCAGAAACATAATTAGGAAAACCAACATGGAAAACCACCATAAGAAATGGGAAATTAAACAAAAGAAAAAAAAAAAAAACTATAGCTTGCCTTTAAGATATACTGAAAATAAGAGCACCTCCTATGCTGGTTCTTGTTCTTGTACACCACTCGCTCAAAAACCCCAGACTCTGCTTGAAGTTGCTCTAGAAACGACTTCATTCTTTCTTCTAAGCCGTCAATTTCAGTACCCATCTTCCATGATTTGAGGAAGACTCAATCAGAGAATCAACGACCACAATCTAAGTCCTGTGAAACTGGCTACAGAGGTAGTAGAAGTTTTGGCGGTAGTCGCAGAGATGGAAGTTGCAGTAGTAGTACCGGCGGATATGATGGTACCTACAGGTTTGGACACGACTGAGGTACTGAAAAAAAAAAATTCTGATGGGTTATTTTATATACACATCTACCCGCTAAATAGTTTCTTCCTCCTTTTAATGCTTGTTGTTACTTATTCAAAATTGTCACTACTAATTAAGAGAAAAGAGTAAATATAAGAAAATTATAAACTTTTCCAAATTTTGCAAATTTAACATCAATTCAAGTACTTCTTTATCAGAGTTTTTTCTTTTTCTCCATTCACCATATTTTAATGGAAACGTAGTCTCGAAAATCATGTGCTACCAAAAAATTTATGTCTATCTCTACCTATATGTATGTATATCTATCTATAAGCGAGTAAAATAAGCAATCAATAAAACTCTTCTCACAAACAAGGTTGTTAAGATCGGGATTCTACCTAGGATCGTTTTGGAAATATCAGGATCGAATCGTAAAATCGAATCGTAAAGTCGTAAGATTCTACCAAAATGAAAAAAATAAAATTAAAAATAACATTGTTAATATCCAACAATACACAAAACAATACATCATTTAGTTAACAACTTAATTTTGATCATTATTTCCTTGATGTACATGGTCATCATTATCCGCTCAATTCCTTGTCTACCCCCTACTCTTTCGTTTGCATTTCCCTGATCCACTAGGATTGACACTAGCACTTGACATATTTGGATTCACCTAAAAGACACTTGGCAGCACGTTAAAATAGAAAAGCCAATAATGAAATATTATATAAGCATCAAACAATCAATTCAAGTATCTAAGAATTTCATATGCCATACAAATTTCCTAAATTGCCAACCCCTGCACTCATAAGCTTGATGATGTCCTAAACAATATCAACTATCAAGTGATCACAAATCAATCACAAATATTATTCAATCACAGATACTATAATTAAAAGGAATGAAAAGGAAATATAACACATGGTCAAACAACCATACAATCTTCTTTTTTTTCCCCTTTTTGCGCTTTCACCTCTGATGGAATGAACAATTACACCGAAGCATCAAGCCAAGCACATGAAGTTTAATCCCAATTATCAACATACAGATAAGCACGGCAGTGACAGGGCAGTAACTATTTTAAACTTACAAAACTCCCAACATTATTTTTACTGCCCCATTCATTATAATTTTCTAAATCAATTTAAAATAAAAGAAAATGAGGAGAACGGGCAGGATGTGGAGCTTGATAACCAACCTTTTTGATGACGAAGCGGATTCCCAATTTATGTAGACTAACTGCTGATTTAATGGAAACTGGAAGATGGAAACTGCAAGCATCGACTCAACCAAAATCGAAGCACTAATGAAAATTAGCAAGAAAAACATAAACCCAATTTAAATTAAAACTTAGAAGTCAAAAACTCATAACACAAAAGGGGAAAAAACAACACCTTCAATGAAAGCAATTTACCCATTGGTTGGAAAGATCCATAAAAGTCCAATTTTCAAATTATTCTCACCTTAATCCTTTGGATAAGTCTCACAATCTCAAGTCTCAGCTCAAAATCGATCCATCTAAGCCTCAATAGCCCCACACCCACACTACTAATTCAACAACCCCAATTTCAATTAGTTGAAAAACTAAAGAAATTCGGGTTCCATGGGAGTTTAACAAAGCTAACGAACATTGTAATAAATAAAAGGAAAAACAAAATAGCGGGTGTAGAGAAAAGATGGAAAAATTATCGATTCAATTACATTGCAGGCGATAATGAATTTACAGAGCTTTACCATGTGGCGGGCGTTCTCTTCCTTGCGCTTCTTAGCCCCTTGGTTCGCCATTCTCTTTCAAATCACTACAATTCCAATTTCAGCTTCGTGACACCCTAGAAATTTCTACTGTCTCTGTGCCTTTGTGATTTCTCAAGTCAAATTGGCGAATTGGGGAAGAAACGAATGCCTGCAAAACGAGCAAATTTTGAAGAGAGAATAATTTTGACCTGTTTGCCAAAGTTGAGATGGAGATCGAAGGAAATTAGATTTGAAAGGAAAAAAAACATAAAAGGAAAAGAAGAAGAAATTTGATGCGTCTTATCAGTTATCACTGATGGGCTTTGTGAATTTGTGAATTGGGAATTCGCCAATTTGGGATGCCCGTTCTCGCAATCGAAAATATTATTATTTGTGGGATCGGTAGGATCGTACGATCCTACCGATCCCACTAATTAAATCGCGATCCTGTTCCGATTTTAGTTAAAAACGATTTTTAAAGCGATCCGGATCGTTTGCTTTAAGTAGGATCGTAGGATCGTACGATCCTACGATCCGGATCGCGATTTTAACAATCATGCTCACAAATTAACCATGACGACCCCAAAAAAGATAAAGAAGAAACAAAAGTTCTACAATTAAAAACAATGAATAGAAAATCCATCAAAGCAGTGGTAACAAAGGCATGAGAGAAAGAAAGAATTAAGGTTCCTGTTCAGTAATTGTTTTTCACTACAATTGAGTTCGTAGCTACAAAAAGCAACAATCTTTCTGAAAATTAACTAAGCAAATTCGAACCTTTGATCCAACAAAGAAAGAGACACGCATCCACGCATAGGAATAAGAAGAAGACAGTAACAATTAAGTGAATTCGAAAGAATCCCAAAGAGGTAATTCGCTGCAGTTTCCGAAATTAAAAAAAAAATAAAACAAGAAAAGAAACAAAAACCGAATAATTAACTCTGAAAGAGGGAGAGAGAGTACCAACGGCTTGCTAACCGGCGACGACGCGCTCACGCACCGGCCAGTTTTAGGGCAGTTAAGAGAGAGAGTGTCTCCAAGCAATTGCCTGACTGACATGCGTTCAGCTAACTGTCCGACATGCGCTAATTAAGTGATCGAACGGTAGCGTTTAAACTCGCGAAAAGACCTTGTTAGAGGCCCTCGTATTATCACACTAGTAATAACTGGGAAATAAATTCAATTTTAATTCATTTTATTTTAAAAAAATAAATAGGCACTCTAATATTTTATATTATTTTTCTTTAGCATGAATTTAGTTTAGGCCAAGTTTGTTTTTTCAGTAAATTAAACAATTAGCTAAATGAATTTAACTTTAGGAATTTTTTTGAAAAATGAACATTTTGTGGCAAGCAGGCATAACAGTGAGAGCACCTCAAATAAACAATTTTTAACTGTCTGGTCACATGTAACCTGTAACAGGCGAAGGATACGTAGCTGCCTTCAGCATGGGCTCGACCATCTGTGACAAAAGCAAAGGTAACTTATTTGATCTATCCATAAAATTGATCAGTCGACACACCTCCTACTCTACTATGAAGATCTCCATCACCTCCGAATGGTCATTATTAACCCATGAGACAAGAACATAAATGGACAACACAAAAAACATTTCTCTTTTTTTTGTTACATTAGAATGTTAAAGAGCAAAATTCATCAATGAAGAAGGCATAATGCATAAAAATTTCCTTTGCATCTGTTAAAAACCAAAAAAAAAAAGCAAAAAAAACCTCACATCTCTTAGAAATTTCAAATGAAACATCATGTGGAATACACAGGACAAGAAAAATAAGTGGAAACATAGGAAAAGGAATGGAAACTTACCTGTGAAAGTAAGCGTGCAGCACCCAAAAGTCGCTCCATGAAATTAGGTGTTCCGCAATCAGATTTTCTCCACTTCAAACTGTAAGAATTGAGATGGTAAGAGATTGCAACTCAGTACTTGAAGACAACCACTACTACAATTTATATACAGTAAAATTTACATGGCTAGGTTTTTTACTATTTTGAGGATGTACCTTTCGAGGAGATGCACCTTTTTCTTTGGTTTCCTCCCATTGATAACTTGAAAGCAAGAACTTAGTATGTCCTCCAACTTGGCTGATTGCAAATGCCTCAAATCCCGTCTCACCTGACATCCCAGTTTAATCATTGAAACTCAAGAAACTCACATAATATACACTGAAATATATCCATAGGAACCCAATTCTTCATTCAAACTTTCAAGCATTACACACAGAAAAGAAAAGGGAATTTAAAAGGATCCGCCAGTAAGTTTTCCTACAACTAGTTACCCACTAAGTATTGTTGGTTTTTCAGTGTATGTCCACAAGTTAAATCCCACAAGGAAAAAATTCTCCCATTCTTATTTCTTATTCGTCAAATAGATACGAAAAATAATATCCATTGAACCGTGAATTCAAATACCCAATAAGCTTAACTTTGAATCGAATTTTTTTCCATTTTTAACAAATTACAAAGTTTCCCACTTTTACTCAATTTTCTTGGAAAACAAACAAAAGCCCAGAAACATAATTAGGAAAACCAACATGGAAAACCACCATAAGAAATGGGAAATTAAACAAAAGAAAAAAAAAAAAAACGATAGCTTGCCTTTAACATATACTGAAAATAAGAGCACCTCCTATGCTGGTTCTTGTTCTTGTACACCACTCGCTCAAAAACCCCAGACTCTGCTTGAAGTTGCTCCAGAAATGACTTCATTCTTTCTTCTAAGCCGTCAATTTCAGTACCCATCTTCCACGATTTGAGGAAGACTCAATCAGAGAATCAACGACCACAATCTAAGTCCTGTGAAAACTGGCTACAGAGGTGGTAGAAGTTTTGGCGGTAGTCGCAGAGATGGAAGTTGCAGTAGTAGTACCGGCGGATATGATGGTACCTACAGGTTTGGACTGAAAAAAAAAATTCTGATGGGCTATTTTATATACACATCTACCCGCTAAATAGTTTCTTCCTCCTTTTAATGCTTGTTGTTACTTATTCAAAATTGTCACTACTAATTAAGAGAAAAGAGTAAATATAAGAAAATTATAAACTTTTCCAAATTTTGCAAATTTAACATCAATTCAAGTACTTCTTTATCAGAGTTTTTTCTTTTTCTCCATTCACCAGATTTTAATGGAAACGTAGTCTCGAAAATCATGTGCTACAAAAAAATTTATGTCTATCTCTACCTATATGTATGTATATCTATCTATAAGCGAGTAAAATAAGCAATCAATAAAACTCTTCTCACAAATTAACCATGACGACCACAAGAAAGATAAAGAAGAAACAAAAGTTCTACAATTAAAAACAATGAATAGAAAATCCATCAAAGCAGTGGTAACAAAGGCATGAGAGAAAGAAAGAATTAAGGTTCCTGTTCAGTAATTGTTTTTCACTACAATTGAGTTCGTAGCTACAAAAAGCAACAATCTTTCTGAAAATTAACTAAGCAAATTCGAACCTTTGATCCAACAAAGAAAGAGTCACGCATAGCGTGTACCATATAAATTTTGTGCTTTTTCAGTCACTCATCTGCTACATATTCTAATATTTATCCAGGTAGTTTTGCATTACACTGCTGTAACTATGATCGACTATAGGGTAACCGCATCCTTCCTTTAACAGGATTCACATTACTAGTCATCTGTTGATCGCAGGTTATTTTATTTGATTCCTTAGCTTGCTTGTTCTTAAGTGGTAGTCCTTTCCTTTTGTTGGAACCGGCATTGGATCCCTGATGAAGAGACTACCTGCACACATTCTTCTGTGCTTTTTTTTTTTTTTTGGGTCTTCCTTCGGTATCTAGAAGGCCTCATTGGTCCCCCAACTAATTCGATTCGAATACTGTCGGACCTATATTGGGGGCAACTCTCCCAGTGTCATTTTTTTCATTTACAAGACTCAAACTCGAAACTTTACTTAAGGGGTGTCAAGTCCCTTAGCGTACCTTAGCACTTGAACCAATGGTCGTTAGTCTTCCGTGCTAATTAAGTGACTAGATAATGGATACCAATAGGGATTTCAACGTTTGCAATGCAAACTCATAAGATTGTACATATCCGATGTCCCGCACCAAATGGAATACAGAAGACCGACTGGTAAGGTAGAAAAGCCGGATGATATTCGTTTTAGTCTTAAATGTTTATAAATTTTTACAATTGAATTTTAAACCGTTTAACTTTTTTAATTGAGTCATTTACTTTTTAAATCCTTTACAATCGAGTTTTTTTCATTAACAACTGTCAGTCAATCTATTTAAGACGTATTTTAACCAAATGGATATTATTAAAAAAAAAGGCGTAAATACAGTTTCTTTCGTATTTTTTCGTTTTAATATTTTAAAAAAATAATTAAAATGTTGTATTTAGAATTTTTTTTAATGCACTTCCGTTAGGTCACCGTATGATTTAAACAGATTGACTAACGGCAATTAATGAAAAGGACTCGATTATACAGATTCTGAAAAGTATATGACTCAATTGAAAAAATTAAAAGATTTAAGATTTAATTATAAAAGTTCATAAACGTTTAAAATTAAAAATGATGTTTTCCCCGTAGAATAGAAGATTGGTTCTCGAATCTGCTTGGATGGAACTTAAGTGGTTCTGGGAAAATCTGTTCATCGCTGTCATGACCCAGATTATCTAAAATTTAGCTTGTGAGTTTCCCATTCTGCAAGAACCAAGATGGAACAAAAGTAGCATAATAGCCACCTTTGTATTTATTAAGTGCTTTCATTGTACCCCGAAAAAAAAAAAGGCGAGAATCAAACTACGGCTGATCATTTTAATTCCAGCGGAAGCAAACAGGAGAAGGGAAGTGGTTTCATGTCCTACAATCTCATTCATTTTAATGCTTATTTGCCACTAAGTCTATTTTGAAACCAATTTGTTAGAAAAGATCATGACGTTGAGGCTCATTAGTTTTGCATATTCCTTTCCTACTGCCTTTAAAGAATAAAGACCTTCATTAGTTTGTTTAGTTTAAACCAAAGACACAGCAAACACGTGTAAATTCGTTCGTAGAATAAACCACTAAGATACCCAGTGCAAAAAAAGATACCCAGTGCAACGAGGCATTAGGTATTACAGAGCACAGTGAGTGAACCAACAAACAAAGATATTTTCTCACAACATAGGTCTTTACTATGGGTGCTCCAAAAAATTGAAAGTTTTAGTTAACCGATAAAACCGAACCAAATCAAATCGAGTTTTTAATTAATTGAAATGATTTTATAATTAATTAATCAAATCGAATAAAAACTAAAATATTGGGTTTGATTTCGGTTTTGAATATTAAAAAACTACTGTTAACTAAACTGAAATATTATTATGTATACATATTTTTAATTTTTTATTCTAACAATAAGAAAAAAAATATTACTAATGCAACAATTAGTAATAAATAAATTTTAATAACATATAATTATATTTAAATAATCATTTATTTATCTTATGTATGGTGATAGTTATAAATTTTTTAAGCAAAAGCTATATCAAAAAAAAAATATTGACATTTAAAAATTAGAATTTTAAATTTTTTTGTTATTGAATTTGATTAACTGAAACCAAACCGAAATTTTTAGATAACCGAATATTTGGTTTTGGAATGATTATAATAGTTTAGTTCGGGTAACTGAATTGTAAACACTCATAGTCTTTACCACATATCCATATGAACCTACGGAAACACTTTTGTGTTCAACCAAGGTTGTAAAAATTAGACCGGTTATTTAAT
Organism: Carallia pectinifolia; assembly: GCA_037832335.1. Classification (NCBI taxonomy): domain Eukaryota; kingdom Viridiplantae; phylum Streptophyta; class Magnoliopsida; order Malpighiales; family Rhizophoraceae; genus Carallia; species Carallia pectinifolia. The sequence continues at coordinate 6,669,451 of CM075447.1, read as the reverse complement.
CGGAAAACTCAACAGTTCAAGATTCGATTGGTTCAACCCTGATTGAACGGGTAAAACCAGTATGTATTGTAAATCATATTTAAATATACAGATATAAGTATTCTAATACAAACATATATATTTATATCTGTATATTTAAATATATGATTTACAATTTAGTGTAAGGTAAGGTTAAAAAAACTAATAAAATTAATATATTAATGTATGTAAATAAATTAAACAAAAAAATGGTAAGATTAATGTATCATACAAAGAAATTTCATTTATACATGAATTAAAGGTTTTATTTAAATTATGTGGTTCATATTTAAGTTGCAAATAGTGTAACAAAAAAATTTAATAAAAGACAATAAATATTTAAGGCAAACTATATTTTTGAAAATATATTTATATAAGATATTAATTTTTATATACATTAAAAATATTATAATTAGTATATTTAACAAAATAAAAATTATAATATAATGTATGATAAAACTAAAAGAATAATTAAGCTAATTTATAAGTAAATGTAAATAATACATGTCAAATATTTTTAATATAAAATATATTATAATTCATGTATTTTATTTCAGTTAATTCATATTTTTAAAAAATTATATTGGTACAACAAAAATAATGAATAATTTTCTTAACAAAAAACAGAAAAGAGAGATAGAAAACAGTAAATGTCTTTTGTTTTTAGAGGAGGGAAAATAGTAAATGTTAATTTATTAATTACATGTCATAAGAGTCAAATAGCATTGATAGTAAGTTCAAACTTTTGACCTCTTCAATTGTCTTCATTTTCCCAATTAGTTGGTTTAGCTTTAAAACATCTCAAAAATTTTTTTTTTTAGTTATATGACAAGATAAATAGAATGGTGAGTGTATTATGTGAGAAGTTTTAGAAAATAATAAGTAAAAAAAAAAAACAATTACAACAAGCTTCAAATTTATCTAGTGACGAGACTAACCTTTTATATTGGAAGACAAGGGTTCAAGACCCAAATCTTACAAAATGGTGTCAGATTTCTTTCAATTATTGAAGGCAACCCGGTTCAGACATCCACCAAAAGCTGAAGCATTGCAAGCAGACAGTATGACGTTGTTGTTACAACAATTAGAAGCTAACACCAGTGAAAACGCCATACGGCATCCCATGCACTTCTGACACCATACATTCTAATGTTCACTCAAATAGTTTTATAAATGTCGGTTTTGTATTCAAGTTGATTTGCATTCCGCCTATGTAATGGGTGAAACATGATCTTAATTTTCCAGGTTCTACATTAATTAAAAAAAAAAAAAAAGGGGAATCCAATTCCAAGTCCAAAGCTTTGTAAAATCAGTTTCCTGAGTTTGACATGAGATCTAAATTAATGCTAGCTCAATCCCATTCCTTCTCTTTACCAAGTTCAATTGCTTATTATCTCCATGTACCTTCAGTAATCAAAATGAGTCATTTGTTCCTTTCGGAGTATGAAAAAACATTCCACCCGTCCCATGCACTTACAAAAGGGTTTGGAAAAAAGATGATCTTTGTATTTCACATGCGTCCTTAGTACATGCAAACAGCTACTGAAGTGTGGAATACAACAAAATCATGTTAATGAAGTGTGGCAAACAGAAGCATTAAGCACATATGCAAGACATTGGGATCCATCAATTATTTGCTCCTACTTAACGATACTTATATATGACATTTAACTATTCAAGGCAAGAATTTGACATTTAACTTTGATGTGTTGAATAATTAATACAACAAACAAATAGCATGATGGGCACTGAAACAAAGAGTTGCTTATTATATCCTCTTACCTGATCCCAGCAACAATGCCAGCAGCGGCGGGCATAATCTTAGAGGTCTGCTCTGCGAATAGGGCTGACCCATGACAAATCTCAGCACCTAAGACGGTTGCACAAACTGTTCCAAAATGCACAAATATATGTTTATGTAAATTTAGATTGCAGGAAAGCTTGCTATTAATCAGAATATATACAGATTTATGAATTAATATATGATCTACTAAATTTATTAAATAAAGAAAAGATTACAAAGATTTTAAAGATAATTTTAGATTACACAAATCAAATCGTAGAAATTGAGATTGAAATTGCATATTAACTCCAATAGTTTACATGCCAAAATATAAGCAATTGATTAGAAGAAGAATGAGAATAATGAGAAGAAAATAAAGATAAGAGTAGAATTTTAAAATAAGGGTTAAAAATCTGTAATTTTGCCAGTTATAATAAATCTAACATCACTTTTGAAATATTATTTAAAAAAAATTATTTATTTACTAAAATATCTTTTGTAATAAATTTAGTTCTCCATCAAAATTCATTAATGTTCTTTATCAAACCTTGTGACATGGGTTCTATAGAATTATAACTTTTATGATTTTTCCGTATCAGTTAATGTTTTCATAAAATTTATTTGACGGAAAACGTTAATGGATTTGATTACATGCTAATTTATTATAACTAAAATGGATATATTTTAGAAATCGGATCAATTTTGTTCCAATATGTAAAATTGGGATTTAAATACCCAATCAAGTCAAATTAAACAAAGCAGTGGCTTCATGGAAACTATTGTTTTTTTTTTTTTTATTTTAATTTTAATTTTTGTTTAATTTGAATCGGTTAAGATTCTCCTCCATTTAAAATAGAAATTGAAATCACAACACTGATGTTTAAATCTTTATTAATGGCATCAGAGATTAAACGGTTAAGGTAAACTGTCAATTTTTAATGGTACCAGAGCCAAAAATTTTCTCTCTCTGGATGGGTGTGTTATCATTAGGAGAAGAGAATTTAATTTAGATACAAGAGTGCTAACAAATGTTGGTATAAAAAAAATAGTCCGCATCGCATTTATCCATACAAATAGAGTATGTAGAATAGTTCAATCACTTATGGACATAAAAAAAGAATTTAAAAAACAAGAAATTAGATATTTAGAACTAATAAAACAAAGTTGTGCTAAAGGAACTAACGTTAAGATATCACCCTTAGAAACTCAACAAATGCAATAATTAAGTGAAGAGATTGATGACTTTACAGAAATTCTTTCAGAAAATTTCATATATAAATTTCATTAAATTCATTCTAATAGAAATTTTATGTTAAGAATTTGAATTTATATATAAATAAAATTATTAATTTATCTGTAAGAAAGATTTAGTGACATTAGTCAATCAAAAATTAATAGAATGTGGTCCTAACAGATGGTCCTGACACTAATATCATTCTCTAAGGTAGGTAATAATTTTATATCTAGATTAACCCAATCTCTTAGCAAAAAATTTCATAATACTTTAAATCTAATAGATGATTCCAATGTAATAGATTATAGTAAACAAAGCGTACAAATTATTAAAATAGAACATGATTTACAAAATTGGAACATTCCTAAAAAGGTCAAGAAAAAACAAAATAGGGGCTTTTGATAATTTATTTCATGACTACATCATTAATATAATAGAAAAAAACATATCATATAAATCATAATATTCTAGAGATAAGTCTGATAAATAAATTTATAGCTTACACATATAAGCCGACATATCAATTTTTACATATAAAATTAGTATAGGTAGCTATGAAACCTTTACATAAATTGAGAATTGTTACTCCTATTTTAGTGTGTTTACGTGATGCTAGATTTTTAGATTTTTTTAATTTTTATATGCTGTTTTTTAATCAAACTTAGATAATGGTTCTGTTTATTTTAATTATTATCCAATTATTCTGTGTCATTATTTGATCATAATATAACTAAAATTTTAATATTAAATTTATAAATACCAAAAAATATGTTACCAAGACCTAAAAATATTACTCTAGTATATAGAATATATTATAAATCATTACTTTCAACTTTATCATCTAAAGTATTGATGAATCACCAAAAGTTTAAACATTTTATTAGATTAGATTAATACTCTTTTAAATCGACTACGATATTAACGAATATACAATCTATATCGTGCTGACACAAATAACAAGTAATTTAAGAAGAAACATTAGCTTTTATCACGTGGGTTAAAACCTAAACTCGAGTTAAACATAAAAAAATATACTTAAATTATCATGATAGGTGGTAACATTTTCTTTTTTCAAAAAGGCCAATTACCCAAAAGGAAACCGAAGTCCAGGGCCACGAGCTAGCTGCCATTTTGTATTTTCAGCTTTGTTCTCCGCTCTCCACTGCACCATAAAAAAAAAAAAATAAATGAAGGAAACTCCCATAAAATAAATAGAATAGAGTTAAAATTGCAAAATAAAAATATTTATTAATTTTACTTTTTTTAAAATAAAATTTATTCTTAATTTTATATTACATAATTTTATTTTTTATGTTTATTTTAAATAATTCATAATTTTAATAAATTAAATTTATAAAAAAAAGTATGAGTAAAGTTAAAATTTGAAAAAAGAAAGGGATAGCTTTTGAAAGGGAATATGTGACTTTTTAGTATTAAATTTTTATATTTTTTATATACAAGTTTTAAATTATTTTGAGATTTTATTTAAATTTTAAATTTTTTAATTTTTTATTAAATAAGTGTATCTGTTGACGGAAAGTGGTCAATTTAACTTTATAAAAATTACTTAAAAAAAGGTTAAATGTAGAAATTGAATATTTTTCTCTCAAAAAATATGTAAATTACGTATTTAATTCATATACTTATTAATTAAAAAAATTTAATGTACATATTTGTTGATAAAAAATATTTAATTCTTATATTTGAACTATTTTTAATAATTTTAATTAAGTTAAGTTCATTTATTAATAAATTAATTAATTACGTACTGATTTGATAAAAATTAAAAAAATTAAATTTAAATAAAATATTAAAAAAGTTAGAATTTATATATAAAAAATATAAAAATTTAATACCAAAAAGTTGGATATTCTAGAAAGAACAAAGAGTGGATCTCCCAGTCGGCAGCCACTCTCTCTGTCTCTGTCTCTCTCGCAGAATTCTTTTGTCTCTCACCCAATAATGGAGCCACCTTCCTCTGTAGCCACACTGCCTCTGTTCATATTTCTGTTCACTGTTGCCACAAAAGCAGCGGTAGACTTGCCATTTCACCCACGGGACGTGCTGCCTGCGTTGCCCAGACAAGTGTCAAGCCCAATTCTCAATAACCTCAACGATGCTGTGGATCTCTTGCCACAGTTCGTGGGGGCTGCCTCTTCTCTAAACGACACGGTGGAGTGGAAAGGTTCTTGCTTTTACAAGAACAAAGCCTGGATGGAGTTCCACAACAAGAGTGGCAGTGAGTTTGGTGGTGGCACCCTCCATATCAAGGTAAAACCAATGATGAAAGTTGTTGCCTTTAGGGGGTCTGTATTATGTTATTGATATGGGTTCAGTTGGTTTTTGAGAAATATGAGGAATCTACCATCTGGGTATTTGTTATTTTGCATTTTAGTGACGAACTCGTTCTCTAGTCCGTGTGAAATCAAGTTGTCTCGTTTATTGGTGTAGTTTTCTTCCTTGTTTCTTTCTCAGGTTAGAAACAAAACGAATATGCGACTTTTTTTTTTTTTTGCTTTATGGAAAGTCCAAGGATCAATTTTATTTTGATATGATTCTTGCTGCTGACTTATGTTTGATTTTTAAGTTTTCAGTGGACTTGTATTTTAGATTTAGCATGGACACTTAAAAAAAAATTTCCATTGACGGATGCTGTTGTTGTATATCTGGTTGCTTGGATGTGAAAAGTGTTCCTAATAATTGAGAGAAGCGGAGATAGTCCTTTACTCTCTTTACTTTTTTACTACTTCTTAGCTTCTTTTGGTACGCCTGTATTGTTTTGCTGCATCCAACTTGCAACAGATGTCATTGTTACAGTTCTTGAGCACTCTTGTATTGATTTAGATAATGTTACTGTGTCGCTCAGGTTAGCAAAGCTCACAGCTGGACATGTATAGATCTTTATATTTTTGCAACTCCATACCGTGTGTCATGGGATTATTATTTTTTATCCCGGGAGCATACAGTTGACTTCACAGAGTGGGAAGGGAAAGCAGAGTACGAATATGTGAGTTGTCTTGCCCTGTTATTCTTGAGTTCCAAGATTTTGTAGGTGGTTGTGATTTGCATATTTGAGTTCCTTCATTTAATGAAATCAGGTGAAAAATAGGGGAATTTCAATTTTCCTAATGAAAGCAGCGATTCTGGGGACACTTCAAGCACTGTGGGAGGTCTTTCCTTTGTTGACAAATACTGGATGGGGTGAGAATTCTAATCTTGGGTTCCTCAAGAAGCATATGGGGGCTACATTCGAAGAACGTCCTAGACCCTGGGTTACCAATATCAGTGTTGATGACATTCACTCTGGAGATTTCTTAGCACTATCAGAAATCCGTGGCTTGTGGGGTGCTTTTGATACCATGGAGAAGTGGGTCAGTGGAGCCTATGCTGGTCATACTGCTGTCTGCTTAAGGGATGCTGAAGGAAAATTATGGGTTGGTGTGTCAGGAATTGATAATGATAAGGTAATTACAAATGTTGCCTGTTGCTGAGATATGCTGCATCATTTTACTTCTATTAGGTTGACATGTTTGCTGCTGGTTGTTTCCTTGCATAAAATCTAGTGGAATTACATTGGTCTTTTTTTTTTTTGTAACAATTGAGCATCACCTTTAATTATTTCTCTTGCATTTTATGTTGCCCTACTGCTGTTATTGTAAAACTGCTATTTTGAATTGCACTTGGACGATGGCCATTTAATTTCTCCCAAAGCATTCCAGGTTAATTTTGTCAAATGGATTAGTTGCTTTCAAGAGATAAAAATAACACCACTTGCACCTAACCTGTCTGATTTCCTCATAAATGTAAATAATGTGTGCCTATGTGTGTGCACACACACTCATATTTGTATTACATTTGTGCCTTTAATTCTTCCTTTAATCTCTCTTTTGCTGGGCATTTCATAATGCTTTTCATTCTCCTAATGCCACTCTAATCTGACTGAGGAACAGAAGAAGCCTTTTGTTGCATGGAAACAACAGAGGCAATAAATCTTGTTGCCTTCGCCTGCAGGCCTTATTGAATTTTTATAGGACTTCTGATTCTAGAAGCATACCCAAACCTCATGTGCCAAGTGATTGAGGGAACAAAAGGGCTGCAAGTAATTATATTTTTATGTTAAATCATATTGAGCTGATATTTCTGGAATAAATGGGAAATTTTAGCAGTTAAGTTAACAGGCACAAGTAGCTTACATTGGCAATTTTTATTTGCTTTTTTTGTGGTTATTATGAATTCAATTTAATGCATAACTGCTGCCTCTTTTTCCATTTTTCTTTCAAACATTAATTTACTAGGGAGAAAACGGTATTGCTCTTGTACCATGGGATGAATGGTGGGAATTTCATTTGAACAAGGATGATGCCAATCCTCATATTGCATTGCTTCCTCTGCATCCTGATGTGCGAACCAAATTCAATGAGACTGCGGCATGGGAGTATGCATTAAGCATGAATGGGAAGCCTTATGGATATCACAACGTGATATTTAGCTGGATAGACACCATTGATGGAAACTACCCACCGCCATTGGATGCACATCTGGTATAGAATTTATCCGCCTCTAAGGGCTTTACATTTGTCTTTGACTTTCTCCATCTGTGGACCTCATCTGGGAATCAATTCCTTACGACCTAGGCTATATTTCTGTGAGATACTTGAATCCTAGATATTTAAGCATATGATGAGGCTGGTCCTGATGCCTTTTTTTTCTTTTCCTGCATATTTTGACTCAAAACTTTGCATATGCAAGTTTGTTTTTCATGCTGTGTCTGCCTATGCTCCAATTTCGAGTGTGAAGTATTGTTACAACTGCTGGAATGGACCAAAAAATTGTTCCTCGTGCAGTGACGGCTATTATACCTTATTTACTTGTATTTGCTATGTTCTAGCTAGAAAAAAAAAAAAAAATTCCTAATGGCAATGCCAAAAGTTTATTTTATGACTTTGAGTTATAAAGGTTTTTTCCTAGAAATTTGAATTGGTTGACTTTCCTGAGTTGTTATATTGGACATAATCATGTATTTGACAGTTTGGGATGGAAACTTGGATTGCTAGGATCCTATAGGTCTACCAATATACTCTTTTGTCAAAGCAGAGTTGAATGTGGCGAAATACTCTCTCTTTCAGGAATCTTCATCACTGGCATTAGTTGAGAAAATTGAGAAATTTTCTGAAAGTCATTCCCTTATAGAACACTGCATTGACAATTAGCTCTGGGTTCCAACAGGTTGCTTCAGTTATGACAGTTTGGAATCAGATTCAGCCCCAATTTGCTGCCAACCTGTGGAATGAAGCCTTGAACAAGAGACTTGGGACTCAGGTATTCGAAAATTCTATTCCACCATTCTTAATACAATGCTATCAGGATAGTCCATGGAAACATTTTTTCTTGACAATGATCTTATTTATCTGTCAAGTCTGAGTGGTTGGCAGCCGAGGAGCTTTTCATCTTTACCGAGTAAGATTAGTGCTAAGTGGATATCAAGTTGTTACACCGGTTATCGCTCGAACTAAACCCAGGTATTGGGCCAAATTTTTGGTTGGCAGATCATATAGGCAAGGGAGTCGAGATGATTAGATAGCTATTGAATTCTAGAACATTGGCTTCTTGGTGTGTGTATATATAGAGCTGCTGAGAGAGATATGCTTTTTCATTTATCCATGTGTGCATTTTGAGTCAGAACATAGGCTGTAGATAATCTTTGAAATGGTATGTACCATTTATTTTGTTTACGTTTGTTCTTCTTCTAGGGCCTTGATCTCCCTGATATCTTGGTAGAAACAGAGAAGCGTGGATCATCTTTTGGTGAACTGCTGACAATCCCAGAGCGGGATGACTGGGTGTATACTAATGGGAAGTCAACCTCATGTATAGCATTTGTGCTGGAAATGTACAAGGAAGCAGGGCTATTTGATCCCATTGCTAGCACTATACAAGTGTCTGAATTTACGGTTTGTCTTTCAAGACTGGTTGAATATCTATTGGTTTTGAGCAAAGAAATTTATACTCGACATCAATTATCTGGGTTATATAAATGTATGCAATTATGCCCCACACACTGACTGATCCTCTCTCCCTCCACCCAAAACCTGTTTTTCCCTATCCCTGTGGGAAAGGCATCAAAAAAGAACTGTGGGAAAGATTTAAAGAGAAGCATAACCCTCCTTTTCAACTCTGAGCGTAGCGCGTGTTGGGCATGAGTTGTACTTTTCCTTCCCATAGCCATCTGATTTTTTTTCCTTAGGAGGTATGAATCCATAAAATAAATTTCTGAATGGCTAGTCATCTTGTTTTTGGTTGCGAGGAGAGACAATTAGAATTTATCTCAGTCCTTAACCATGTGGATTTTCATATGTTCCATAAAAGCTTTAAAAAAATTTTGTTGTCATGATCAATGTTGATGTCATTTAAATCTGATCATGTTATGGCAGTTCCAACAAAATCCTCTTAAGATGTTTACATAGCATCTAGTGTTTAATTGATGTTATTTTGCTGAAAATACAGATTAAAGATGCTTACATGCTCAAGCTTTTTGAGAACAACTCAAGTCGCCTGCCAAAGTGGTGCAATGATGGAGATGATGTGAAGCTCCCATTTTGTCAAATTCGGGGAAAGTATCGAATGGAACTACCTGGGTATAATACTATAGATCCTTACCCACATATGAATGAAAGGTGCCCATCACTACCTCCAAACTACTCTAGGCCACCGAATTGCTGAATTTATGCGACTTTTGCATTTGCTATTTGAGTTGATACCATCGTTGACATTATCGGAAGTCCTTCGAATGAAAGCAGAGGCTGCCAAAGTGAAGGTCAGTTCTCACCGGTTACAAATATGGTACTGTAAATACTAGTCTATATATAGCTTTGTTGTGTGATGAATATAGAACTTGGTATATTCATTCACTCATGTCCAGATATTTGAGCTCCATTCTGTGTAGCTGAACCGTCTGGAATCGGCTACAACATTTAAGTTCTGGATATGCATCCAAAATCCCATTTGTAAATGTAATGTCGCTCGGTTTTGATAAACACATTTGGTTATGGGGTAGTCTAGGTGTGCAGCTAGTATAACAGACCATTCTGTGTTAGTGTGGGAAGCAATTTATGGTGCCTTGATATGATTTGTGGTAGTGTGTATGATTTAAATTTTGGGCCTTTTCTTAATGTTCTACATATTCTAAGCTTTATCCAGTAGTTTTCGTTATACTGCTGTAATTATGATCGACTATAGGTGACCACATCCTTCCTTAACAGGATTCACATTACTAGACGTCTGTTGATTGCAGGTTATGGTATTTGATTCCTTAGCTCGGTCTTAAGCGGTAGTCCTTTCCTTTTGTTGGAACCGGCATCGGATCCCTGATGAAGAACTACCTGCACGCATTTTTCCGTGCTAATTAAGTGACTCGATAGTGGATACCAATAGGGGTTTCAACATTTGCAATGCAAACTCAAAACATTGGACATATCCGATGTCCAGCACCAATTGGAATACAGCAGACCGACGGTAGGGTAGAATAGCAGATTTGTTCTCGAATCTGCTTTAGATAGAACTTGAATGGTTCTGGGAAAACATGAATGAACATTGCAAGCGGACAGCATGACAATGTTACAGCAATGAGAAGCTGGCACAAGTGAAAACGTTGGCATCCCATGCACTTTATTTGACGCCATACATCCAAACGTTCGCTCAAATAATTTTATAAATGTCAGTCCTGTATTCAAGTTGATTTGCATGTCTGGCTGTACAATGGGTGAAACATGATCTTAATTTTCCAGGTTTTACGTTAATAAAAAAAAAAAAAAAAGGAATCCAATTCCAAGTCCAAAGTTTTGTAAAATCAGTTTCCTGAGTTTGGCATGATATCTAAATTAATGCTACCTCAATCCCATCCCTTCTCTCTACCAAGGGCAATTGCTTATTATCTCCATAGACCTTCAGTAATCAAAATGAGTCATTTGTTCCTTTCAGATTATGAAAACACATTCCACCAGCGCATGCATTTATAAAATTGAGGGGGGAACAAAAAAATGATCTTTGTATTTCACATGCGTCCTAGCACGTGCAGACAGCTACTGAAGTGTAGAATACAACAAAATCATGTTAATGAAGTGTGGCAGACAGAAGCACTGAGCACATATATATGCAAGACATTGGGATTCATCAATTATTTGTTCCTACTTAATGATAATTTATATGACATTTAACTATTCAAGGCAAGAATTTGACATTTAACTTTGATGTGTCGAATAATTAATATAACAAACAAATAGCATGATGGGCACTGAAACACAGAGTTGCTTATTATATTCTCTTACCTGAACCCCCCAACAATGCCAGCAGCAACAGGCATAATCGTAGAGGTCCGCACTGCGCATAGGGCTGACCCATGACAAATCTCAGGACTTAGGACGGCTCCACAAACTGTTCCAAAATGCACATATACATGTTTATGTAAATTTAGATTGCAGGAAAACTTGCTATTAATCAGAATATATATAGATGTATGAATTAATACATAATCTACTAAATCTATTAAATAAAGAAAAGATATATATTTAATAAAGAAAAGATTACAAAGATTTTAATGATAATTTTAAATTACACAGGTTAAATATTAGAAAATGAGATTGAAATTGCATATTAACTCCAATAGTTTACATGCAAAAATATAGGCAATTGATTAGAAGAAGAATGAGAATAATGAGAAGAAAATGAAGATAAGAGTAGAGTACCAAAATAAGGGTTACAAATCTGTAATTTTGTCGGTTATAATAAATCTAACATGACCTTTGAAATATTAATTTAAAAAATTTAGTTATTTCGTAAAATATCTTTCCTAATAAATTTAGTCCTCCATCAAAATTGATTAATGTTCTTTATCAAACCTTGTGACATGGGTTCTGTAGAATTACAACTTTTATGATTTTTCCGTATCAATTCATGTTTTCATAAAATTTATTTGACGGAAAACGTTAATGGAATTGATTACATGCTAATTTATTATAACTAAAATTGATATATTTTAGAAATCGGATTAATTTTCTTCAAAACTGTAAAATTGGGATTTAAACACCCAATCAAGTCAAATTAAACAAAGCAGTGGCTTCATGGAAACCATTGTTTTATTTTTTAATTTTAATTTAAATTTAATTTTTTTGTACACAGGCAATTTGAATCGGTTAAGATTCTACTCCATTTAAAATAGAAATTGAAATCACAACACAGATGTTTAAATCTTTATTAATGGCATTAGAGATTAAAAGGTAACAGTAAATTATCAATTATTAATGGCATCAGAGTCAAAAATATTTTCCCCTAGGTAGGTGTGTGATCATTATAAGAAGAGAATTTAATTTAGATACAGGAGTGCTAACAAGTGTTTGGTATACGAAGAGTAGTCCGCATTGTATTTATCTATACAAAAATAGAGTCCATAGAATAATTCAATCATTTATTGACATAAAGAAAGAATTTAAAGAAAAAGAAATTAGATATTTAGAACTAATAAAAAGAGTTATAAAGAAACTAACGTAAAAATATTACCCCTAAAAATTCAACAAATACAAAATGAATTGCATGAATTAAGTGAAGAGATTGATGACTTTAAAAAAATTCTTTCAAAAAAATTTCATATAGAAATTTCATTAGATTTATTGTAAGAGAAATTTTATAATAAGAATTTAAGTTTATATAGAGATAATATTATTAATTTACCTACAAGAAAGATTTAGTGGCATTGGTCGGACAGCCAAAAATCATTAGAATGGTGTTCCTAACACTAATGTCATTCTTTAAGGTAACTAATAATTCTATGTCTAGATTAACTCGATCTCTTAGCAGAAAATTTCATAATACTTTAAATTTAATGGATGATTCGAATGTAATCGATTATAATAAACAAAGCGTACAAATTGCTAAAATAGAATAAGATTTACAAAATTGTAATATTCCTAAAGAGATCAAGAAAAATATTTACAAAATAGGAGATTTTGATAATTTATTTCTTGACTACATCATTGACACAATAGAAAAAATATATTATGTAGATCCTAATATTCAAGAGACAAGTGTGATAAATGAATCTATAGCTGGTACATATAAGTCAACATATCAATTTTTACATATAAGATTAGTGCAGGTAGCTATGAAACCTTTACATAAATTGAGAATTGATATTTCTATTTTAATGTGTTTATGTGATGCTACATTTTTAGATTTTTCTAATTCTTTACATATTGTTTTTGAATCAAACTTAGTAATGATCCTATTTATTTTAATTGTTATCTTAATTATTCTGTGTCATTATTTGATTATAATATAACTAAATCTTTAATATTAAATTTACAAATACAAAAAAGTATATTACTAAGATTTAAAAATATTGCTCTAATATATAGAATATATTATAAATTATTACCTTCAACTTTGTCACCTAAAGCATTGATGAAATCACTAAATAGTCAACAACTACAGACCATAGAACTTATAACAGATAAAATAGAAAGTTCAATGGAACCATTGTTTAATATACTTGATATACCCAAAAATAATAGATTAAAACAAGACCCTACGCAAGAAGAATTACTCAATATTATTACTCAAAATTTAGAAAATTTAAATTTTAAAAATAATGTAGTAAATATTCTTTCAAAAACATATTCTGAAGAAGATAAAATAGAAAATTTAGCAGCACAATTTCAAGAGGAACTTAGTATTAATAAAATACATGGTTATAACAATAAAAAGTACAGCAAACATAAAATGAATATATTATTATTCTAGACCCACACTTCTAGATGTAATGATAAAAGAAACACCTTATGCTACACAAGTAAATGTTGATGGAAGAGAAATATATGAGTGGAATCTAGATGGATAAAGTGAACATAATGTACTTCAATTAATACAAGAGATGACAATATGTGCAACTACCTATAAAAACAAAGGAAATAATGATAAAACATGTGCTTGACATTTAATATATGGGTTTACTAGAACATTAAAAAGGATGGTGGCATCATTATCTACGCGAAGAAAATAGACAACAAGTTTTAAATGCAACAAAAAAAAAATATAATTATTCAAGTACCAGTTCAAACTCCAACAACATCCACTACGATAGAAATAAAAATGGAATTTGTAGAAGAAGAACAAGAAAATACTATCGTATTTTTTAATATATGCGATAAGTAAGCATTTTTAGGAGATCCAAGTCACTTACAAGAAAAATAGAGATATTATCTAATTTAACATGTCCAACTTTATAAGATTTTGGATAGTACAAAAATATGTTTTCAACAAAAGTTTTTAGTAGAATTGATCGTCAACATTCTTAATGGAAGGAAAGATTCACTGCTAGTCTGCCTAAATTATTTAGAGAAAAGGTTAAGCAAAGAATAAGAGACGCTAATAATAGTATACCGTATGACTCATTATCTTACGGAGATATTATAGTCTATATTAACAATGAAGGTTTAACCTTATGTCCTGACATGAAATTAAAAGCTAAAATGAAAAATGAAATGAAAGAAAGTAGATGAGAGTTAAGGTCCTTTTGTATACAATATGGTTATGAAACAATTTTAACACCTTCTAAATGAAAAAAAAAAAAAAACACAAGATTACAACAACAACAACAACAACTACAAAGCCTTAATCTCAAATTTAATTAGGGTTGGCTATATGAATCGGTTCTCGCTATTTCGTTCTATCGTATGGTAAGTCATCTGTAAGGCCTAGTTGTTTTATATCCTTTTCAATTACTGATTCCTAAGTTAACTTAGGACTACTTCTCCCTTTCCCCTCTCTGTTTGTAACCAAGTAGGTGTAGCACATATTGATGAGAAATTAAGGGAGTGGTGACAAAAATAAGAAGAAAAAATCATTTAATAAAAAGAAGTATTGTATGCTATAAATGCAGTCAAATCGGACATTTTAAAGCTCTACGTAAATTAAAAGAAAAAGTACAAGCATTAGAACTCGAAGAAAAAATCAAAAATAAAATAATATCTATTCTTGAAGAAAATATTGAAATAGAAGATGATTTGAATGATGAATCAGGAGATGAAATATTTCAAATACAAAAAAACTCATCAAATTATTACGATATTTCTGATGATAGTGATATATATCTAGAGTATGCTATAGTAAAGCCTATGGTCAAATTAACATTATAACTAAAGATGTCGAATTTCTAATAGAAAAAATTGATAAGATTTTAGATCTAGAAAGAAAGAGAGAATATCTCCTAAAATTAAAAGAAACATTGTTAGATGAAAAGCCCAAAACAAACTTTAAACCTTATTCATTACAAAAAATATAGGCAGAAGGAAGTTCTTCCTCGAACAACTCTATAACAATACGAAATCAACAATTATAAATAGAAATATTAAAAAAAATGTGAATAATATAAAAATCAAGTTAGCTAATAATAGTAAAAATTTAGGAGAAGACATTTTGAAATCTTACTACAAAAATGGAATTTCAAAAATGGTTTGTGAAAGTTGATTTAGTTATTGGAAATAACTATATCAAAAAAATGATAGCTTTAGTTGATTCAAGAGCATATTTAAATTATATTCAAGAATGTTTAATACCTAAAAAATATTTTAAAAAAAAACAACTACTTCTTTAAGGGGAGCAAAGGACAAGCTTTCCTGAATAACTTATCTAATTCACTTTACCCATGAGTTTTGATATACATTTATCTATATGCATGAAAAGAGACTCAATGATGTTGGTGCTTACATGTGCACCACGACATAGAGATATATTATTGCAATATGAAATGACACCACCTTGTATAATTGAACCTACAGGACATGACACCACCATGCATAATTTAAAGAAATGACTTGATATGACTAAAGTGAAATAATTTTGCTGTCCATGATGATTAGTTTGAAATTTTTCTTTATTTTCATTTCTTAGCTGTAAAGGCAAAGAATCAGATCTCCATAGTCCAAATCTTTATTATTATAATAGGGATCTGATTATGACATATTATCATCTGATACTTGTGAAAGAGCTTCTTTGAGTTTTTGTTGATACACATCTTTTCATGCTACAAATCCTAAAGTTGCTTGAAATTCACTTTTAGTTGTCAAAAATGATGTTTGTGAAAGATTTGTCATCTGTTCATCTTTGTCTCCCAATTGTTGCTTAATTAACCATTGAGAAACTGTAGCCTTGCGAGCCTTGTCATGTGGAAGTTTAGGCCACCATTTAACACTTACCAAGCATACCAACACAGGGGGATAAGGTGATGGATAGATTTGTTTGATTATAAATGTCCAACTCATGATCCATAATAAATTGAATGTTAAGACAAATGCCATAGTTTGCCAATAGGTGATTTATGTACAACTTTCTTGAATAATTTATATCCTTCCATGATTTTGCTTAGAAAAATCTTCTCTGTGAGTCCAAATTTGTTCCAATCAACTTGGAAACTTTCAAAGACATGAGGTTGTCAATTTGAGAAACCATGAATATTGCCAATTTCAATAATATAAAACATTTGTCCAAGCAGCCATATAATCCTGATAATTGTAGATGGGAGGATCATATTCTTTTGAAAACTTGACAAAATGGTAAGAAATCGTTCTTTGCTGCTAAGTAAATTGTCCTCATTCTTGAAGAGTTAAAACCCTTTTGATTTTAAGTGATGAATACAATATTTTTCCATCTTGTGTGGTATGTTCAATGTTCGCAGAATCTGTATCAATTAAGATAAATTCATGGAACTGGCGAGCTTCGTTAAAGTGAGTCGAGATGTAATAAGAGTTTTATGGGAATATTTTAGGTAACAAAGCTTTAATTTGTAAAGTTTGATATTCAAGCTAAATGAGACAGATTAGCGAGGAATTCGCCTTGGTAACATATTTATGTTCATTAAATTAGTTAACTAATGTCGTTATAGGTACAATAGGTGGAAAAGGAAGTCTAGCAGGAAGAGTTGAAATTGTGGTTGGAGAATAAAATGGTCTAGGTTGCAAAGGTTTGCCATAAATTTTTACAAATGATGGAGTTTTAGGTGTAGGTGAAAGTTGTTCAAGAACTATTTATCTCTTTGACGAAGAAGATGGAGAAAGATTTATTAATTTGTTAAGGTTATTTGGAGGAAAAATAGTCAATTTTTTGTTTCAAAAGAATCTATTGTTACCTTTTTTTTACTCATTTTCTCTTTAGAAACTCTCTGAATAAGAAATCAAGTAAAGAATCAATTCTCCTTTAATAAATTCAATATCAAAGTAAAAATTTAAAAGTAAAGCGTGCTACTTGGCAAAAATTTATTTTGAAACTTGATTTTTAATATATTTTTTCTAAAATAAATTTGGCAAGTTAGCAATCAATCCTTAATAAAAAATTTTTGTTAAAAACATTATCTTGAAAAGTCATAATATATAAACAATTGATAAAATTTCTTTTTTAATAGTTAAATAATTTGTTTATGGTCCTTACTAAATCCCGAACGATACCGTACAATGAATTCTTTTGTACAAATTTTTGTTTGAGAATACCTCTATATCCTAAATTTGACGTATCAGTTTCAACAATGAAAAATGTATTTCGATCAAAAATTCCTAGACACGGTAAATTTTTAATTAAAATTTTATTTTAATAACTATTTTCGTCATTTCTTCATTCCATTCCGGTGGTTTCTTTTTAAATTTTTTGTACAAAGGCAAACAGATTGTTCTAAGATTAGAGATAAAATCAAATACATAATTAAGGCATCCTAAAAATTTCTGCAATTGTTGTTTATCTTTTATTTTATTAAAAAATTTATTTGTAAATTCTATAGACTTATGAATAGAGGTTATTGTACCTTGATATATATTATATCCTAGAAATTTCATTTTAACCTCACATAATTTCATTTTTTCAGTCGAAACGACTAGTCCATTCGATTTTATAATATTTAAAAATTTCCTAAGATGATTGAAATGTTGTGATATTAATTTTGAAAATATAAATAAATCATCGATATATACTATCACAAACTTAGAATAAGGATTAAAAAATATCATTCATAGTATTTTGAAATTATGAGAGGACATTTTTAAGTCTAAAAGACATAACATTCTATTCATAATGTACAAAAGATACAGTAATATTTTCTTCTATTTATCATTTTCATCTATCTTTTAATTAAATATTTTTTATTAGCTACAAAATATATAATCCATTTTAAAATTTTATTTAAAAGTTTATAATTAATAGCAAGTTTAAGAGCCAATTACCTTTACAGAGATTCTAAAGATAATTTTAAATTACACCAATCAAATCCTAGAAATTGAGATTTAAATTGTATATTAACTCTAATAGTTTACATGCGAAAATATAGGCAATTGAGTAGAAGAAGAATGAGAATAATGAGAAGAATATGAAGATAAGAGCATAGTTTTAAATAAGGGTTATAAATCTGTAATTTGGCCAGTTATAATAAATCTAACATAACCTTCGAAATATTAATTAAAAAAATTTAGTTATTTCGTAAATGAAAAATGTTGGTGGACTTACTGTTTTGTCATACGTTTCACCCATATGCAACAACGTCCATAATTTTTACAACAATAATTATATTTTTTGTAACAGAAATTTACAATTTATTTTTTTATTACAAAAATAGACATGCGGTTACAAAAAATTTGAGTGTTGTTACAAAATAACCGAAACGTATGACTAAAATGCATGACAATATGATATACCCACCTAATGGAAACCCTTTGTAAAATATCTTTGGTAATAAATTTTGTCCTCCGTCAAAATTCATTAATGTTCTTTATCAAACCTTGTGACATGGGTTCTATAGAATTATAACTTTTGTGATTTTTCTGTATCAGTTAATGTTTTCATAAAATTATTTGACGGTAAACGTTAATGGATTTGATTACATGCTAATTTATTATAACTAAAATTGATATATTTTAGAAATCGGATTAATTTTCTTCCTATCTGTAAAATTGGCATTTAAACACCCACTCAAGTCAGATTAAACAAAGTAGTGGCTTCATGGAAACTATTATTTTTTAAAAAAAATTTAAATTTTATTTTTTATTTTTTTGTACACAGGCAATTTGAATCGGTTAAGAATTTAAGATTCTCCTCTATTTAAAATAGAAATTGAAATCACAACACCTATGCGGATTCGATATCCGTGGTGGATTCTTCCTCCATCGACCCGAACCAATCGGTTCTATTCAATGCTCCATCCCCTTCATCACCAAAGCTTAAACCCTGCAAAAACCCTGAGAATGGCGGTGGCCCAGTCTAATTTCAAGCGACCCACTTGCGCGATCTGCTCCAAACCCATCCGTCTCTGCCTCTGCACTCGGCTTCGGAGCCCGTGTCTCGATAACAAGGTGCGCGTCACCATTCTTCAGCACAGTTTAGAGAGAAAACATCCTCTTAATTCTGCAAAGATTGCCAAATTAGGACTTAGAAATGTTACTGTTGTTACTGTAACCGATGTTAACTTTGATGCCCGGTTCGTTATTCGGTTATTGGAACCGGGTCTTGAATCGGGTCATGGCCAAAATGGGTGGGAAAGTTCAGGTTTTGATCGAGTAGCGGAAGTGAACGAACCCCAAAAACGAACATTTGAGGATATTGGCGGGTTTAGTTCTGGTAGAGAAGAAATGAGCGTTAGTGAATTTAAGAATATGGGAAGTGTTTGAAAGGACAAAGCAGGAATCTTGATAATTCTAATGGAGATGTTATTTCTGTGCAAAATTTGGATTTATTGTTGAATTGTGGTTCAGTTTTAGATGAAAAAACTGAGTCAAGAGCCGATGGGTGCTTTGGTGGAAAAAGCTCATTTGATATGGATGTACCATCCACCTCAAGTGAAATTCTTTTGAATGGCAAGGACGATGTTAAACATGTATTGCGTGGTGTTAAAGAGCCAGTGATTGCTGCTACGGTTGGCAAGTATGGAGTCATCAATGATCTTAACAGTACATGGATGCCTCAAATTCACTGGCAAAAGAGGCCAAAGTTTGACAATTTTCTTTCTTCTCGAGCAGCTGTTGAAGCTTTGGCAAAGGGTTTCATTGTTAAAAAATTGCAGAAAAGGCAATTAAGCGGGAGTCTGGATTTGGAAGAGTATGAAGAGTTTGAACTTGGGATACCTCCTGGATCAGTACTTCTATTTCCAAGTGAGAAAGCAGTTGGTGTTGATGAGCTGGAGGCTATGCATTTTGTCGTGAAAAATTTGGTTGTTTTGGATGGGACATGGGCTAAGGCTAGGAGAATATATGAAGAAAATCCTTGGTTGAGCCTGTTGCCACATCTGAAGTTGGATTTTGACAAACTGAGCTTGTATAGTGATGTCAGGCATCAGCCAAAGGCTGGTTATTTGTCCACCATTGAGAGTATCGTTTATGCCTTGAAAGCAGTAGGTGATGATCCTGAGGGGTTGGGTAATCTCTTGGATGTTTTTGAATCCATGGTTGCAGATCAAAGGCGATGTAAAGACGAGAGACTTGGCACAGTTTCCTCTGGATAAGCATTCTGCTTCATGATAGGCTTCTCCATTCTACTCAATTTTCACTCTGTGATGTAAGTGCAGGAGATTAATCCTCCTGGTGAAGCCGTTTTTGACTTTCCTAATGCCAAAAAGAGCATTTTTTCTTTGTCATTTCCTGATGACTAATCTTTTCACCTTCCACAAATTTTATTTCATTCTATTCTTTTTCTATTAAGAGATCAATTGAACTATGACCTATATAATAAAAGAAGTTCTCCCGTTTCATATAAATTTCACATCCCTCTTCTCAGGATTAGAACTTAAGATATACAAAATAAAAGCTTAAATTCTAAACAGTGGGCGTCTCTTGAGAAACTTCTATAGATTTTATTTAAATTAAATTTTAATCACTGGGTGTTTCTTGAAGGACTTCCACAAATTTTATTTACATTCTTCCCGCCTCTCGCTTGCTTTAATAGGAATATGGCTGATCCGAATTAATCAGCCCTGTAAAGCTTGTTGGTTGGATGCTCCATTTTTTTCGTTCTCATCTGGAAAAGGTATACGTTCACAGTACAGGTTATTTTACATTAGATTATGTTCATATCAAGTGTGCTGTCATGCTGTCGTGTGAATAAGCATATGTCCGAAAAGCGAAAGGAGTTATAGAGAACATCAGAACATGTTTGCAGTCACGGTTCAGAAACTGTTTTTGGCTGAAAAGATCTCTATCTGTAACTATCTACTAGATTAAGTGATCTGTAAATCAGGCAGCTGCAGAATTTTGTTATTCCTCTACGCCATGTATTCCTCTAATTTCTAAGATGAATGACTTAAGCTGCAGGTTCAGAGTTCTTTTTTTTTTTTGCTTTGTTCTCGTAGTTGTAGATGATTGAAACTTCATTACATGCCAGTCTGTGTTTAATGGAAAAATTTATTAGTAAAGTAATTCAGAATTTGATCAAGCAAAACATGGATTATGTTAGCTTGAGTAGGGAGATGGTAGAAGCAAGTCACAAACAAATGAGCTGAAACAGCCAAATTGCAGACGGAATCACTTTCATATAATTTCAAACCAGGGAAATTACCATTGGCGGCTTGTGCTCGCCATGCATCAGGATGAAGACAGTAAAGTTTGAAATGAGAAATGCTCACTTTCCCTTTCCTTTTAAGACTGGTGTGAGATGAGATGTAAATTTTGAGCATGGAGTTATGTAGCACATGCTTTGTAACGGTAACAGAAGATGATTAGGTCTGTTATAGGAGATTTTAGTAATTAAGAATTTTGAGATTTTAAGTTCCAGTCTTGAAAACATGGTACAAAATTTATGAGAATATGAAAAATTATCATTTCTATATAGTTTACCATCCAATAGAACTCTTAATTTTTTTTAAAAAATAAAAGGAATAAGTTTTAATTAAGAACTTGGGAAATTGGTGTTTTCCGTGCTTGGTACGTATACTCCCTTCTTGGGGACAACTAACGCAAGTTTAATCACAAAGTAAACAATAAGTCCTTGGGAAATCCTGTATATCTTCCTTCCAAAAGAAAAGAGCAAACACAGGAAAAAGAAGACAACAGACATTAGAGAGCATGAAACCATTGGAATTTTTCAGCCAGTATATGCCCGTAACGATTCTTGTGCGCTTTTCCCCTCTTCTGAGGACGAATGATTCATGGATTTGCATGAAGAGAAAATGTTTATGGATAAACAAAAACGTCATTATACAATATCTATATTATAATGATTATTATATTTTGTGCAACCACAATGATAAACTATCAAACGAAGAAATGCAACTAATTTTTTCATTTACATTTTTTTATCATGATTGTATAAAATATACTGATTATTGTAGTATGAATATTGTATGATACACTTTTTGTACATCCATATAATGGAGCTCTTGCATGAAAACCAAGATTCTGTCATCCTTTAAGAAAAGGCATCATGCTAAACTGTCCCACTTGAATACCTTTGACACAACAAATTTTAGAACGCAGCAAAAATACATATAAGCTACAATGTAATATACTTGGAATCCTTAATATTGCAATAGCACCAAGCAGACTTAAGCTGAGAGCTCAATCTCGTCTTTAGTTCTTGCACATGGGAGAGACCATGGCAATTTGGTAGTGATAGCAGCTATTTGATTGGCATAGCTACGGTAGATTGTTCTTTTAACATATTTACAATACGATCACTACATGAGCTTCATCCAAATCTAGCATCTGCAAGAACTGGAGATACACCAATTCTAACGTCCCATGAGAATCTTCCTTAGCTCATGACTCCTGCCAGCAATGCATCCCGAATTGATCAAAGAGGTTATCCAGACCTGATCGGACCTCACAGGCTCATCATCGTCATTCCTGTGCCAGCTCCAGAAGGCATGAGTTGAATTTACTAATTTGAGCTCTCCATGCCCAAAACTTGCTTCCCTGAAGACTGACCACTCTGGCTGTGGTTCTATGTACCTGTCAATGGACATAGAAACACAGACATTACTAGAGAAAGACCGTAGATAATAAGCAAGCAAAAGAAAAGGATACTGTCATACCTTCAAATAATAACCATGCATAATGTTTCTTCAGTTACCCAACTTTTTCTCTTAAGTTTTCCTTTTGAAGCAATTTATTTGATCCTTTAGTCAATGACTATGAAAGTTACCTTGTTGTCTGTATAATTTGCTAATAACAAATCAACAATTATCTCCTTTGCAATAAAGAGCACTGCTTCACAATTTTGGTTAGTTAGGTTCTAGTCTAAATGAAACCAAGAGACCTAACTAGGTAATGTCCAAATCTGGTTCAGGCTTTTCAAAATTCAAATGTTTTGCAAGTCATGAAAAACAGAAAGAAAAATAGCCAATTGGTCTCCAATGGGATTGATCTTTGACTAATCTGAAAATTGTGTAACACGCATGATGACAATTACCAATTCCTACTGCCAGCACGTGGAATTTTCGAGCGTGACTTCAGAAGTGTTTCAATTCACTCAACTAAAATTGAAGCAATCTTCTTCTCAGTTTATTGAAAATTTAGTGTCGAAGGTAAGGACGTACTTGTGGGCTAAGCCTTCTCTATTTCCTCCATCTCCAATAGTTATATGGACTGCACCACAACGGTCCAATCTCCCATTGTTCACACGATCCTGTCAATGGAGTATGGCATAACATAAAAGTTTCAATGAAATTTAAAGTAAACAAAAAGGCAACATCATACCGAGCGTTCATAAGCATGTACGTGGCCGGTGAGCACTATATCGACACTAGCTGCATAAAGCAATGGCTCCATAGCTGCCATCATCTCATCCCCTTCACCTTGATGAGCTTTGTTACTATTATACCATGGTGCATGGAATAGCACAAGCAGCCAAGGTGTCTTGTTTCTGTCCACCTTCGCAAGATCAGCCTGCAGATAAGAAAGAAGAATAAATTCATTATATCAACACTTGGACACACAATTAAACAAATTCTCCCCTCAAACTATCAAGCTAGCTGGCAAAGAAAATTTAATTTGGTCTGGCCTAACTTATCCACTCAACAACATGCTACAAAATTATGGATGATGAAGACATATCAACAACATCTAATTTTTGGTTGTCTCCTAGATTAATAAGATTTTAGATATTTCACTCCGAGTATCAAAACCACCGAGTGAAAATGAATGGGCAAAAGGGGTTTATAAGGAAAATTTACTCAAGGTACCATCTTGATCTAGACGTGCCGGCTATGGTGATGCTTGTTCTCTCTTTAGAGTCTACAGAAGTGCAGAATTACTGATTTGCCTACTTACGTGAGAAAAAGTGCTTGTGACAAAAACAAAATCAATGTATCAGGAATATGAAGAGAAAATCTGATGATAACCTTGAGCCAGTTATACTGATCCGAATACTCATCATAATCAGCATATGAACCGAGCATGATGATATGAGCCCCTGCAACTTCAAAAGAATAAAAAAGATTTGAACTTGATCCACTCTCCTCAAATGGCATCTTCCACCTAGAATTATAGGCTTCAAATCTGTCCTTAAACAATGGTATGCCTTCTTCTTCATGGTTTCCTTCTGTTACCATCCATGGCCTTGCACTGGCAAGTGGCTGAACCAAATCACCAAATGTGTCCCACTCATGCTGCATATAATCAGCATAAGAAAGGTCTCCAGGAAGAAGATGCACATCATATTTACATTGGTCAATGTGATCCAGTGTTGACTTAGTCCAGCCAGTCTGGCCTAAATCTCCTGCCACAGCAAAGGTAACCGGAAACTCAGCAGGAGGGGTCTTCAGATGGAACTCGGGACCTTCTCCTCCACATCGATAGAAATAAACCGTATTAGGTTCCAGAGGCCCAATGACAGTGTGGTGTATCTTTCCAGATCGATAAAAAAAGTAACTATATGATGTGCTTGCTCCTTCGGCGATATTGTTGTATTTTCCATGTGAAGTTCCATACTCAACAGTTGATGGACAAGATTTGTCATCAGTGATCCATGAGACCCGCATGTGGTTTTCTCCAGCCAAAGATATGTGCACCTGCAGTAGGCATTTTTATGGAAAATTCTTTAGGCTAATGGTGCCAGAGAAGACTTTACAGGTCCAGAAAAATTGTAGGACCACAAAACACTAAGGATGGGTAAACAACTCTTGAAAGCAAATTTGGCAGTCAGCAATTCTAACACCACCAAATCAACAGACATTTTAAATGCTAAACTCTCATTTGAGATAAATACCAATATGCCAATAACTTTACCATTTTGGTAACACTGCCATGAATTTCTATGCAACTATAAAATCCCAATAAAGAGTATGGAAGCTTGCAGGGAGATTTGCTGGAAAGACATAAGGAGAACTCATCACCACAGAATTAACTTCAGTTGATTATGGTTATCCGAGCAGTGTGCATAAACTGACTGTAAAACAAATACCAATCCAGGTGAAATCCAATTAACCTTATCCATCACCGGCTTCTCCAAAAAAAAAAAAAAGAAACTCTTTTATTGTAAATAGACAAGCATTTCAACATAAAAGATCTTCCTTTCCCGACAAACATTCTCGGCAGCCGAAAGACACTTCTTTGTTTTCTTTGTTATGCTTATTATATATTTTAAGGGAATTATTTGGCATCAAAACAAGCAAATCCAGCAAAACAAGCAAGACCCAGATCAGATCATACTAAGGAGAATGATTCAAAAACAAAATCCAGAATGAGACGTCAACTAAATAGAGCTAAGTGAAGAGGATCGGCAGGTGGGTTACCTGCTGGGGAGTGGAAGAACCCTTTTTACTCCATGGGAAATGGAGCGTTTTGCGAGGTGGGGCCCGAATATAATCGGCCGAGACAGATGCAGAGACAGATAGGAATGCAGTTAAGAGAACTGTTAAGACCATCGCTTGCTCCATCGGACAAATTTTCAGTCAGTTTTCTGCAATAATTGGAGGAAGACACAGACAGATTTTTTATTTCCTTGGATTTGTCTGAACGAGAAACCTTATGGAAGAAAAGGACAGTTAAATTGTTAAATTTTGTTAATTTTTTTTGTGCGAAAATTTTGCTAAATTAATTACTTATTTATTAAATTTTGTTAAATTTTATTATGATAATTATGTATTTATTACATATTTTATCAAACATACCGATTAGTCTACGGTGTGTTTGGAGTGAGAGAAAGGAGGGAGAAAGAGAAAAAAATTAGAAGATAAAATAAAATAATTTAGGGTGGTAGAAAAAGTTGAGAAAAAGAAAATATAGTGAAAAAAAAGGTGAATAGTAATTTATAAGATAAAAAGTGGATAAAAAATAAAATTGTTTGAAGTGATGAGAAAAATGTAAAAGAACGAAAGTATAGTAAAGAAAATGTTAATAGTAATTTGTGAGAGAAAAAGTAAAAAAAAAATAAAATTATTTAAAATGATGTAGAAAATGAAAAAAAATATAAAAAAAGTAAATAATAATAATTATACTTTTTTTTTCTCGTCCTTTCCTTTCAATTGCAACAAAACACGTCGTTAATCTTATCTAAATGACTTCTGAATTTGGAACGTTTCGGGATTCAAATGACTGTTTTGCCTTGTTCGGCGAATATTCCACGGGCAAAGACAACGACGTTGTGGCAGAAGTGTTATTCGAGTATGTTAGACCTACTCTAAACTAATAGTCGATCTGCATGCTCCGTATATATAGTATTTAGTTAGGTGAGAGAAAACTTTGATTTTGTCCTCCTTCATTCTCAAGGTCTTTTTTTACCATGCTTCTTAAATTTTAGGTTTAGATATTTTTATAGATTTTATTAATTAATTTAAATCAATGTAAATATTTTATTTGAATAATATATATACAAGTTCTTTATAAACCCACAATTCAATTTTAATTTATTCAACAAGAAGACGTGTTTCTTAAATTTTAAATTTAGATATTTTTAGGAACAGATCCAGAAAAAAAATTTAGAGGGGCAAATTGTACATGTGAAAATATAATAATAAAATTTTTACATATGATAAAAAATTAAATAATTATATTAATAATTTTGTATAATAAACATTATGATTAAATTTGTGAGTTTTAATGTTTTAAAACTAAAGTCAATTTTACAAAACAATATATTAATGTCCATTTATAATAATTTGTTTTATTAAAATATAAAATAATTCTAAAATTAGATATAAAAATAAAAAAAAATTATTGAAATAATTTTAAAAATAAATCGAAACTAAATTAATGAAATAATTTTCTTTATCATTTTTTTCATTAACATTGCAAATGAGAAGATGAAAAAAAAAAAGAAGCTTATTTAAAGGTCATAAAGAAAAAAAAAAAAGAAACAGTAGTAGAACATAGGTAGGGAAAAAAAAAAAAACAACATCATTCAAACCTTAAGGAAGCAGGGATGAAAAAACACAAAAAAATGCGCTGGGTAAGGCTCGAACAAGGGACAAGTGAGGGGGAGGGGGGGGGGGGGCAATGCTAGTTTGCCACTAGACTAGGCCGCAGATTAGTTTCTTTTACTTCCATTGATTTTATAATTTAAGAAAATCATGGAGGCAGTGGATCCGTCCCTGGATATTTTCATACATTTAATTCATTTAATTTAATTTAAATATTTTATTTTAATAATACGAAATTCTTGATAAGCTCGCTGCTCAATTTTAATTTCATTCATCCATAATCTTCTAGGTCCAGTATATATATATATATATATTCAATCCTACCACTAGTTTTCATATATACTTTTTTGACCATACTAGTTTTCATTTATACAATATGTATTCTTTTGGATTGTGTATGTATTTGTGAATTGAATGTAACTGTATTTACAAAGGGGGAAAAGTTTGCTTAATCTTTTAATAATCTATTTGGTATTAATGTTTTGGGTACATGAATCATTTAGACTAATTAAAGGCTCATTTAGAGATGTTGTCAATTTTTTGTTGTTGTTTCTTCTTTTTTTTTGTTTTTTTTTCTATTTGATGAATTTTTGTATTTATTACTGTCAACTTTCTTTTTTTTTCTTATAAGAATAAAAAGTAAATAAAGAAAGGTAGTGAGAGAAATGGTAAAAAGAGAATGAATAGAGAGAAAAAAAAAGGGTAAAACATAGGATTGGCAATGGGAAGGGTCGGGGGCGGGGATGACCCCCCGTTCTCCATATCCATTTATTACTTTCATCCCCATCCCCGTCCCTGTCCCCGTCCCCGTCGGGTATGAAATTTTAATCCCCATCCCCATTCCCGTAGGGGAACGGGGATCCCCGTCCCCGCCCCGTATCCTTTCAAAAGAAAATTTAAAAAGTCATATATTTTCACAATTCTAATTACTTGATACTCATAGTCAATGACAAATTAGCTATTTATATTACAAATCTCATGTGATTTAAAAATATAATGAATAAGTGATATAAATATTAAAATTTAAATTCACTAGTTTTTTTGTTAAGAATTAGTAATAGAAATTAAGGTCATAAACTTGATGCACGATGTGTAGAAGAATAATGACACTATTTTTGAAGATGTTATATTACTCAAGTTTATAATAAGTAAGTATTGAAGTTATGTTGCTCAAGTTTATATATTGATATAATGACACTATTTTTGAAAATGCTGATATAGAGAATAATTTAGACAAATCGTATTTAATATTTCAGTTGTTGTATAATACTAAAATTTAAAACAGTATTTTATAAAGATATGGATCACATAAAAAAAAACTCCATTATGAAAAATTCAATAAATGAAAACTATAAAAACATCACCCATGATTTTGTATTTTTTCTTATCTATTTTCTATATATAGTGTTAAATTTCTTATAATGTTGGGAGTTTTAACTTCGTTGCTTAAATTTTTAAACAATTTATTCTCATATTTTTTGCACTTATATATTAGCATATTTGGAAAGAAAGAAATAATAGTATTTTAAAATAAGACTTCGAGTAAAAAGATGTCTTTCTAACTTCTATATTCGAGGTCAAACCTTCAAATTATTGGTTGAGGACTTATACGACAAGTTGTTGTGAAACCTACAGTATCCATTAATAATTTTGTAATTGCAATTAGAATTGGTTATTACTTGAATACTTGACCTCAAGACTATCAATATTTTGAATAGACCATTGAGTTAAATAAAGTAATTTCATTAATAATTTTAAAGTAGCTAAAATATAAGTTTTTGAAAAGTGAATGCAGTAAATATTAAATAGTAAAAACAAATAAAGATTAAAAATTATAAAAAAAATAAATGGGTCAGGGGATGGGGAGGGTGTGGGGATGGGGATAAGTAAACCCATCCCCATCCCCATACCCGTTAAAAAAATACGGGGATCTCCGATCCCCGTCCCGTTCTACGGTCAATTGGTTTGACCCCGTACCTGTCGGGGCGGGTATGGGTAATCCCCGATGGGTACGGGTAAAATTGTCATCCCTAGTAAAATAAGAACGAGTTGACAAGAAGAGAGAATGAGTACAGAGTAAGGGTAAATAGAATGGTTAGAAAGAGAATATAAAGAAAGAGTTGAAAGGAAATATGAAGTAAGAATAAGTAGAGAGAGAATGAGTAGAGAGAGTGGGTAGAAAGAGAATGAGTAGAGAGAGTGGGTAGAAAGAGAATGAGTAGAGAGAATGGTAGAAAGAGAAAAATGAAAGAGAGAGAGTAGGGAGATAATGAGTAAAGAGAATGGTAATGAGAGAAAAGGATAGAGAGGGGGGTAAAAAGAGAATGAGTAGAGAGAATGGTTGAGGGAGAAAAAGAGAGATAAAGTGGAGAGAATGATGAAGAGAGAAAAAGGAGAGAGAGAGAGAGGGTGTAGAGAGAATGGTAGAGAAAAAAGGCGAGAGAGTGAGTAGAGAGAATGATAGAGAGAGAAAAAAGTGAGAAAAAGGGCAGAGAAAGAATGAGAAGAAAGAATAGCAAATAGAGAAAAAAGGGAGACAAAAAGAAGGTTAAGAGAGGATGAGTAAAGAGAATGGTTGATGGAGAAAAAAAAAAAGAGAGTGTGGGTAGGGAGAGAATGAGTAGAGAGAATGGTTGAACGAGAAAAAAGAGAGAGAGTGTGGAAGAAAGAGAATGAGTAGAGAAAAAAGTAGAGAGAGAAAAGAAAGAAAGAGAGAAAGGGTAGAGAGAGAATGAATAAAGCGACAAAGAGGAAAAAGAAGAAATTAGAGAGCGATAGAGAGATGATAAGTAGAGAGAGATATGATGAAGTGAGTGGATAGAGAGAGAAAAGATTGTGAAAGAAAGTATAAAGAAAAAAGTGAAAAATAAATTGGAAAAACATCATTTCATTATTTTCTCAATTTGTTTTTTTTTTTTTAGAAATGCTTTTAGCTTTTCAACAAAAACAAAAAATAAAAACATATTACCAAACATATTTTCTCTTTTTTTTTGTAAAAATAAAAGGAAAAGTAGAAAACAAAATGATAGCAAGTGGGTCCTAAGTGACCATAAAGTCTTTATTAGATTAAGTGGGGTGTTATTCATCGGTTAACCCCTTGTTTGGTAAAAAAAAAAGAAGAAGAATGTGAGAGGAATGAATATTGGAAGGAAGGAACATACTTCATTTGTTTTGCTTGTGGCAGAGTATAATGTGAGGAAAGAATGATAAAAATATTTTTTTTGGAAAATGAGTGGAATATATGTAGAAAGAAAATACTATCTAATCTAATACCAAATATATCCTTGAAAGATTATAATAAAATATTGAAACAATGGACATAAAAGTAATTTAACATATAAAAACAAAAAATAATAATAATTACGCGGGAAGTGGGCTGATTTGGACCATTCCCCCCAATATTTGGGGGAATGGTGCAGAGGTAGGGCCCAAGGAAAAATCTTGAGCTGCACCTAATTCTTTCTTCCTCTCTTTGGCTCCTTAAACATGACGCCTAGCCCAAATTCCCCCCAATTCCTTCTCCTTTGTACCAATTCCTTGCTCCCAAACATAAGGTAAAAGATCAAATATATATTAACGTATAACCACTTGTACTAAAACAAAAAATGTTTTGATCTACATGTTATTAACTTGATTCTATTTAAGAAGCATATGAACATGAATGCAACGACTACCCAATGTGAGAGCTTAGCAAGTCAACGTATATCTATACATATGACTTAGGTTTGAATCTTCGTGCCTACACTCTTTCCCAACAAATAAGCTGGATATTCGCCTCGACTAAGAAAGATTGATGCACGACGTTAGGTTCCATATTCAATAATCATTGTGGTTGTTTGTGGCAGAGCTTCACTTAACCCTACCAATGTTTGGATGGTACATCCTCCTTATAGAAGAAGTTAAATGAGGATCTCAATGAGTGATACTTGGCCTCAAATTTGTAAGACCAACATCTTTATAATGTACCTTTGTTTTCTAGTTTAAAAATAAATATGAATGCAGTATAGCGTAAGACGAATCTACAATGTGTACATAAACCTCATATCTAAACGTGTGCCTCTTCTTTTTTTATGCAGATCCACAAAAATGTTTGCAAGGGTAGAGGACAAGATATTATTTCAACTTTCATGTTCTTTTGATTGATTGTTTATATATAATTTATAAATATTGTTGATGAACAGAAAGATCATGACACAAACCAATCCTGACAATAAAAGGAGTCACCACCTACAATAGAATAGGAGGTTATCAGACTGTTTGTTTAGTTCAGTTCCTTTTAGTTGTATAAGGCTTATCCTTTCTTCAAAACGATAAAAAGGAATGACAGTTTGTTGATTTTTTTGTTGTTATGAAACTATTGAAACTACTCTTGGTGTTGATTTTTTTGTTTTTGTAAATCTATTCAAAGTCCCAACACAAAAATTTGAACACAATAAAATTTTATTTAATATATAAACTATTTTGTAATGCACAAAAAATATTTTAAACATTACACAGAGATTTTTACATCAATATCTATTATATTACTATAAAATTTTTTATATTGTATAAAATATTATTGTATTGTGTTAAATGATTTATATATAATATAAGACTTTATTAAATTGAACTAAATTCATAAAATCTTTATTGTTGAAGAGTTTTTGTTTGAAGAAAAAGATAAATTTGTTGTTATTTTGTGTTTATCATTTACGTTACACACTTGTGATTGCTACTTTTTTCTTTTTTCCTTTTTTGTTTTAGAGTATTACTAGTAGATAAAAATCAGTTTATTATGTGCATTGCATGTATTTGTTACGTAAATTATAGAATTATCATTTTTGTCTAGGAAATATATGTTTTTTTGTATTTACATTACATTTGACACATGAATTAAAAAAATTATATGTATTTTAATTACCAAATTTTTTTTTAATCTCTTATGAAAAATAAGTAAATCAACTCCAAAGTAAATGATAAAATTATGTTGAACTTACTTATCCTCATCTATGGTGTGTGTGTGTTGTGCTTTCAAATAGGAGTATAATAATCTTTCTATTAGATTTCCAAAAAAAAAAAAAATCAAGTAATTAGCTAATAAATTATTACAAAAACTTATTTTACATATAACAAAAAATATACTCGACTGTCTACTACAACAAAAATTGAGCTTGGGATTTTCATAAAGAAGATCGACATTTACTTTTTATTTTCTACTAAGCATTGGGGTATCATCAAAGTTTTCCTTATGTTTGAGAAGTTGACTTTCAAATTGTCATCCTTGAGGTTGATTTAAAATCTTTTTCTTTGAGATTTATATCAAAACTAGCTCTTCTACTGGTGCTGGTGCTATGCATAGATCTAAATAATATTTGATGTTGATATCACACACATACATACACAAATGTAAACAACAATTATTGTAATAAAATGATGAAATATATTCTCTTAAATAAAACTTAGGAATTTGAAGGCTTTGGCATGCCTATAAACTAGACTTAAGCATTAATGAATATGTATTGTATAACTTTATCAATGGCAATATCATTCTTAAATATATTGATAGAATTCACTAACCTATTTGGTGAGAGAACATATTGCCAGATATTCTAAAATCTATGGCCCTTTTAAGTCTTCTTCTTGTTCCTCAATGATGCGATAATAAAAAATGCAATAGGATGAACAACTTAAAAATAACACGTGACATGCCACGTGTGTATACTAACAGATTATACGAGTGTCAACTAACGACGTACTAGATTTGTTACAAAAAAATTTAATTGCGATAGATTTATTACTTTTTAAAGGATGTACTTGATTTGTTATATGATGTAAAATTAGTGATATTTTTATATTAACCTTATAATTTAAATAATTTTATTAAATTTAGTATTTTTTTTCTACATATAATTTATAATAATAATTATTGTAGTATTTTAAGATATAATTTGTATTTTATTAAAATTTTTAAAAGAATGTTTGCCTGTGTGTGTGTATTGTATTAATTAAAAATATAACAAATACTTCTATTAAAAATGTCTGACACGTGAATTAGAAGTGTCTAAAACACATGTATGAATTTTCGTTGATTTTTATTTTTCACTTAATATATTTTCAAGTGTCTGATACGTGTATAGAGAATGTCGGACAAGAGTCGTATCTGACATAGGCACTTATCATTTTAGAATTATTTGTGTATCCTAGCCAACCTCACAATAGTCGTTCAAATCATTCAAAGATGAAGAAGACACACCAAATCTAAACAAAGAACCATTTAACACACCATAGCTAAATAAGAAATCAAAATTTTTGATTATACTGTTTTGACTTTTGGAGCTCATCTTCTCTTATTTGCTAGTGTTTTTCTCTCTTGTTCTTCCTTTCTTTGTTTTTTTTTTTTTTTAATTGTGCATTGATTCTTTTAGGAAAACAACGTTTGTATGAGCAGGCGTTATTTTTCTTAAAAATGTGCGTATTTTTATGTTGACTAGCACATCATTTTTCTTTGACCAATTAATTTTCGAGCTTAAAAAATTAGAAAATTAAACAAATATTTTCTTAAAAGTCATTTTCCCCTAAAGCAAAAACATTGTGTGTTTTACACACCCTTAGAAAAAACATACAATACATGGTTATGAAGTACTGCCTATTTAAACTGAAATATAAGCCCAACTTTGTTTTCGTTTTTGTTTCTTATTAAGAAGAAATGAAAATCCCCAATTACATACGTACTAGCCTGAGAGTGAGTAGGTAAGACACCCCTAGTAATGAGATTAATATTTACTCGGGAATCAACTTATAATTTAACTTTCTTAAAAATTGAGCGTCCACGCATAATGAAGACCCTGCAGCATCATCCATAACTTAGCAACTAAGGCACAAGTGGTTTGAACTTTGAACTTTATAATCAAACCTAACCAATCTCCTATTTCATTCTGGAACACACATCCTGCCCCTACTTTTCTTGTTGCTCTTTTCACTGCACCATTCGTATTGAGATGTATCTAAGGCCATGGAGGAAGCCTCCGATGTATAAAGCATTCCTTCTTTACCACTAGAGAGGGATTAGACTAAAAGATGTCCTAGACTGCCAAAAATTGCTTGGCAGTAAAAACTAAGAAGGAAAGCTGATAAGCACCATCTAATTTTGCCTCAAGCACCTGCTCATTTTGCCACCACCACAACCACCAACATACCACCGCAAAAATGATCTTCAAATCAGTAAAGGCTTGACCCCCAAAATTATGTTTTAAATTCTCAGCTAAGTAATCCACTTAGACAACTGAAAAAAAATGGCTCGCTTTGTAGGACAAACCACTTTGCTCCAAATAAGTGTCATTTGTCGACAATCTCTAAGCATATGTATGTTATTCTCAGCGCATTGATGAGACAGCATACATAACGAGTTTGAGGACAACCCTCTCTACCACCACTCCAAATTAGTGAGCACCTTTGAATGACTAAATTGTGAGAAAAAACACTTAAGCTGCTTAGAAACTTTGATCTTCCAAATAATCCCAGACGTTTGTTGCCAGTTACCAGTCAAGGCCCTTTACAATGCTTTGTTTGCATATTTGACTGAGAACACGCCATCCGGTGACAAAGCTAGCGAAAACTAAGTTCCCTGCTTGCTACATCTGTTAGCCTGATAGCAGCCAGCAACGAAAAATCCCCATGATCAAGCTTACCCTGTAACTCTCTCTAAATCCATGCCTTTGCAGCTATCCAATATGATCTAACAAAGTTCTCCAAATTAGGACTCTCAATGGGCACAACCATATGCTCTAATAAAGGGGAGTTTAATAACCAACAATCGATCCGAAATCGGATAGAAGTGTCACCCCCCACATTGCAAATCAACCTCTTTTCTAAATAAGGCTTAGTTTTCACCATTCCTCTCCAAGTATGAGATGCTGTCCTTTTCTAATTGAACTCCACCTACCCTTACCATCCATCACAGTATTCCCACGAATCACTCTAGCCTCGAGACTCTTTTTTTCACGGAGTAAGCACCAATTAAGCTTAGAAAGCATAACCATATTCATCATTTAGGAATTACAAACTCCCAAACCCCCCAAGCTCTTAAGTTTGGAAATGGTGGCCCAGTTGACAATATGTATATGCTTCTTAGACTCAGTATCACCCCACAAGAACTGTCTACTCTATTTATCAATTGTAACACTTAATGATGGTGGTAAGACTGCTGTCTGCATAGAGTAGACTGGAATGGCTGTCAAAATTGACTTGAGTAACGTCGAATGATCTGCAAAAAAGAATTGTTGGGTCTTCTATCCCACCAAACTCAACTGAACCTTGCTCAAAATAGTCTTGTAAGTGTCCTTTGAAACTTGCTGGTGCAAGGTTGGCATCCCAGGATACTTCCCAAGATTATCAGTGACTGGCAATCCTGATTCTTATCTAATCTCGTTAGCAACTGACCTTCGCACTTTTCGAGATAGAAAGATCCTTGATTCCACTATACTGACATGCTATCTTGAGCATTTACAAAACAAACCAAAGTAATTCTTCATAACTTGAATTTGTTGGACCGAGGCCTCCCTAAATAACGCCACATTATCTACAAAAAACAAGTGAGAGAGCCTCGACCCTTGTCTTGAAAGCAATAATGGCTTCCACACTCTTTCACACAATGCCGCCTCAATAAGATGGGAAAGCCTCTCCATGCAAAGGACAAACAAGTAAGGGAAAGCGGATCTCCTTACCGAAGCCCCTGAGAAGGCTGAAAATAATCAAATGTGCCCCAATTCCATAATGCATACATCCTTAGAGAAATCACACGTTCCATTATTAACCCAACCAAGGAACTAGGAATAGCGAGCATCAACAATGTACTGCTAATAAAATCAAACCGCATTCAATCATAGGCCTTCTCCAAATCTAGCATTATCACAAGGCCATTCTCTTTACCCTGAAAGCTTTACAAAGAATGTACAACTTCTTGTAAGCTTGCAACATTATCTGTTATTTGCCTACCCAGCACGAAACTAGCCTAGCTGGAAGGTACCCAACTAGGGAGAAACTGCTTCAAGCGACTCACAATCATCTAGGAGAATGGAGACCACCTTATAGGAAACGTTGCACAAGCTAATATGCCTCAATTCAGCCAATTTCTGTGGGACATTGATCTTTGGCATCATCACATTGCAAGTATCATTACATCCAGCAGGAACTTGTCGCTCCTGCCACACCTTATCAGCAAATCTCGTCACCAATCCACCCACTACTCTCCCAAAGCCGTTGGTAAAAAACAGTATGATAAACATCCGGGCCCAGGGCGAAATATAAGCCCAACTGACCATTATCCACGGCCACCAATCTGGCTCAGTCACAAAATGGCCCACCCATAACAGGCCCCTCCGATAGCCCATCTTATCCCAAAATTCTACACTATAGAAAACAAAATAGGAAAAGAAAGGAAAAGAAAGGAAATCCAATCTTTAGCCCTCCGCTCATTCCATTAATATCTCTCAGCGCAAGGGCTCTCTCTCTCTCTCTCTCTCTCTCTCTCTCTCTCTCGGAGTTTTCCGTGTCGCCGACCAGATCTAGCCGTTGATTTTCCCGATCATCGTAATCTCTATAAATCCGGCCTTTTCTCTCCCCACTCCTAATCGCGATGCAGCAGCCCGGCGCCGGAATGATCCCGCATCAGCAGGATCAGCAGCAGTACCAGCAACAACCGCCGACGCCCCAGCAGCAGTGGATGATGATGCAACAGCAGCAGTCGCAGCCGGTTCCACCGCCTGCCGGCTGGACTCCGCCTCCAGTCCCCCCGCCCACACAGTACGGCCTGGGTCAGCCCGTCCCGCAGCTGGGCGGTGGAGATCCGAATGAGATCAAGTCTCTTTGGATTGGGGATTTGCAGCAGTGGATGGACGAAGGCTATCTCAGGTCTATCTTCGCCGCTACCGGAGAGGTAAATCGCTAGGGTTTCCTTTTCTTTTCTTTACTCTTACTCGTTTCGGTTTCCCTTGATTCAGATATATATATATATATTTTCTTATTTCAATTCTAGGGTTTGCGTTTTCTCTTTGAAATGATATGTATTCGCTTGCAGTGAGACCAAAAAAAAAAAAACAAAAACGTCGTTGCGTGCCCGACATGCATTCAATCATTTGCAATTTCTAGTGATGGCATGGCTTGTGTGATGAAATTTGCATTGTTTGGGCATTCCCCTTCAGGAAAGAGATTTGTGCATAATGGTGTCCTTTTTCTTTCACAGTTTTTTTTTTTTTTTTTTAGTGAAATTAAATTTTTGGGTCAGCTGAGTTTTAGCATGTGGCCTTGCTTTCATTTTCTTGGAGTTCTGGAGCTGTTATGAATCTTTCTTTGCCTTTATCAGGTTTCTGCTCGAGCAGGCATAGGTTTCAGTCCTTTTTGTGTGACTATAATTGAGAATAATTAGAAATGTAACTCATGGTTGAGTTTTGCTCACGATAAACATTTCAGATGCTGTATTAATTTTATTTTAACTGACTAAATTCAAAGTGGTGTCTTACAGGTTGTTTCTGCTAAGGTTATTCGCAATAAGCTAACAGGCTATCCTGAGGGTTATGGGTTCATTGAGTTTGCAAATCGTGCAGCAGCAGAGAGGATACTGCAGACCTACAATGGCACACCAATGCCCAATTCTGAGCAGAATTTCCGGTTGAACTGGGCCACACTAGCTGCTGGGGAAAGGAGACAAGATGATGGTCCTGATCATACAATTTTTGTCGGAGATTTGGCTCCTGATGTCAATGACTACCTACTGCAAGAAACATTTAAAAATGTGTATTCATCCGTGAAAGGTGCAAAAGTTGTGACTGATAGGGTCACTGGACGTTCCAAGGGTTATGGGTTTGTGAGGTTTGGTGATGAAAATGAACAACAGCGTGCCATGGTTGAAATGAATGGACAATACTGTTCTATTAGGCCCATGCGGATTGGACCAGCTTCTACTAAGAAAACTGCAACCCAGCCATATCAGAAAGGTATGTCTTATAACTTTCTGGGCTTCATTTTGATTGTCACCAATAATGCTATTGATGAATATGCTTTTGGTTCTTGCTACATTTGTGATTTTATTTTATCTTCTTGGTGGATTGAAGTGTTAGGCTAAAAACTTTGTGGATTATGTATTTATTTTCTCAGGATGATAGTGTCTGAAAACAGTGCTCTTAATTGCTCAGTGTTCTCAGTTTCACATTTGAGGATACATGGAGTTTCGAAAGTCATTTCCTTCCAGCAATTACCTTTGTAAACTTCGGCACATTTAATTTAGTTAAAACATGCAAAAACTTATATAAAACTCATGTTGTCTTAAAGCAGGACACCGAGAGGCTCTCATTTTGGGGGGCCTGGAACTGATTCAGCTGAAATGATTCCACTTAAATTCGTGGCCTCATTTTAGGTCAGTCATTTTGTTTACGTCATAAGCTTAATTTACTTTGGCAACTTGCCTACGTTCGCCAATTACTTTTCCAGTCCCTTTATTCAAAGAGTTCGGCCCTCGTTAAATTTGTTTCTTCTTTTCCCAAAGATGGTTTAATTCCTTTCCAGAACCTTACTTTATATTGATTGATAAGAACCATTATGTTTTTTCTTGATGTCTCAGTTCCTGGTGTTGTTTATATATGGTCGCCATCTGCTCTTAAATTTTTCATTTATGATTCTACTTCGTGGGGAAGCATATACCCTGGATACTGATTTAAAATGCTAGTGACCGCATGAAGCAACTGCTGATCGAGAGATGTTTACATGCTAGCCGTCATTATTTAGTTTCTCCTCTGACTTCTGAGAGCAATCGTTGAAGATCCCACCTTTTGCAAACATGAATTAGTTGTGGCCTTTCAAATCTTGAGTGCCTTCTGTCTATCAGATGGTTTTCACCCCCTTTTTCAAACCGTTACGTAATGGTCTGGCAAGAAAATCAAGGTGTAGATTAAATTGTTACTCTTGCAATGGCCAGCTCAAACAAATGTTAAGTTAAAGAGCAAAAAGGCCCAGTGCTGCCATTGGTTCTGATATGTGACCTTTGGGTCTACTTAGGACTGGGAGTCCACTTCCTATTTGAATGACAAATTCTTAATGCATAGTTAGCCACTTTTTAGAAGGGAAAAAAAAAATTCAAATCACTCTTAATGCTGATAGTTAATAGGTCCCTACAAACTGAGGCTTTCATCCTCAAAGAAAATTTTTAGATATTTTATCCATTTTATTTAACTTCCTGTCATTTTGTGGTGAAGCGATGCTATTATTGACGGCTAATTGGCCACCACAAAGAGTGGGGCTTTCTTCTTTGAAGGTATTCTTGCACTTACAATATGTGATTGTGATTTAGGTTAGGCTAATTGTGTTTTGGAGCAAATCGGTTATTATTGTTGCAAATGTCTTTCCTTGTACCATTAAGTAAACTGGTAAATGGAAAATGAGGTGGCTTCTGCCTCTTCTGTCATGGATGATTGGTTAATAAACTGGTTTTACTGCAACCCTACGTACAAATTTTACTCTGAAGTGCATTTTGATTTTTTTTTTCTTTAATTTGTTGCCTGTTTATTTTAATCTCTTTGCTGATTTGTTTGCATAGTGCCATAAGTGTTGATTGAACTCTTAATAAAGAAGTCATCCTTGTATGTTTTTGTGGTATAACAGGAATATTAAAGTGATTGATGGATTTATGTTTACAATGATGTGTATGCTTATTATTAAGTTAAATTGATCGTAGCATGAGTCTCTTGGAATCTCACCTCTGGTTTGGTTCATCTTCTCTGACTTTTTGCTCGGTTCCTGCTCAGTTATTGCCTCTTTAATTTTCTAGCAATCCTATCTGCTCCATGTTTGTTTGACTTTGTATTTGCCTTTGATTGTTCATTGTTGTGTCTTTTAGTTCACGTGTACTTGTCATTTGCAGCTACATATGAGGTTGCTCAAGGAAATCAAGGCGAAAATGATCCAAATAACACAACTGTGCGTAGTTTTGTTTGCTGTTGGTATATGTCTTTCTTGCTACATAAATTACTTATTACTTTCATGGTTGCAGATTTTTGTTGGGGCTTTAGATCCGAGTGTTACAGATGATATTTTGAGAACCGTGTTTAGTAAATTTGGTGAGTTATTGCATGTGAAAATACCTCCTGGCAAGCGTTGTGGTTTTGTTCAATTTGCTAATCGGTAAGTAAAATGTATTTTACCCTAAACACTGGTATTTGGTGTTTCATTGTGTCTTTTTGCTTGATTCAATTTTTTTACGTCTGCTGTATATAATTCCAGAACTTGTGCGGAGCAAGCACTCTTGAACTTAAATGGAACCCAGTTAGCGGGACAGAGTATTAGACTCTCATGGGGGCGCAATCCAGCAAGCAAACAGGTTTTTTGGGTGCACCAAATTTTTGAGTTTTTTTTTTATTATTTTTTATGTTTGAGTTCCCATTGTTTTCGTAACTG
Organism: Carallia pectinifolia; assembly: GCA_037832335.1. Lineage (NCBI taxonomy): Eukaryota > Viridiplantae > Streptophyta > Magnoliopsida > Malpighiales > Rhizophoraceae > Carallia > Carallia pectinifolia. The sequence goes on along the minus strand of CM075447.1, from coordinate 6,628,624 downwards.
AGAAGTGTGCATCATGATTTTCTCTAGCCCCAACCCGATCAAAGCCAGTGGAATGGTGGATATTATGGATATACTCAAGGATATGATGGATATGGATATGCAGCAGCTCCCCAAGACCCTAATATGTATTATGGAGGCTATCCTGGTTATGGGAACTACCAGCAGCCTGGAGCTTATCAGCAGCCAGGAACTTACCACCAGTCAGGAGCATATCAGCAGCCACAGCAGGTAAGTTTAGCATGATTATCTTAATAATAAAACATCTATTATTTGAAAAGAGGAATTTGATTTTATCAAGATTTGTTTTTCGAATTCAAGTTAAATACCATCCACCTTGGGCACCTTCAAATTAGTGGAGGATATATAACAGTCCTGCTTGTTGTCAGTTTTTCTGTTGCTTATTTATAATGGGAATCCTATTCAATTGAAATGATCTTTAATGATTATCCCTTTCAGTTTATTTACAGTTTTCTATGCAAGTGATCATGCTTTTTCTTGGTGTTCCATTGCGTGACATGTGCTTTTCTGCTTGGTCCAGTGATGCTGTTTTAGCTGCTGGATCGAAAGGGGATTGCCATAATCTGTTGCAATGCTAATGCAAGCTTCTGGTGTCCATTGGCTAGTTTGTAGTACTGATTGTTGTGTGGACTTCGAGTTTTGTTCTGTTGTCTTAGGATTAAATTGTTGGTGAAGTGTGTGTTGGAGGAACTTTTCAAGGAGCATCTTGCATGCTGATAGACTCGTGGCCTTGTGGAACATTACGGATTTGCCGTACATTGCTGTCTGTTAATTTGAATGCCCATGTAGGTTCTTTTTCAGTATTCCGTGAAATGATCGTGAATTAATAGATTTTTTTTTTTTTGGTGAATTTTATAACTCACTTCACATTAAAAAGAAAATGGTATTAGGCATGTGAAAAGATCTAAACGTGTTTGGGACAGAAAAATTGCCTTGTTTTTTTGAATGTTATAAGTATTAGTTAAATGAATATTCATCGTGTAAAAATAAAGATTCATGTTTTGTTCTACATTTATTCTATTTTATTTTTGAATGAAGCAAAGGGCAACACATAAGCTCTATATTTATTCACAAAGACAACCGAATGAATATGCAATAAGCGCTGATGGGTTTGAATCCCTGTTCCGTCTTTCACCCCCGGGTTTGAAATGCCTGGGTGTCCCTGTCTGTTGGACTCGAAGGAATTAGTTTGAGTGTGGTGTTGGATTTTAAATTTGAAAATCGTTGTTGCTTGTTATGTGAAGATACGCTTGAGTTCATTAATGTTTGGATAATAAGTTTTTTATGAGGGAGATCAAATGACGATGTCAATGAGAGGATGTCAGTGGGTAACTCTCAGTTTTGATCTACATGTGCAAGGGAAGTGCACATTTTTTATTGTTCGAAGGGGGAAAAAAAAAAAACGCAATGAGCAATGTTCATACCACGAGCCTTCACCTTGACTTTTCATTTGTGTTGTACGGGCGGTGTCATTTCTAAGACGCTAAATGCCTCCTAGATTCTAAAAGTGAATTGGCTTTTGCTTCAGCTAGCTGAGAATCTTGAGCAAGCGCACATAACCTCGACATAAATTGCCAGTTACTATGATTTTCATCGCCAGGGAAGAGTATTACCACACTCCCACGACATCCAGATTCAGGTCACCTGCACTCGTCGGAGCTTGTGACGCAAATCAGCTTCACTAAGGAGATTTTATGACCCCATTCCGTAAAACGCATCGTACTCCTGCAATGCTCGCCCCCGCCCAACTGAATTCATCGGCACCAGGCTCTTAAGCGACCACTCAACCATGACACCAAAGATGCAGACGATATCCTATACTATGCATAGTTTATGGATTTTCACCCTTGAAATGGTAAGTAGAAGAGAAATTGGATGCCAACCCCTCGAATGAACGGGGAGAAATAAGTCACTTTGCTAGCTGCTCAACACACTGCAATCGCGATCGAAAGTGGACCGAGAAAAAGGGAAAAACTTACAGAACAAGAATTTAACCATGGACGCCGTATTCCAAATGACTAGGAAGCTATCCTTCAAACTACGAATAAACTACAATCACGAAATGGTAGCATGCAGCCAATTTTTTTTTTTTTTGGTCTCGGAATGCAAACTAAAAGCCCATAAAAGCCTCAGATTTTCAACATCTAAGTCTTCTACAAACTAGTCTTACAACGCAAACATTCTCCAGCAAGTACATAACATAATACAGTTGCAGCAGGTATGGTGCGCCGTTCGAGGTATCTGCTGCGCTGAAGACTCGCTGCCTCATGTTACAATGTTCTAGTCTCTGTGCTTAGCTATGTAACTCTTTATCATCTAGTTTGGTCTGGAATCTGTACTTGGCTTCTCCACCTGAGATTTCTGATTCTCCATCATGTTTTCCTGCAAAACCTTCTTAAGTGCAGCGTATTAGTTTGAGTCATTAATCCCTGTATTTTAAAGATAAAATAAACTTTTTAACCTTTATTAGCTAGATAGCATGGGACTCAAGTTAAATTCCATTTTACCTGCAAAAGCTCTGTCATTTTTCCGGTTCTATAATTCTCCAATGGCCTTGAAACCATTGGAGGATGGTTGTGAAGATTGGGCTGCAGAGTTTGCAAAGGTTCGACTGAAAGGGGCTGATCTGTGTCTTCAACATCATCTTCAGTGTGGTCAGAATCTTTAGCAGATAATTTACCGGCTGAGCTGCTAGGAGTAGTTTCTGTTGACAGTGATGGGGCTTGAGTTTTATTGATGACTTCAGTTAAGAGTTTCCCAAAAGGCATACCTGGCAATTTAAAGGGCTCATCAGTCTCATGCACAATCCCAGTAGCATTTAAAACAAAGGGACCAGTTTCACCTTGCAGACCTGAAGACATCAACTGATGACCATTTTGTGATTGAATGTGGAGCACCTGGTTTGCGGAATTTACTCCATTAACAGAATGAACAGCATCTAACACCTGTTTGCCTTTGGTGGCTGAGAGGTGGGAAGCTTGATTTGCAACTAAAGATGGATCACCAGAAACTGCCAGACCATTTGATAAATTAACAGGATGAAGTACAACAGGCACCACATTGCCTCTTGATATCCCTGGAGAAGTTTGAAGTGTCATTTCAGGCATCTGTTTGCCTCTTGGGGATACTGAGTTAGCAGCTCGGGCTGTATGCACACTTCCATTTCTACCCCTGGAACGAGAATTATGACCATGGACCCGAGTAAAATTTTCCCTTGGGAGGGGAATTTCATTTCTTCGAATCATTTGAACACCAGGGGCAACATCATTGTCTGCTGAAACAGGAACATAATGTCCAGGCTTAAAAACAACACCCCTCAAAGTGGTTTCCGAGTTGCCAACCCTGACAGTGAGCAAATATCCAGCATCAAATGCTGCCTCAATGACACCATGAACTACCTGGCCTACCATGGCTTCATTAGCAGCAGCAACTGGATTGACTTGATGAGGCTGATTTCCATTGACTCCTCCAACAGCAGCTGGAGCACGAACATTTTCAACATGGCCTTGGATTTTGATCTCTTAGAATATGAGAATTCCCCCCTTGACCAAGATCTGGTCTTGGATACTTACGGGGACGACCACGTTTGCGCTTCACAGGAAGTACTGCTAAAGCATCAGGACAATTCCCTTGGTTTGCTTCATTCATCTTGAGAAGTTCTTTCCCTTCCCACAAAAATTTTTATGGTTTCTCCTCCCTGCAGCGAAATTGGTGACACAATCAAGATTATCAAAACCGGACTGACCATCGATCCAAAAAGATTAGTGGTTCAAAGTTGAACCGGTTCAACCGGTAATTGAATCAGTAGAACTAGTATTTAAGAATTAATTTATATAAAAAAGTAACCTTTAGTCTAAGATATAGAGAGATAATACATAGAAAAAAAAAATTTTAACCATGGAAACCATGAGAAGCCTAATGCCTAATGCCTAATGCTGGTTAAGTCTTTGATTCCTCTGCTTTGATATACAGAAAAGAGAAGGAAAAAGTGTTACCCTTCAAGTGCTGTTTACCCTTCAAGTTCTGTGCAATTAAACTAGTTCATGGAACACATATTCCAAGCATTGAATGTAACAGTTCATAATCCATATTTCACAAGCATAGCTTAGATACATGACATGTTCAATACATACAGGGGATTCACACAACACAATACAGTGAATTAGAATATTTCAATTCCATTTGGGTGCCCCTTTGCCTCTGGTATTAAATAAAAGCTTAGATACAAATTTGTAAATCGTCAACAAATATACATGCACAGACCTCAAAACCCCAAAATACAGCAAATGTTCTTTGACAGGTATGGTTGGCCACAGTGGGGTTTTTCAACAAGAGAATGATCAATCATCAATGACCCAAATAAAACAAAAGAACGTGAGTTAGAAGAAGATGCCTGTATACCCTTTTCTAGAATTGCATAAACAAAAAACAAAGGTTTAGAACTGAAATCTGTTCATGAAAACCCTCATCTGCGCATAAGGAACAAAGTCATTAAAAAATTCTGCAAATAACCACAAAAAAGAAACTCACTGAGACAGATAGAGAGAGACCTAGGGGAAGGAACCGTGGAAGAATGCTAGAGCCAAGTTGCATTTCTAACATCAGCAGCACACACAATGAGAACAGCCACAAAACTTCGCACATAAGCTGCTATATTAACTAGACTTGAGAGTTTGTAACTCATCAACTGATTACACAAAATATCACAGAACATAAGCAGGAATTTTTCCCAACCAAGTATTTGAGTATTGGCTTATAGATCACAGTTAGCAAAGAAAGTTCATTCCATTTGCAAGGTTTAAATTTCTTTCCTATGCCACACAAAATCAGAAACATATATTATCCGACAAAACGACATTATCATAATAAACTCACAAGAATCTGTTTTCACTCAAGGTAGATAGCATCCAGCAAGCCAAAAACTAATGATCAACAAAATCTTAATAAAGCAAATACTTTTCCAGCAATAAAGTCCCTCCGTAGGGCCAAATAAGGAAGCAGTTCTAGCAAAAATATTACTCATACTACTATCCCCGTATCAGCACAAGGTCCTCAAGGTAGAATAATGTCACTGCATTGTTGTAAGCTTCCAAATTCACTTCACATAAAAAATCAAGCCCAAAATGTTAAACAAAAGCTGATAACTATGACAAGCCACCAAAGGAAGAATAAAAAGAGACCAACCAAAAGCAAACAACAAAAAAAAAAAAAAAAAAAAAAAGCGGTTCCAACCCAATTACAGCTACCAAGAGAGTAAAAAGACCAGACCTTATATGGTGTCGTTCCGACCACAGCAATTCAGGAGTCCCTAAAACAACAAACACACGAACCCGTTAGAAATATCATCACAAGCAAACATTAAAAAAAAAAAAAAAAAAAAAAAGCTCTAAATTTCACATAATAAGACCCACCAATACCCTTAGCACATGTACAAAAAAAGAAGAAGACATAAAGCTTTGCCAAAAAAAAAAGAAAAAACCCGAACTTTTCACTTACACATCTTTTTTTCCTTTTTGTTTTTGGTTGGAGGATAAGAACTATACAACTAAACCTAAGCAGTAACCTTAACTAAATTTTTTTTTAGAAAAAAATATTTAATCTCAAGAACTCAATTATAAAAAAAATTAAGTTTCCCCGAAATTTGCTAAAATTGGGGAACCCTAATAAAAAAACAAGACCAAGAATAACGCATAAACAGTTAATTAAAAAAAAAAAAAAAAAGAAGGGCAGGATATAGAGAAATTAGCATACCCAGTGAGAGTGAGCAATTTTTTTTTTTTTTTTTCGATGCTATGGAAGAGAGAATCAATTATCAAACCCAAAAAACCAAAAGCTAAAAAGAACTATATTTTTTTGTGCATAAAGAATTTAATTTTGGCAACCCCTCGACTGCTGTTCTGTACTAAGACTAAGATAACATAATTAGGGCAAAAAAAAAATCTAACCTAAGATTCCATATCTTTTTTTTCTTGAGTTTCTTTTCCTGTAGACGGAGTGACCGAGGTTAATGTCTGTGGGGGCACTCGAGTTACGTACCGTTAGATTTCGACAGTGCTAAAAGAGAACAACAAAACGGGCGCGGTATTTTTTTTTTTTTTGACATAAAATAGTAAGATATTCTATTATATAGTAATATCAAGACTTAATAATCATCTAAGATTTGCAGGGAGATTATTAACTCAGTTCAAGGGACAAGTACCGAGTCTGAACTGATTTACCACCCAATCCGTGATCTAATTAGTTGAGCGCTTAACATAAATACACGTACAATTTGTAGAGTAGACAAAAAAGGAATGCGGTGTTACTGTATGAGAAAATGGCCCGATAAATTATTCTGAAAATAATAACTCAATAATTTTGAATAACAAAATATATATTTTAAATAATAAAAAATTTAATAATAAAATTTAATATTAAAAATATAAATATTATTATTTAAAATTTATCATTTATTTATTTTTTTTGTGCATCTGTCAAACTTAAAAATAACCAATCAACCAAACTTTATCCCATTAAAAAGAGGATGAAACAAGTTCACAAGGTTGCGGTCTTGAGTTGAAACTTGAAACTTTGAAGACAACAAGAGGAGACATGTACGAATGGAAAACAAAAATTATTAGTTTATGTAATTCTATTATTAGGTACAAATTTCTGAAATTCACACGTTAAAGATAGATTTTTATGCAATTAATTTATATTCGTATACTAAAATTATTTATGTCATTCCAAATAATACTGTGCGGTAGTAATAAAGACAATTTAGAAAGAAATTTTTTGCTCTTTGTTTTTAAATTTTTAGAATTTTGATGTTTTGTTGGGGTAAAATTTTGTTATTAAACGGGGAAAAATTAAAAACATAGACAAAAAATTTATTTTTCTAAATTTTCTTGTTACTGTTACACTATATAATTTGGAAAGATCCAAATAATTTTAGTATATGAAGATGTTAAGTGAACAAAAGTAAATATCATGGACTTAATTCCATAAAAAAAATATTCTTTAACGGGTGAACTCTATAATTTTTTCTCTAATAGAGTGACAAGTGATTAAATTGAAACAAAATTCAAAATTGAATGATTTAATTGAAATCGACTAAAGTTCAATGATGAAAATATATAAGTGATAGGTTCAGTGATAAAACTATGTAATTTACATGTTTGAAGACAAGCCAGTAGCAGCCAAAAAGAGGGAGCAATTTTTATAAAAGAGAATAAATATTCGAAATAATAGTATTGTACTTTTGTAAAATTAGGTAGAGTCTGTGAGTTGCATGAATTTTAGGTGCATATGCAAATTATAAAAATATAAATAAAAAATTTTTAGAATTTATGTAGTGCCGCTTTAGGATGGCCCTAAAGAGGCAATACATAAGACGTAAATGAGACAAATCGATAGGGTTTCAGGTGGAAATTGGGCGAATCTAAGATAATGATGATGAAGAAGAAGATGAGGAAGCAGGAGGAGGGGATAAGGGTTGGGCAGCGACCCCAGCAAGCCCCCTCTCTAGAGAAAGAGAGATCGAATTTTTTTAGAGAGAGAAAAATCACGAGGAAGAAAGAGAGTGCAATATACAAGAGATTTCACGCGAGTATACTGTGCACTAATACGGTCTATTTTGGACAAAAAAAAATATTATTCTTAGTTTATTCAAATTAAATTATTTATCAATGTTCTGTTGTGTTTTGTTTGGATATGAAAGTAGTTAGAACTTGCATTTATTAATATAAGTTAGTTCAATTGATAATCAGACTGATCTTAGACAAATTTTACCTACATTGTTAGGGATCCTAAATTTAAGGTAAGACATATATTGGGATGAGTTTTAACTCTTTGATATGGTTAGATAACTAATCATCGTCAAAGTATTTTTGATCCTAAAGTTGTTGCCCACTCAACTACTATTTTTTTGACCAAAAAATTTGTATTAGGTTTTCTTCTTAAGGAGAGAATGGAGTGGATTTATAGATAAAGATAATTATTCATCATGTAGCTCATAGTTTTGATCGATCTTCTAATAGACAGAAAAAAAATTACAATGTTTTACAAAAATTTATTAATCATATTGGACTTTTCTCATAACTATATACCAAATTAGCTTTGTAATCAATATTATTTTCTTTTGGATAGCATTCAAATTGTTCACGTTATTATAATCTTAATATTAAATCACTTATTATAATATGCATTTTTGATTTACAGATACTTAATCATTCTTTGCCATGTTATAATAACATTGCAAATTGCAATATGTTCAATTGAATAAATTTTTTTTTTATACAAATTGTTTGTTGGATCATACTAACAAAATGTCAGATGATTACAATATGATTTCAAAATTTTAGATCTATAATATAAATCACGCACTCACTTTTATTCATTTGTTAAATAAGAGGTAAGTTCTAAGTTATACAACCTGATGGACTTTTGTTTTTTTTTTATTGTATAAATTCAATTTTTCTAATAAGAATTGTTTCCATCTAAACTTTCAATCAAGTGTCCATTCGAATTTTGTATTATTACTGCTTTAATCCTCAATGCAAACAAGGAAAGATGATATATATGAAAAATATTAAACCAAGTTTGTATGCGGTTGGAATATTCTTTTTATATCCAAAGGTGGGCAGTTATAAACAATAACTTGATTATGTCTAATACATAAAAGTTTGGAACATAACTACATTAGGTTTGTGATTAGCATTCAGTTGGTCTAGAGGAGTTCACAAATATTCCGTTACTAGAATCACCTTTCCTTTTTTTTGGTGCAAATCAGGGCGGATGCAATGTTGTTAGAACCAGAGCGGTTATCGAACTGAAAAAATTAATAGTTTAAGGTTCAACCAATCCAACCGATTTAACCAGTAATTGAATCAATAGTTAATATTAACTATACAAAATTTAAATAGCTATATACATTTTATATAAAAATTAATGTACATCATGAATAATATAGAAGATATAATATGTGTATATTAGAATATTAATATTTTTAGATTTAATATATATGATTTATAATTTATTATAAAATAAAATTAAAAAAATTAGTAAAATTAATATATTAATGTATGTACAAAAAATAAAGAAATACAATTATATAATTTATTTTATCTCAAAGTTTAAGGATAATAATATTGACAATGATCCTTTATATTTGACAAAAAATATTTTTACTTTATATTTGTTTGTCTTTGCAGCTTAAATGAAAAAAAAAATACATTTACCAATTATTGATAAAATATTAATTAAAAAACTCTTTTAATTCATTTTCTTGTTATGCTTAAATACTAGTTGCTATTGATGCACCAAAAATTGCATGGCAAAAGACCACAAAAACTTGAAAAATTAAATAATTAAATCATTACAAAAAACATTAGAGGACAGAGAACTGGGGAACAGAAAACATCAATAATGACGTGGCAATATAAAAAAAATAAACCCAAAATACCGAAGAAAGAATAAATAAAAATTGGGAATAAAAGAGCGGGCTGAGGAGGAAAATCGGGGCACCGAAAAGGTTGTAAACTAGCGGGAGAAAATTCCCTCCAAAAGTTGCAAAAATTGTGGCGCCACCAGCAGTCCAATTTCGTTTTGGGGATTGACACTAGAATGTGAGATGAACGGCATTCGGAGAGATCAATTTCGTGCATGAAAGACAGGACATTGAAGCTTTTAAATTGGGGATTTATTAGAGGTGATTAAGCGCAAATTAAGGGGGCTACAGCTGGTTCATAGCTTCCGAAAGTTGAATAATTACAGTAATGTCTCCTTGAGTTTGATAATATTGTGATTGGAAGGCCTTTTTCCATGAGTGGTGTATGTTCAGTGAGCTAAGAAGACTATGTTGCTGTTTAGGGAATATGCATTTTAGTGTACGAAGCAAAAAGGATTACTGTGCATTCAAGAAATAGTGGCACAAGCCCATATTCCATAATAAAGGGAAAGTAGGGAATCAGTGAAGCACGTAGGAAATGTGTGTCAGTAACGATGAAACTTGGCTTGGGGTGATTAAGTGTGGAAGGTGGAAGAGGTAATTATCTATCATCAATTGCGTTGTTTGTTTGTTTGTAGTTGAAAAATATTAAAAATATATCGATTATTGAATGTGAGAAATTGGCCCCTTGCAATTTAAAAACATATTTTGTTACAAATGTGCTGTAAAAAGGGGAAAGAGTGGTAACAAAAAAGTTAAAATAACGCCACCCCTATGCAATGGAGACTTTGACAAAAATGGTATGGGTTTTTAGATGGATAGCAGGGAGTAATATTAGAAGCTTTTAAACATAGAGGGATTGGTTGGTAAATTAAACATAATGCATAAAAGTTGCTAGAGGGTGTAGTTGCTAGATAAACCATACCATGAATTTCATAGGACTACACTTTGCAGAGGAAAATGAAGGAAAAAATTATTTTCTAATGCATCAAAAAAAGGGAAAACAAAGTAAGAAAACATTGAGGAAAGCTAGTTTTGAACATGATAGGAGATATGTTGTGTGCACTTGAAAGTTTACAATGATAACATTCTATTTCTGATGAAATCATTATTCATTTATGCCTTATATTGCATGTCTGAGAACCTCTTCAATAATGGGATAGGGATAAGTGATCTTGGTCAGACTGCAGGTTATTGGGTGAAAACAATTGAAAAAATGGAAAAAGGATAAAAAAAAACATAACTGGTGTATATAAGGAAAATAAAACGACAAACTATGAGTTAATTAACAGTTAGCACAAAAAATGAATAAGCAGAAGCATAGGATGATTTGAGAGATCTTGCTATACTGTTCAACACATAGAATACATAACCTTGTGAGATGTGGATGTCAAATTTGGACTTTCCATGTAATGGTAGATAGGTCATTGCAACTAATCCTTTTTTAAATTAGTTTGTTGCCTTGTAATATTGATTTGCTTTGTCATGTAAAGAAAGTGCATGTCTAATAAGATTAAAGTAGCAGTGAATGACTTAGATAGGTGGCAGATATAATAGTTGGAAGGGGGTTTTTTGTGGCGTTGTGTTATGATAAGTAACAAACGAATAAAATGGTATATATCCTTCTTTTAAATTAGTTTATGTTTCAATTTTGTAGGACTTGGAGTTTTGGCATCGAGGTAGATTGCTCACGAGATATTGGTTTAGAAGGGGAAGATAATAATGAAGGTGATGGGGGATCAAATGATTTTGCAAACCTTGAACTTGCAGTTGGTATGACATTCAATGAACTTGATGAGCTTTTGAATTTTACAAGTTGTTTCCAAGGGGAAAGGGTTTTGGGATTGCAAAGCATGGTGTTAAAAAGGATGAAGTCATTCGAAAAGCGAGGTCGCAGACGCTTATGTGTAGTAAGGGGCGAACTCACAGGCCTAGAGGCAAGAAAATGTTTCCTCTACAAGGAAGCAGGAGGAGTCGATGCCAAGCTCGGGTTTGCTGTTGTAAGACTACAGGGATGTGGGTAATAACTAAGGTGGAATTGGCTCATAACCATCAGGTGACTCTAAGTAATTCTAGATTTTTAAGGCAGTATAAAGTTGTAGAGGAGCACTGGAAAGTATAGTTAGAAGCAAATAATAAGGTAGGTTTAAGGCCTTGTGAAAATGTTAAATCAATTGTTGTACAAGTAAGTGGCCACGAGAAGCTTCCATGTTTAGGAGTAGATTTCATAAATCATGTGAATAAGATTCGGAGGCTTCACATTAAAGGAGGCGATGCTAAAGCAATTCACAAGTTGTTTGGAAGGATGCAATCTATTAGTAGAGATTTTTTTTTACTTAATCAAGCCTGACAAAGAAGAGAGATTGAAACATTGTTTTTGGACTGACGAGAGGTGTTGAGCAGCATACGAAGAGTTTTTCAACGTAATTACGTTCGATACCACTTATTTAGTAAATAAATATGACATGCTTTTTAAATCTTTCGTGGGAGTCAATCATCATGGGCAATCTATTTTGCTGGGTTGTGCATTATTCAACAACAAGAAGGCAAAAACATATTAGTGGCTATTTCAAACTTGGTTTAGTTGCATGGCAGGTAAGAAGCCAAATGCGATTATTATTGATCAATGCAAGAATATCAGTAATGCTATTGAGTTAGTTTTCCCTGGCACTAGACATAGGTGGTGCATATGGCATATAATGTGCAAATTACCATTGAAAATGGGTAGTCATTCAGAATATAGAGATTTGAAAGATGTATTCATGGGGGTAGTATTTGATTCTATCACTGTTAGTGAGTTTGAAGAGGGATGGGCATCCATGATAACAAATTTTAAGCTTGAGGATAATGGATGGTTAAGGACATTGTATGATAGTAAAGAGCGTTGGATTTCGGTGTTTGTAAAATCAAATTTTGGGGCAGGGATGTCATCCACACAAAGAAGTGAAAGTATGCACTCTTTTTTTGATGGATATGTACATTCGCAAACCACTTTGCGTGATTTTGTTGAGCAATATGAGCATATAGTAAGACAGAAGATTGAGAATGAGGTAAAAAAGGACTTTAGCTCGACCAATATAGGGATCCCATGTGTGACTAAGTGGGGGATAGAGAAACAGCTTTGTAAAGTGTACACGAACCGGATGTTTGGCTTGAGAGAGCAAAACATGCATCTCAAAAATTGGAAAGAGAAATACGAGGCAAGTGAAGGAAGGGAAAATGGTGGTGGATGTATTGAAAGCAATTCTGCTCAAGTTGATGGTAGTGGTGGTTAGAGGTTGCGTTATCAAGATCATGTCACAGTTAAATGTCGGGGCAAACCTAAAGGCAAAAGGTTGCTAGCATCCATTGAAAAGTCCGCTAGGGTGAGGACTGGGACAAGGATTCAATCACGTGTCAACATACCTGATCTGCAGTTGCCAGTGGTGAATTCTGCTACTTTTTTGCTCCAACAGGTGTGTTTATTTGCTTACCTATGTAAATATGATGTTTGATAGGAATGTATTGTTTCAATTAAGATGGCTCGATCGACAATGTTTTGAATGGATATTATGTATATATTTATTTACAACAAAGCTCCTTTTGTTCTAATAAGTTTGGTTTCTTTTTGTTTAGGCACATGAAGGACGCTTATTGGATACAAGGTAAACACCAAAACCAAGAGGATTGCCACCTTTTGCATACCAATAGGCTTAGGTAAGGTGGTAAATAATAATTTAAAAATGGACAACATGCTAATATTTGATTTGATTATTTGGATGGGCTTCAATGAGGTTCTATTTTGAGAAAGGTATGTCCTAAACATATTGTTCATGTTAGAGTTGGCTAGTTTGAAACTTACAAAGTAAGTGATTTATAGCACTTTTTCCATCAAGAAAGAGCACCTATGTGTATGTATGCACCTGTTGTTAATATGTGGTCAAATAAGGCTACTAGTCAAGTAGATTGGGAGTCAGTTCATGCGCATATTAATGAATATTAGGTATTTGATACTGTGAATGGTTGGTAAATTACCAATTTCCACCAGTGCTATCCTCCATTCAAATTAACTTTGAACTTGTATCAAATGGTTGAATTGCAGTTTTTGTAAAGGGCATTTGTTTTTGCGTACTTGTTTGCAATATACTCTTCCGTGGTTGCTAAATCACCAATTATATATATTATTAACCTTGAATTTATGTGGAACTCTATGACATATATAGGTTGCGTAGTTTGTCTTGATCCTTTTGGGTAATGGCTATAGCAAATTTTCTTCTTTACAATGGTTATGCAAGGTAGTTGGAACTTGTGTAGTAAAATCTTTGTGGTTCTAGTTTACTAGTTTCTGATTGCAAACATAGCAGATTTGGTTCCAATTAACAAATTACCTTCTTTTTTTTTTTGTTTTACAAAGATTCATATCGATTGGAACTCCCTACTATTGAAAGTTGGTGGAGCCACTTTAAGACTAGAATCAAATGCGAACTAATTATAATAAAAATTAGCTAATTTGAGGCTTATTAAAATGTAAATTTAGCTACATTAAAACATTGTATACCTTCGAGTAATTTGAATGTTGTCTTGCCCCTAATTAATTTGTTGAAGATAAGAGAGATTTTAAATAAGAGGTAAATATGTTTCATAACCTCAAGTTTGGATTGTTTTTGTTTGTTAATATATATAAACTACTGTTGGCTCCTTTTTATTTATCAAAACTTGAGCAGCAGCTAATGTAATTAATTGAGGATGTTACGCTAAAGGGTAAATTTAAAAGACATACTTATGTTAATTTCAAGACTTTTGAGTAATGGCTGTGACAATTAAATTTGTTCACGCAATTTGTTAATTATAATTACAATCTACAACTAAATGTAATTTAAGCTGCAACACCTTGTTGTTGCAGCATATATTTTATTAGTTTCATATTGTTAATGTCTTATCGCAGATTGCAGCATATTTGTTGCACCTCTAATAATTAATAAAAAAAATTCAACAGTGCCATGTTGTTGCAGACTATAGTTTAGTTGTTTCATATTGGCACTCTCTTGTTGCAGATTATACCATATTTGTTGCACCTCTAACATTTGATGGAAAAAACAAAAGGTTCTTGTTTTATAGAATATATTTTATTTCTTTCATATCCTTACTTCTTTCGTTACAGGTAATAGCCTCTTTGTCGCAGCTTCAATGCATTACAATAGATTATATAGATTGGCCCCTGTTTATCAACTTAAGTTAAAGTCAAAAAAATTCATGCTCATGGGATAGGCGCTAGTCTATTTATATATGCTTGCAACATTAAAGGGTAAATTTACCACATAGACTTATGTTAATCTTAAAAAACATACTTGAGATTAGCAGCATTACATGAGGCTAATTCGGTTATTGATGCAGAGTGCTCATGTGCTACTTAATTAGAGGTAAGTTATATATTACGTGGACGAGAAAAAGAAGACGTAAAAAAAAATGGGAAAATTTATTTATGTAACCGACTAATTTATTTGTGGAACAAGTTGCTTAATTTCTACAACGAAAAAGTAGATGAAAAAAATTCTTTTAAATTTTGTTGCAATAATTCGCTTCTTGTTGCACAAAATGACCAATTAATTACACAAACAAGTTTTCCCGTCTTTTTCGCATCCTCTTTTTTTCCGTCCACTTAAATTTTTTCATTTGTTTATTGTATAAATATTAATGGCAATTGTTTTGAGTCAGTAACCGATACATTTATATCTGCAACCAAATGTTAGTGAATTTGCAACAAAACTTGTTGGAAAATATATTTTATTCGGTTCATATTCTGAGGATTTTGTTTGGCTTACCTGTTCGATATTATTGTTTTTTATTGCTGCTACTGATTACGGATTGCTGATTGTAGTTACCCATTGCTGATTGTTGAAAGGACAACTAAAGTGTTCAGTTAATTTTGTACTTACTGTTGTTATTAAACAATTAAATGATTGATTTAGACATTTAATTTATATTAATGTATTATATTAATAAAATTATTTTTATATTTTGTAATTTTTATTTTTATTATAAATATTCTATAAATAACTTTGAGAATTTTCGCACTTAATTTTTATTTTTTCAAAAAAATTAGTAATGTTTATTTGATAATAAAAAAAATATAATGTTTAAAATAATTTTTTAAGTGTCAATATTAATGAAAATTTGAAGTGAAAAAAATATTATTTAAGAATTATTGAAAAATAAAAATGTTGTATTTATATGAATATTAATGAAATTGAGTAACAACTAACAAATTATATTTATGTGGTAAGTAAAAAAAATAATCAAGTTGTATAAATATTTTTTGCAAGTGATTTAGTATATATAAATGATTATGAACATTACAAATTGAAAAATAACCCAAATAGTAGCAAAAGGTAATCTTCGGCTATTTTTCAATTAGCTGCTTTTAGGATGTTGTATAAGGAAATAAGCAGAATCAAGCAGCAGTACAAAAAAATTAACCAAATACTTATTTTCCTACTTTTTGAAAATAAAATACAAATGTAACTTCCTAAAAACTAACGTATATACCCCCTTATTTCGAAGTTGCAGATTATAGCCTATCTGCTACACCTCCAATACTTAATAAAAAAATATTGGTGATGGCATCTTGTTGCAAAATTATATATATATATATATATATATATATATATATATATATATATATATATGAACATACATTATTGTTGTAGATTATAGTATATTTGTTGCACCACTAATAGTAAATGCAAAATCTATAGTGACATCTTGTTGCAAGATATATATCGTTTGTTTCATATTTACTACGAGCACAATTACATATCTCGAGTGAATTGTCCTGAGTTTTGTCCTGACAGAAACTATGACTGTTATTTTTTAAACGAAAACTGATACTTTTGAAATGTAAAAATAACAATTGTTTCAAAAATTACACTTTTCGTTCCAAAAATAACAGTTTCAATTTCAACCAAGACAAAACTCAGGACACAAATCGTCGGGACACCAACTTTTTTCTCTACTAAATTTTGTTGTAGATCGTAGCATATGTGGTGCAACCCTATTAATTAAAAGAATTCAATAGAGGCATGTTATTGTAGATTTAATTTTAGAAAAAAAGTTGATGTCCTGGGTGAATTTGTCATAGTTGAAATTACGACTGATATTTTTGAAACACTTGTTATTTTTACATTTCAAAAGTATCAGTCCTCGTTTCAAAAATATCAGCCGCAATTTTAACAGGGACAAAAGTCGGGGCAATTTCACTTAGAACACGTAACTGTGCTCTTAATTTTATTTGTTTCATATTCATATTTTGTTGTTGCATATTATAATCGTCCCGAGCGTGTGCTTCCTTCTTGTCCATGTGCTTTTTATGTCGGTAATTACATGTGTGTTTTGACTGGCTTGCCAATTCCACATGCTTTTTGATAACGGAAAAAATCTAAGGGCATACAACTTGGTGGGCAGATAGTGTCCAAATTCATATTTTGTGCAATAATGAATATATTTTGTGCAACAAAACAATAAAAAGTGATAAAAAAAATATTACCTTTTTTCCGATTCATATTTTTTAATTACGGTTACACAAAATATATTTACGATTGCACAAATTAAGTGGTGTGTGGATGTCATCTACTCACCAGCGCCCACCCATGTAACAACGCCCGACAACAATAGAGTTTAGATTTGGCTTTGTTTGATTGCATAGTTAAAAGAGGCTGATATGAGCTCGAGTTTTCAATCTTTCTTGGTCAATATCTATAAGAAAAAAAGGTTGGTGTCTCAGCGGTTTGTGTCTCGAATTTTGTCCAGGTTGAAACTGTTACTATTATTTTTGAAATGAAAATTAATATTTTTGAAACACTTGTTTTTTTCACATTTCAAAATTATCAGTCTTTATTTCAAAAATAACAATCGTAGTTCCTCCTCGGACAATTCACCTGGGTTATGTAACTGTGCTCTATGTATAAATTACAATAGTCTCTTGATAGCCCATGGTATAGCTGATAATGTAGTTAAATATGTTACACTAACAGGTAAATTTAAAAGAAAGAGTTATGTCAACTTTAAAAAAGTTACAGAAGATTGATATAGTATTAGTAGAATACTAATTCAATAGTTCGTATAAAGCGTTGAGGTAACATTAAATTATAGGTAAGTTGTTTAAATTTGTGACTTGTATAAATATTAATAAAAAAATTGGTGTCCTGAGTGGATTTGTCGCTGGTTTTATTCCAGTTAAAACTGCGACTGATATTTTTAAAATACTTATTATTTTTATATTTCAAAAAAACCAGTCTTCATTTTTAAAAAATCAGTCGCAGTTTCTCACGGGACAAAACTTGGGACAAAATTACCTGAACATGTAACTGTGCTCAAATATTAAAGGCAGTAATTTTGACCTTGTACACAACTATATAAATCTGCAACTAAATGGCTGTCAATCTGCAAGAACTATTTGTTGCATATCCTTATACACTTGTTGAAGATTGTAGCATATTTGTGGCACCTCTAATACTTATTAAAAAAATCAATAATGGCATGTTATTGTAGAATACATTTGCTTTCTTTCCTATTCATCTTCTCTTGTTGCAAGATTGTAGTATATTTGCCGCACATCTAACACACTTAACTAATTCAGTCGATAGACACTCATTACTGACATCCTTCAAATTACATACTTCCACTTTTCCCACATTGGCAACATCTGGATCTCTAATTCCCTTGTCCAAGCTTCCTCTACTTTGATTGGCCCGCGAAGCTTAAAACATTTTTACTAGGGTGGGTTCTATCACCCTTGCATTAACATCTGCACTATTACTGCCACTAACATAGTCAGATTCCTCGACACCTTTGTTGTTGTTGCTGGTTTTCTTCTGTACCCTGTGATCATTCAACCTACACACTTGCTTGTTAAGTTTGTTCTATCATGACTGATCTAGCTCCCTCCATGCCTTACCGATTTGAGCACCATTACCAAATTACAAAATGTCTTCATTCGTAAGTTGAAATGCATGAAACAATTATTACTGAACATATACTAATACTATACCAAAATACCAAATTATACTCGCCATGCTAGTTTGGCTTCCGCGTTTGATTGCTCTTCCCTTGTTTGCCAAATACCACTTCCTTTCAAACATATCAAATTTAACTATTCTTAGCAAAAATGGTCCAATATATCTCCTTTTAAGAAGAGTCACTTATAAATTTGATTTATGAAACTAAAAAAAAAAAAATGTCCAATCGCTTATTGGAAGCAAATGTATCCATTCATCGTTTTGCTGTGCTTCCTTAGTGAGCGCGTAACATCCTTTGATAGTTGCCTACAAAGTTCAAATGACTGTCTGGCAGCCTGATCTGATACAAGAGTCTCTAAAATGCTATAACATGCATTCTAAAGGGTCCAACAGTATATTATTCCTTTGAATCCTTTGCCGTGCTCCAGTTTCTATCTTCTGCACCTATAAAACATAATGTCTGTTACATCATGCTACACCACTAAAGCATCTAAGCTTTACAAACTACCTGCGCTTACCCTGCCTATTTACAATTCATATTGCATTCACCATATGATCTATACACTAAATAGACATTCAACGAATCCACAGAGATTAATTCTTTTTAACCACATAACATGCTTTATTCACTGCAATTTCACTAACATATACTGTTGTCTTATTGTTGCGGACTCTTATTAAATCTCTCTCAAAACTGTAAAAGTTATATTGCCTGAAACCCATCCACTAATCACACAAGTTCATAAACATCAAAACGATAATCTATACTTTTTTTATTGTCGAAGCAAAGTTAAATGGAAATACCATCAAGGTTATTCCCTAAAACCAAATTCTACAGACCCAATAGACTTATTCAACCCCTAATATACATGTGTTGATCTTTTATCTGTTGTATTCCTCATTTGTCCATTACTTTCTTAATTTCATGTTTTACAAGCCAAATTGCTGTTGACAACGGCATTACCCCCAAGGGTGCTCCTTTTTGCTTTATTTCACCATGATTGAACCTTTGCCTCCCTCATTGAACCAAATTTACATGTGTAACTCTATTTTTTCTTGCATTTAGTGCTTTACCAAACACATTACCTCCAATTTCTCAACTAATGCAACTAGTTCAAAAATAAAATAAAATTTCAACTATTATGCTTCTTATTCAAACTCACCTCCTTCAATGCTGTGTGGAGTACCGAAATCTTTCACTTTTGCCACTCCTTACTGTTGATTTTCGTTGCTGTCGTCCACTGCCGATCTCTAATTCAATTGTGTCTACGTGAAGTTTACAAATACACCAGGAAAAATTTTTCGTTTTCCCCTTCTAATCTTTGATCCCGATAGTAACTGTATCTCAACTTCATTGCTCCAAACAATTTCGCCTCTCTTCCCTTTTTACCTTCCAAATTTCGTTTAGCTATTCATCTTCCTACCCTTTCCTTTCTCCACCAGTTTTCAACTCTCAATTTTTTATTTTCAAATTTCAAACGTTCAAATCCTAACCCTAGTTTTCAAATTTTCATTTTTAATTTACAACTATTTTATTCTTTATCTTTATCTTTAACTTATTATATTATTTTAATTTTAATTCTCTGTGGGTCCCACTGTGCCACGTCATTATTGACGCTTCTGTCCACCATATTCGGTCCCTCTAATCATTAACAAAAAAGTTTGTCATCCATACTTTGGTAGCCATACTTAGTATACATATTGTGACAGACTTGTTCATTTCTGCAATAAGATTGATAAAATATGATACAAGAAATTAACACGTAATTTTTTGTCATAAAAACAATAAACGCTATTGCAAAAGTAATCAAGTTCGTCACAAAAAGTATATTTTATATGTATATGTGTTCGAGGGTATGTGCACCTGAACTCAATCATTAAATAAGCCATAGCAGTGGCACAGTTTCCACTGTTGCAGAGAAATTGACGAGTTGCAAAACAACTCTGCAAACAATTCCACTTTTTATTTTTTACCATTTTCTATAGTCCTTTCTTTCTTTCACATGGTTCTCAGCCCCCTTTGCATGATTGATTCTTGAAGAAACAAGAAGAAAACGAATTTAAAGGTACAGAGATATACAGCAGAGGGTCCGTCGAAGAACTGGAGAAGACAGCTTGTCGGGTTGTCGTCGGAGAAGAGAATACAGATAGACAAACGACAATGGTTTTCCTTTTTTTTTGTTCAAACCAAATCTGGCTACCTGTCAATCCAAAACCAATTCACCGAGTGACTGGTTGAACTGGTCAAGTGACTGAATTTTGCCCGATTCGACTATTCTCTGAGTTTCACCTCTTACTCAGTCGAATCTTCAGACTGATCACCAATCTCACTGATTAAACTAATTGATTCAGTCCGAATTTGATAACTTTGAATGGATATAATTAGAACATTGTGGGGGCAAACGCCCCCACTGATAAAAGAAAAATATACACAATTGTAGTTAACTTTTCAGTTTTGCCTCATTAAAATTAATATATTGCCCCCACAACTTCCATCTCGCAATCAAAGGTTACTTCTTACGCCTTCCAGTCCACGTCTTGTGATCTTTCTAGTTCTTTTTATAATTTTTATATATATGAATATGAACTTTGTCTCCATTGAAAAAAATTTTTTGAATCCACCCCTAAGGCAAATTATTGGAATCACTATAAACAAAATGCAAGTAATTTTAATTCGAAATTAGAGAACTCCTTTAAAGTGAATTCTGGAAATATGCACTTTTAATAATTAAGTGTAATGGTTCTTATTTATTATGCATGATTAAGTGGTGCAATCATTATTAGCGAGGGTGTTGGGTATCATGGTATCAATTTATTGTCCCATTGTTTTACCAAAAAAAAGTAGAGTGCTTATATTATATCTCATATTTTATTTAAAAATGCACTAAATTTGCCTATAACATATTTAGTTGAGAATGTTTTTTTTTTCCGTATATAAGAAAGACCAAAATGTCAATAAATTAGAATACAGTCTCTAGAACATGAACATGAAAAAAAGACGTTTCATCAACAATATCCCAATCAGAAACACAGGATGAATTATCATTTAGATATATTTGTGTTATGTAACCAAATGTTTTGAATCAACATTTTTTGGGTATATTTGGGAGGGCATTAACGTTACATATTAAGTAGTTACTCATATAATTTATGGAAACATCTTAACAACATCCCTCCTTCTAGTCCCTTTAGAGGATTCCCTTCGTCGAATCCGAATACATCTCCAATTATACCCATAAACCATAAAAACAAGTCGTCTAGAAGGAGGTATTAGCACTCGATGAAAATAAATCTTACAAACTTGGAAGGGCACACCCAGATGATGGTTACTCATTTGCTTTGATTTTTTTTTTTTTTTTTTTTGAGGAGCATTTGCTTTGCAATTAACCAACAGTTTTTCTATAAGCTGATTGTATATTGTGTAATGATTTTTTTTTCTAACTCAACTCTTAGATATCGCATGCAGGCTTTTTTTTTTTTTAATATCCTGTGGCATTTTCTAATTTGACTCTCTTATTGTGTGGGAGTCAAAATTACCTAAACACTAAATGTAATGACAAAAAATTAAGAAAGATCGAGTTGAAATTGGAAAAAAAAATATTAAACTGCTAATGTGAGTCATAATACCGGTGTGTGCCACAATCACAATAAAAGTGAACAAAAATTAGTAAACACCAGTCTTTTTTTTAATTATTATTTGATGATAAAGGCATAATTATAATTTAGTAACTGAGCGCTCATGATTACAATTTTTCCTATTTAGTTCCACCTTGAGTTAGGGAGAGTCATAATCTATAATACATATAGAAGAAGAAGATTAATAGGAGGTGAAGTTTAAACTCCCCACCTCAATATCTGATAACTAATTGGGTAACACCACCTAATTAATTTTTAACGGTCTCTAACTTAGTTGAATTTAGTTTATGTGAGGTTGCAATAGAATGTTCCAACTAATTGTGCTATAAGTACAAAATTATTTTTAAGTACTTATTGTGCATTGAATTACCGTAACATAATAAAAATATACAAAAAATTTAATTTAATTGGATTAGCTGCTAATTTCTATGCTTATCGACCCATTTTTTTCAAAGGTGGAGGAGAAAATTAAACCATAGCAAATCTTCTTTTTTGATACCCTAAACAACCAATGAATTGGGCTACTCTAAATAGCCAGCCAGCCATAAAAGCTAGGGAAAGGGGTCCAATTTCTTCAGCTTTTAAAAACTCTCACATTAAGATTTAAATGGGTGCAAACTGTAAAGCACCTTATTAGTGGTGATTATGGGCCCATAATTAAAGGTTAACCACTAATTAATATCAAATTCAAAAAACAATTATATCAAATTACAAAAAAGGGAAAACAATGCATTAATAAAAAAAGGTAGTGCAAAAGTCTCCCATATTTGTAGAGTACCAAAAATAGCCAATTTACCCAGTTTTCTCTTTTTTTCTTTTTTTTTCCGCAAAGAGATTGTTTCCTGCATTTGAACTTATGATTAGCTGGTCACAATGGAGTATTCCATTTTACCAATGCTCTTTGATTTTATAGATTACAATACGTAAAAAATTTCATATATAAAAAAAACAAATATCATTAACTAGTTCTATTATCACATGTATTAGTATTTTTTATTTTAGTGAATTTCATTTATATTCATGTAATATTATTAATGAATTATATTCATTAAATAAAAGAGTCAATTTAGAAATCGCGCAAAATTCTATATGATAAGAGCATCGTTGCAACAAACTGGTGTCTGTTGCCATCTCATTGATGGTTTTTCCTAAACCTTGTTCCCTTTCGATGCCGTCTCCCTTCAATCCTTCTCACAGACCATGCAAGTCTTGTTGTTGTAAGCGCAATGTACCCAATTGATGTTCGAAGCACTAGACCGCATCCATATCCCATCCACGCAGCAGTCCATCTGAATCCACTAAAGTACCCCATCAGCATCTTCCTCTTCTTCAGAGTTTGATGCTGCTGGTGGCTCCGGTGCCTTACCACTTTTACATTTTTTTGGCAGTGGAATCCCGCATAATCCCGGATTTCCGACGTATGAACCGCCACCAAACGTGTCAAATTGATACCCTTGAGGCACAGTTCCCTCAAGTTTGTTATATGAAAGGTTGAGGACATGGACAAATGTTAAATTTACCAACTGCACGGGAATTCTACCAACAAGCACATTTGAAGAAAGGTCTAAGGATTCCAAGTTGATCAAACTTGCCAGCGATGGTGGGATATGGCCTACCACGAAATTGTCAGACAGGTTGAGGTGTTGAAGACCTTTAAGCTCTGCAATTGACCCTGGACTCTTACCCTTGAATCTATTGCCTGATAAATTGATGGTGATGAGGATTGTTTGGGGGCTTCTTTTTTTTTTTTCCTCTTATTTATTTTTTTTTTTTTTCTAAAACCGCTCAGTATCCAGTCTAATAAACTGACTAATTTGGGACTGACTCGGGTAAGACCCCGAAGGGCGGCAAAAGTCTCCCAGTAAGTATTTAACGCGACTGTATTTCCAAAAACTCGAACTCAAGACTTCTGGTTAAACGATGACGAGTTCCTACCACTCGCACCAGCGCTCACTGATCGATATGTTTTACGTATTCCGAATGTAATTTCAGGAGAATCTTCGTTATCAGGCCTTTCTATACGGTGAATATGTTGGACCTTGGCTCATGGGCTTCAGGCTTTGGGGCTTACCGTTATCAAGTACCTTGCCCAATCCTGTATTTCTAAAGAATGATCACATGGGAACACGCGAAGCATAATTTCAAGTGCCTGACTTTTCATTTGTCTAGACGTTCGTTGTAATCCTAGTTCAGTGCCGATAATTTTATTGCCTATCCAAGTAAAAGGTATCAAAACTAGCAGTTTCCAAGTAAATTGAACAGACATGGCAGTTTTTCCTTCTTTTTTTCCCCCCTTTTTTCCTGAATGACAAACTATATCATTTGATGAAAATAGAACACGATTAAATTTATTAAATATATTATAATGAAAATCAATACAAATTGAAGATGACCATTTTTTTTCACTCATGAATTCCAAAGTTTAAACCTCAATTATTACGATTAAGAGTTCAAAAATTATACCATTAAATCACCTGATTAGTGATAAAAAAAAGTCATTATAAATTACCGATGCGAATAAAAAATTTTTATTCGGTTGACCTCGAGCTTTTGAAAATTTTGAGTATTACTCAAATGGATATTTATTCATACATTGCCTTAATGTTACAAGCAACATCATCGTAGTTGCGAAATTTCTAGTAAATTACAAATCACATTAAAATTCTAACAAAGGACAAATGAAATAGAAACTATCTCAAGGGTTTGAGTTGGCTGCAGACTAATTGATTTTCTTTTGGCAAAGAGTCTCACTCTCTTCCAGCGATATTGGGATGAACTAACATTTCCGCCAACTTTATTTCAGAAAAAGGCTTGAACAACGTAGGCCACAACCACATGTTTAGTAGTCCCACAGAAACCTCACCCATAGTGGGTCGGTATCGGGGATTGGCATTCAAGCAAGCAAGTGCAAATTTCATAGTATAGACCACACCTTCAGCAAGTTTCTCTTCTGGGGGATGAAGACGTTGGTCTACCACATCTTTCAATAGTGTTTGATCAGGACCAGTAGTTGAAAATAGTGAGGACGAAAGAGACGAGGCCAGATCGCCTGGATGCCTTCCCATTAGCATTTCTAGTACCACCACTCCAAAGCTATACACATCACATTTTTCATCCACTTTCATTCTGTATGCTAGCTCTAAAAAAATGAGAAACAAAATCAAAGAGAACTTGTTATCCTTTACTTTATACGACAATAATAATCTTATCTTTTCTAAAAAGCATAAAGATTAATTTCACTCACTAATTTCTCACTTTTTTAAATTTTCCTATAATATTTTTTTAAAATTCGTCTCAAATATTAACTCTGTTACACTAAATAGGTTCGTCTGTTAGTGACGGGGTTAAATTTGAAGAAGTGGCGTAATAACGCAAACCACGTTCAATTTTTTTAAGGTTTTGGTTTCTTTCAATTAAACTAAGTTTCAAAAAACTAAAATTTTTAATTTTTTACCAGAAAATTACTTAAGAATTTTAAAAGTGTCACGTTAACGTAAGATACTGATGTGGCAAGCTGACATGTTGAAAAATAAATGATGTGTCATGTGTCGTTATGCCACCTCATCACATTTATTAGTATCATCGATGGATAAACCAATTTAGTTTGATGGATTTAACATTGGAGATCGATTTTAAAAAAAAAATAGTCATTATGAGCGAAATTAAGAAACGCGAAAATCTAATGAGTGAAATTAATTTTTATGTCTTTTTTTAACCATACAAATTTTGATTTTGTGTTCTCATTAGCAATAATTTTTTTTGTTATTATGACACTTCTGCAATGACTCTATACTTGTCAATCTCTAAAAATATTTTAGTAGTTAAGGTTGTCAGAATCGAATCGATTGTCGAATCGAAAATATTAGTGGGTTAAAATTTAATGGTTTTTTTTAACCGATATTTAATAATATGTATTTATAAAAAGTAATTAAAAAAATAATATTTATAAATAGTGATTAAATATTAATTTTTTAAGTTTTAAGGATTAAATTGAAATTTTTGATAAATTAGTACTAAACTGAAATTTTTAATTAAACTTAAAATTTAAATTATAATTTAAATAAAATTTGGGTCAAATTATAATTTAAAATTTTTTAATCTAACTTAAACCGATCTAACCGGTCAGATTTTTTATCAATTTTTATCGATTTTAACTGATTTTTAATTGATTTTGAGCGGTCCAGCCACCCCCAATTTTTAGGCTTAGACCGGATTGAACCTAAAATTGGTCACAGATCCAACTGACTGAATTGGCCGATCTGATCTGATATTATTAACAATATTAGTAGTCACCTAATATAAAATTTGAGATAAGACATGAGAGTTGGGTTAAATCCCACACTCTTACTATGTGACATGGGACAAAAATTTTTACAAGCAAACTTAACATGCAAATCTATTGGAGAAGAATTCAAGATATGTACTCACCTGGAGCTGTGTATCCAAAAGTGCCTGCAAATGACGTCCAGTTAGAAGAGTCGGGCATCAAAAGCCTAGCTGTGCCAAAGTCAGAGACTTGGGCTTCATAATCTGAATCCAAGAGGACATTGTTGCTCGAAATGTCTCTGTGAATGATCGGAGGAGAGCAGTCATGGTGCATATAGGACAATGCGTTTGCCATTCCTTTCACAACATTCAATCTCTTCAGCCAATCCAACTTCTTTGCTTCTTCCTCGTTGCTTAAAGCCATTTTCAGACTTCCTCTTTCTACAAACTCATAAACTAAGAATGAGTGTTCAACATTTGAACAGAAACCATACAATTTCACAATGTTCCGATGCCTTATATTCGTCAGCACACGGATCTCGCTGTTAAATGATTTCAAGTCGGTCGTCTCACTGTCTTCGGATTGATAGAGTTTTTTGACAGCAACAACTCGACTTGTTGGCAGGACAGCCTTGTAAACTACTCCGTACCCTCCGGCCCCAATTAGGTGATTCGGGTTGAAACCTTCTGTGGCCTCAATGATGTTTTTGTACAGGATTTTGCCATCACTACCCCATATAGCAAAAAGATCTTGACATTCTCCTGACGCAGTTTCTCTCCTTTTAAGCCTTCGGCGGACAATGAAGAAACCTCCAACAACGACAAAAGATAGACATAAGCCACCCAAGAGAGGAAGAACAATCGTATTGACCAATTTGTTGTGACTGCTCTTACCCCCTGACTTGGTAATGGGGATTAAAGAAAAGCATGCCTTTAGACCAGTGGCATTGCCGCAGAGGTTCGTGTTGTTTCTCAAAGCCTCAAATGGAGCTTCCCGGAAGGCTTTGATATCTGGAATAGGGCCCTCCAATCTGTTATACGATATATTCACTACGTTCAAGGCCGATAAAGGACCAAACTTCGGAATTTGACCAGACAACAAATTGTGGGAGAGGTTCAATGCCTCTAGTTTGTCTAGGTCTCCAAGCTTTGGTGGTATTTCATTTGCTAGCAGATTGTAACCAAGATCAAGATTTTGTAGAGATTTCAAATTTCCTATCTCAGAAGGAATGCTCCCTGTGAACATATTGCTGCTAAGGTTTAGGAAGATTAGCTTAGAGCACCCACCAAGTTGCTTTGGAATAGATCCACTTAGATTATTTGCTGCCAAGTTAAGATGTTCGAGATCAGATAGCCCTCTTAGCTCCGATGGGATTTCTCCAGAGAGTTGATTATTATTAAGAATAAGGGAAAACAACTTCAATTTTGCCAACGCCTTTGGAATCCTCCCAGCAAGTTTATTTGAAGACAAGTCAAGTGAATTTAATTGAGATGCTTTATTGAGTTGGGAGGGTAATCCACCAGAGATATTATTCATGGCGATTTTCAGAGTGGACAGACTGTGAAAATCTTCCCATTTCCACGCAAGATCGCCATAGAAATTATTATCACTCAAATCTAAATAATTCAAGTGTGGGAGGCTACCAAAAAAGCCAGATATGTTTCCAGTAAGTTGGTTTCTCTCGAGTCCGAGTCTCTCCAAGCTACTGCAGTTTCTCAAACTTTTTGGGATAGAACCAGTAAAATAATTGTCAATAGCTGCAAAATGTGAGAGTTTTCCACCAACACATATGTCTGGTGGCAAATGGCCCATGAAATTGTTGAAACTTAATTGCAAAGCAAACAAAAAGGTAAGATTGGTCATCAATGGATTGAGAGTGCCAGTCAGTTTGTTTTCTGCGAGGTTGAGATAACCGAGGTTTGACAAGTTTTTAAAAGAAGTTGGGATTGGCCCAGTGAGATTATTTTCATCGAGCCCAAGATGGTCGAGAGACTTCAACATTCCAAGGCTTGGCGGTATGGGGCCAGAAAGTTTGTTGTGATAAAGTTCTATGACAGAAAGAAAACTCAGCAATCCCAACTCTGGAGGTATAGAGCCAAAAAGTTTATTCTGATCAAGCTGAAGTAAGTTCAGGGATCTCAACATTCCAACTTGTTGAGGTATGGAGCCAGAAAGTTGGTTATTGGAAAGAAAAAGGTTGGTCAAACTTGTCAAGTTCCATATAGAACTTGGGATAGAACCTGTGAGATGATTGTTTGGGAATTCCAGATGATAGAGGGATTTAAGCATCCCAACTTCTGCTGGTATAGAACCTGACAACTCATTAGTATATAGATAAAGAAACAACAAATTGGTTAAGTTTCCTATGGATGAAGGAATCATACCGCTGAGGCCATTCATTGATAAATCAAGCATCTCAAGCCTCCTCATCACTCCAACTTCTGTTGGTATGGAACTGGATAGACTATTGTTTTGAAGAAACAGATAAACTAAGTTGGACAAGTTTGTGATGGAGGCAGGGATGGAACCTTCAAGATGATTTTCTTGCAAGTAGAGAAAAGAAAGTGAGTTGAGCTTGCCAATTTCTTCGGGAATGGAACCATTCATCTCGTTCGTTGCAAGAGACAAATCTCTAAGATTAGACAATGACGCTATTTCTGGTGGAATATTACCAGAAAATTGATTCCTAGACAAGTCGAGATGGATGATCTTGGCAAGATTACCAATTTGTGAGGGGATGGCTCCATAGAATGAATTGTTAACGAGGACAAGGTGTATGAGATTGGGAAACGACAAGAAGCTGAGACTGTGAAGCGTACCACGTAAACCAGAATTTGAGATGCTTATATTGGTAATGCTTCCCGCAGAATCGCAATATATGCCATGCCAATTGCAAAGGCTGCTTCCTGCAGTCAGATTCCAAGAAGATAAGAAATTTTGGCTTTGGATGTCAAGACTGGCTTTCCATCTTAGAAGCGCCTCTGCTTCAGTTGCCACTTCATTTTCAGCAGCAGCAGCAAGAAAGAAAGTAGGGGTAGGGGAAGTGACAAAAATGAAG
This sequence comes from Carallia pectinifolia, assembly GCA_037832335.1. NCBI lineage: Eukaryota > Viridiplantae > Streptophyta > Magnoliopsida > Malpighiales > Rhizophoraceae > Carallia > Carallia pectinifolia. Next base: position 6,599,225 of record CM075447.1, on the reverse strand, counting down.
TAATAAGAAAGTACTAAGATGGGAAGGAAGGACATGGGGTGTGGTTTTTGTGAGGAAGAGGCCATGACTTTGGTGATCATTCAGAACTTTCAATGGATGTGTGTTTTGATGTTAGTCCTATGAATTCTAACCATCGAAATCTTTTATGTGCTCTGGAGCCGTATTCTATACTCTCTTAACAAAAAGGAAAAATATTAGGGTATATAAAAGAAATAGATAAAAAAGTGTCAATAATGTAATTGTAAGATATATTTGTGTAACAACGTTAATTTTTTGTACAACAAAAAATAATGTGATAATTTTTTATTACACATTTTACTAATTTTACTACACAAATAATAATAACCATTATTTATCAACAAATTTTCTGTCCATCAATTTATGTCCTCAACTTTAAGAAAAACTCGGTTTGGAAAAGAAAAGGTCCAAGAGAACTAAATATTTTTATTGGTGGACGTGGCAGGTGGAGTGTTCGATCTCGCACGATTCTTCAATAAAAAGTTAAATTGCAATTATATTTATTTTTGTTAAGAATAGGCGGAGTGTTCGATCTCCTGCTATTACCAGTGTGGCTGGCCGTTCGATTTGGGAGATTCTTTAAATGGGCCTAAAATGAACTGCTTATTGCGCGTTCCTGATACACGGCCGATCAATTTGTATCGCTCGGTGGGTCCCGAGACGTATTTTGACCTGCAACGATATTCATGTGTGCGCTTAGTGTGTTTTTTTCAGTTTAGTTTGGAATTTTTACGTTAATAGTCATATTTAATATTTATATTATAATGAGTTTGTTTATTTCTGCGACAAAATTTATAATTTTTATAATAAAAAATAACGTATTAATTTTTTATATCATATTTTATCAAATTTATTACAAAAATAAATAAAACTGTCACAATATATATATCAAATATGACTATTAAAGTATAAATTCTAAACTTTTTTCTTTTTGTTTATCTTGCCAATAATCCGGCTACTTGGAGCAAAGATTGATAGATAGGTTGTACACGACTAACTAGTCCATAGTCTTGTAAACATAGTACTTTAAAATTCAGATTAGTCTATTCTATTCCATAAGTTAAGATCAATAAATTATATTTTTATTAAAATAACCTTTTAAAAATTTTCAATCTAGCTCTCTCCCTCTTGCAAAACTCCTTGTCAAAATCGCTGCTCCAGCAGTCACCGGAATGAGCACTCGAGTCCCAACGGCTGCATTGACGACAGCAACTAGCCGTCTCCTAACCCACGTATGAAACTTGCCGGCCTCTTTTATCCTTCATCTAACAACATTTTTGACCACCGTTTTCATGGACTAGTGTAATGAAGCCACTAGATGCAGAGGCAACAACAAGGGCAACGGAGCGGTGAACACTGGCGGAGATGGGCGGCATTTACGGTGGCAAAACAAAGCGAAAGAGACGGAAAGATAAATGTTGGACACTCGACCCTTTCTAGGAAACAAAATTGACGCATGAAAGGGAAGAATTGTGCAAATCAATGACTAGGGATTAAAACAAGTCTCTGAGTTTTTTTTTTCAATGTTAAAGTAAAAATTAAAAAATATTCTTAAACATGTCTTAAGCGTGTTTGACACATATTTTTATTATATCCGACATGAATGTCTAATTTTTTTTTTTAAAATTTTTTTATCGGATACTTCTTAACATGTCCGACACTTGTCTGAAATATGTCAAGCATGTGTTACCAACACATGTTCAACACTTTCACAACTTTAAATGATTCTAAACGTACAACTAACGTTTAGGACATGGGAATACACGAGCCTCAATGTGAATCTGCATTTCGCTTGTATCAACATACGGCCTTGTTATAGTGTTTTCGCCATCTGTAATTCTCTGCCTGAAGGGAAAAAATACGAATATGGTTGGCTATTCACGGACCAGTTTGAGCATGGTTATCTGATGATGGGCAGTAACCTTTGTACCCGATTTTTCCTGTTCAGCCAATTCAGCGTCAGGAAAATGAAGCATGGGTTTGAATCTTAAATTTAGGGTTCACTTTTTTTTTAGACTAATGAATTATCAGTTTCAATTGTCTAAAAGAAAAAAAAAAAACAAAATGATGTCCCCCAAAAAAATATGCATGCCCACGCACTTGCTTTCTTGTACCACATGATGTGGGTGTTTTACAGGCATACAAAAATAATTAAGTCCTAAATCCTGGAAAAATTTTATGATTGAGTTCTAAATTATTTTAAGTTTTTAAATTGGTATTAAATTCTTAATTTTCATTTCATATTAGTCCTTTTTTAATAGGAATTGATTAAATCGATAGATACATAATTTAATTTAATTAAAATATATCTTAAAAATACAGAAATAAATCCACATGCATGTTTCACTAAATTTTTTCTTTTCTCTTACATATGAAAGGCAAAAATCATAAATTTTTATAGTAAAAATTTGTGATTTTTGTCTTTTCTATGGGAGAGAAAAAAGAGAGAAATTCAGCAAAATGCATTCACAAACATATTTATTTATTTTAGGATATATTTAGATATTATTTTTATTTAGTTTTGGTTAGGTCAAACTATCTTTCAACCAATTTGACGAATACTTGTCTAAAAACAGATTCATATAGAATAAAAATTAAACATTTACAATTGATTTGAAAACCCAAAATGGTTTAAGACTGAATTGCAAAACTTTTTAAACGTTTAGGATTTCTCAATCACTTATCTCGTGTTTTAGCAATCTTGTGATGGCACGTCATAACCCCTTTCTTGACTGCAAACGTCTTTGGTCAAGACTAACCAAATGTTGCCTTAATCATCACTTGTCTATAAATTAAGTTTAAAGAAATATTTGGTGGAATTCTTTATATATAATCAAAATGATATAAGTTATTTGATAGTTAAATTTAAAAAAATTGGTAAAATAAATTAATTATAAAATATCATTAAATAGATTATATGATCATTTTATTACTAATTAAGGTATATTCATGAAGTGAAACTCAAATTTAAATTACTGTAAATTTTTAGCAACCACAAAGTTTCAATGTTAGTAAACAGCAATTGTTCTGCTCAACACAAAACACATATTTGCAAACCACAACCACTACAATCTCAAATGCGCCCTAATATTTTTGTGGCCATAGTCCTTGTTATTTATTAATTTATTTTTCCGGACCACGCGGAAAACCTGTGCACAAGAATTAAGGAAGCAATAGTTGCGGTGTAGAAAAGTTGCAATGTAGACTACTCCTGTTGACTTGGCTTATTATCGTTTCAATTTCCGAGTCTTTCCCTTTGTAATATTATACCGACAAGAGTTCCTTTCAATAGGGTTATTGGTTGTCAATCACATCATGAACTTTCTTGTTGTTTTCCAAGGACAGTATTTATAGGAACCGAATCTTTTATGGGCTCTGGCGCCGTAGTCCATACTCTGATAAAAAATACTCTAATCAATATTAAATAAAAAGAAAAAAAAGAAAGGTTTAACGAAATTAATGCGTTATTAATTTTTAGAAGAGTAGTTTTAAGTGACCAGAAAATTTAACTAGAATTCAACTAACTAGTTTGAATTAACATGAAATTACTTATATAAGATATTTGCTACTGGCATGGTATTGGTGTGCAGAAGAAATTATTAAACAATGCTAGGGATACAAATATTTCTAGTAAAACATCAACCATTCCTTTTCTTTTCTTTTTTTTTTTTTGACACGGCAAACCTATGGACAATTGCAATTAAGACAGCCGTAGGGGCAGTGTAGAAAAGTTGCAAAGTTGCAATATAGACTACTCCCATTGACTTGGCCTTTTCTTGTTTCAACTTCCAAGTCTTTGCCTTTGTCTTACAGAACGGGCAAGAATTCCTTCAATAGAGTTATTAATTGTCAGTCCCATCATTTTCTTGTTATTTTCTTGAGATATTGTTTCCTTTATTCTCAATAATTGAATACATTTTCACTATAAAATACAATGCAGGGTGACTTGGCATAAGTCAAGACTTAAACCGGTTAACTTTAAACCTTTCAGACCCAATGTCATCTTAGGAAACAGTCATTACTACAATATAATAAGCATCAAAATAGAAGAGAAAAAATTTTCACTGCTCGTTTTCTGGTCCATTTAAGGGAGCCCTACCTTCCCTGTCGTTTTTTTGATAGGTGGGGTGGGGGGAGCCCGTCCTTTTTTGTTCAAAGGGTAGCCCAATACAGAAGGTTTCTAGCTTGCTCTCTGCTCTGGTGATGGCCACTGACTTTTGGTTGGTCTTCCCTGCTCGTCTCCTGGCTTTCCTGTAGTTTCGGTTCTTTTTCGCGCTTGTGAGAGGCGTAGTGCCGAGTTCCAACATACTTCTAGCCCTGTGCTGCAGTTCGCCTGCTGTTGGCCCATATGGGTTTTGCTATTCCTATTTGCCGATGGTGTCACCATATTGTTTTCAGTGGGACACCTATCCCTCGGCTCTGTTGTGCTTGGGCCTTGGGCCCTCTTACCCAATTTTGGCAGGCTGGTCTTTTCCTTGGGCCCAAATCTGAGGCTTGGTCTTCTATTCGGCCTGCCTAGTGGGTTGTAAGTCTAGGTTGATGGACTGTGGTAGGTTCTGGTTATATAATATGGTAGCCTTTCTCCCTTCGTGTGATAGGCTTGTTATTATAGGTTGACCCTCTGTGCACATTTTCCTGTTTATTTAATGAACTTTCTTTGCCTTTGTTAAAAAAAAAAAGGAACAATTTTTGACCTCGCAATAGTAGTTTCAAAATAGTAATAAAATAATATAAATTGTTAAATAGTTGAATTTATTAAAAAAAAGATAAATTTTTAAATACAATTAGATAAAATTAAGAGCCTGTTTGGCTTACTTGTTTAATGTTGTTGTTGCTGGGTGCTGCTAGTGATTACTGTTACTGATTGCTGATTGCTGTTGCCTGTTGCTAATTATTAAAATGTTATTAACAATATATGTAGGAATAATTTAAAAAAAAATGGTTATCTTCAATTAATTGACTTTCAATATTATGATTTTTCTCTTCTTTGTGCACTAGTTTGTATCATCACAAAAATGTTTTTATAACTTAATTTTAATTTTTTTAGAAAAATTTGTTTTGAATAATTGCTTAAGTGAGTACTAAAATTTTTCAAATTTTGAGTGCAATTTCCACAAGTTAAATAAACAGTTACTGAAAATCCAATAAAAATTAAAACAATCACTTGTTTAGCTAAAAGTGTTCGATTTAAGTAACTGGTTAAACAAAATCTATTTTTATTCAAATTTATAGAATTATTACGTAATTTCTGCAAAGTTAAGTAACAAGTTCTTTATATTTTAATATAAAGGAAAATAGACTCAAATTTAAATAGAAAATGTCTTATTTTAGTAACTGCTTAAATGAATACTAACATTATTCAAATTTCAATTCTCTTTTCATAATTTTCATAAGTTGAGTAGTCAGTTATTGAAAATACAATAATAATAAATTTGTCCAACATTTGAATAAAAAAAGTCTGATTTAAGTAATTATTTAAGTAAAATCTATTGTTATTCAAATTTATAGAATTGTTATGTAATCTTAGTAAAGTTAAGTAAAAAGTTCTTGATATATCAAGATAAAGTAAGCGAGGCCCATATTAAGTGAAACATATCTCATTTCAGTAACTGCTTAAGTGAATCCTATTGTTATTCAAAATTTGAGATTTTTATGCAATTTTCACAACTTAAATAACTAGTTATTGGAAATACCATAAAAAGTAAAATAGTCCAACATTTCAATAAATAATGTCTCTTATAAGTAACTACTTAAGTAAAACTTATTGTTATTTAAACTTATAGGATTGTTACGTAATTTCAGCAGAGTTATGTTTCAAGTTATTGTTACATTAAGATTAAGTAAAATAGTGCCAAGTTTAAATAAAAAATATCTCATTTTAGTAACTGCTCAAATAAACATTAAAGTTATCCAAATTTTGATACTTTTTACTTAATTTTCACAACTTAACTAACCAATTACTGGAAATACAATAAAAAGTAAAATAGTCCCACATTTGAATAAAAAGTGTCTAATTTAAGAAACTACTTAAGTAAAACCTATTGTTATTCAAATTTTTATAGAATTGTTACATAATTTTAGTAAAGTTAAGTAAAAAGTTATTGATATATCAAGATAAAGAAAAATAGATAAAAAATATCTCATTTTGGTAACTACTTGAGTGAACACTAAAGTTATTCAAATTTTGAGACTTTTTACGAAGTTTTCACAACTTAAGTAGCCATTTACTGAGAATATAATAAAAAGTATAATAGTCCCACATTTGAATAAAAAAAGACTAATTTGAGTCACTACTTAAGTAAAACCTATTGTTATTTAAATTTATACAAGTTTTACATAATTATCTTAATTTAAATAACACATTATTAATATTTCAAGATAAAGTAAAATAGGTCCAAGTTTGCATGAAAAATGCCCCAATTTAGTAACTGCATAAGTTAATACTAACATGATTCAAATTTTAGGCATTTTTACACGATTCTCGCAAATTAGATAACCAGTTACTAAAAATACAATAAAACGTAAAATAATCCAATAATTGAATAAAAAATTCTGATTTAAATAATTGTTTAAGTAAATCATATTGTTATTCAAATTTATAGAATTTTTACGCACTTTCAAAGTTAACCAACAAGTTTCTCATATTTCAATATAAAATAAAAATAGTATAGACCTAGATTTAAATAAAAAAATTTCCCAATGGGATTTGTTAATAATGAAAATAAATTTTATAAGTTCAAATTGAAACAAGAAGAAATTTTACAAGTTCACTTCAATAATCAATAGTGTATCTTTTCATACTGAATGCATGATTTAGTAGTAAAAGGGTTGAACTCTTAGTCCTAACAACTAAGATTCAAAACCTGGCATTCATCGATAATAAAAGTAATCCTTCATGTAAACGACTTAATAGTGTTATTAATAAATCACTTAGATTCTTAGCATACCAAATTTCATTGTTATAAAAATTATTTAGTCTATATTAGAGGTTTGATGAATTACACTAACAATTCCTCTAAATTCTTTTTCCAAAATTTTATTCAGAATTTATGAGTGTGTTAACTAATGATCATGGTTCTAACTTTGAGATTAATAATCAATATGGTGACCGAGTATCCTTTATAATTCATGAGTTTGTTGAACTAATAATCACAACATGGTATGATTATTTAATCATTGTGATCTTCTTTCATTGTTATTCAATCATTACCACTACGTCATTTTTGACTTATAGCAACCGCTACCAAAAGTCTCATAACCGCTGCCTTTTATTGTTGTCTTAGATAAAAGGTTGAGACTTTAGGTAGCGTTGCTATAAGTCAAAAATGACGTAGTGGCAATAATTAAATAATAATGAAAGAAGGTCATTTTTAATTTATATTAATTTTAATTATCTTATATCTAATCTTTTGTGTAAACAACTAAACAATTTTATTATTAGATCACTTAATTCTTAACATACTAAACTTCAATGTTATAAAAATCATTTAGTGTATATTAGAAGTTGGATGAATTATAATATTAGTTCCTCTAAATTCGTTTTGTAAAATTTTGTTTTAAAGTTATTATTAAAAAATAATAAAAAAAGTGGCAATAAAGAAAGACGTAAAAAGAAAAGTAATTGAAAGTTGCAAAAATAATGTGGAACGGCTTGGACATGAAGTTGAAAAAAAAAAAGGAAATTAAAAGTGGGAGCCGGCTGCTTGAGAAGTAACCAATTCCCACCCTATGCCTTTTTTTTTTTTAGAACTTGAATGACCCGTAATTTACTGCCTCCTTATCTTTATTGTGAAAGTTAATTTGACTCTCTTAAAAAGAGAGTCAAACTAGAAATCCCCGATAAATAAATATGGCATGAGTAAACAACTGAAGATGGAAAGGACCGAGCAAGTTACTGCTCTTGAACCATGCAATCCATGGTACAGGAAGCAGGGATGAAGATTTAAAGTCCAAGTTCAATATTTCTCATCATAATTCTGCAGAAAAATCAGACGTGGGTTCACGAAGTGACAACTCGGGTGCAGGATGCAAGGATGTCCCTTTAAATGCCATGGATGGGATAGAACAAAACGTACCTTCTTGCAAAAGTAGCAGTAGTAAAGGGGCATCAAGTTTTGTGCTGCTGGTGATTGATGCTAGTGCTGGACCATATAGGGAACTCTGTAGGGTTGTGACAGACTTTAAAAGAGGCCTTTATCGTGCTTCTCGCAAGGTTGTTTGGTTAGATAGGCCTACTTCACGTAGCATCAGAACCCTTTGATGAGGAAACTACCGATACCGATGATGAAATTTTGTTGAAGCCATTTCATGGTTCTCGCCTGTATCAAGTAATAAAACTTCCGCTAGAGTTTGGAGGTACCTTGCCACAAGGACTTTTGTTCAAATCAAAGAAAGAGAGCAAAATTGAAACTAAAAAATTTTATGAACACTTGCTTCGAGATGGTATGGATGTGCAAGCAGCAAACTACAGGTCTAGGAATGAGAAATACAGGAAGAAGGCCTCGTCAGCCGATCCAATTCAAGCTCCTGCAATTTCCCAATCAACACTATGTCTGGCTGGACACCCGGCAAGTCAGTCAGAGATAGCGGAACAAGATGATAATCCAAACAGTGACAAACCTTTGAGCGGATGAAGTTCCTGGTTGCAGACAATAGTAAGCTCTTGCGCATGCTGACTATGACCAATCTCAAAAAGCTTGGTGCAGATGTAGAGCTTTGTGTAGATGGAAAGGAAACTCTAGAACTAGTATGAATTGGTCTACATGCCCAAAGAGAGCATGCATCTTCTCTTGTGCTTCCTTACGACTATATATTAATGGATTGTGAGGTCAGTGACTTCTTGTTCTTTTTACTAGGCAATTACTTTGTAGCCAAAATTTTCTGCTTGAAAAGGTTCAATTTTTAAGCAATTAATAAGAACAAAAAAGTTAATTCCTATTTCTACGTACTAGGCAATTGATAAAGCTAGAAATATAAATGAAAATGTAAAATTAACTGTGAAGTGGGCTTTCAAGCTAGAATTTTATGCTTGAATAGGAACAAATGAATTCTCCTTCTCATTTTCTTATCGTTATCAGTAAATAAACATAACAATTGTATTGACAAGCAACAGTATTTCCTAACTATACTCACCTAGTTTCATTTGAATGAAATTAATTTAAAAACCAGAAATTTTTGTTTTAATTACAAATTCATTTTTAGTTATGTTATGTGCTTAACAGATACCGGTAATGGATGGTTATGAAGTGACAAGACGAATAAGGGGAGAGGGGATAGGCTATGGCGTTCACATCTTTATTATAACATTGACAGCTCATATCTCAGGTGATGAAGCTGAGAAGATGACTCAGGCAAGAATGGATGCCCGTCTAGGCAAACCCCTAGAAAAGGAAAAATTACTTAAGGCCATTAAGAAGACACAGAACAAATAAAGGCAAAAATGCTATTTTATAATTATTCTAAAGTAGATGCTCGAAGAGAGATTCTTTATTCATGCAAGGTTTATTATCACAGCAAGTTCCCATTTACTATGTAGGAAACTTTTTAATGGTAACTTATATAGGTTTTTAATTTCAGAATTTTTGTAGTGTCAAAGATTAACTTAAAGATAAATGACAGTTTTGAGAAGAAAAAGAAGAGGGAATTGAACAACCAAAAATGTTCTAGCGATCAAAGCATTGTTTTCCTTTCAAATTAGCTCATAAAGGTCCAAAACATGGAGTATTTTTTGAAAAGACACATTTGACACAACCATATGTCAGACATTATGCTACAAATGCTATAGTTACTCATAATGATCCAGCTGGGAAGTAAATTGATAGCAAATTTAAGGGAAAGCAACTTTAGAGGAACAAATGACAGAGACTCGGGAAAAATATTTTTTGTCCTCTTCTCCTACCCCAATTGGCTGCATCTGCATGCAATCTCAGTTTATCCACAATCTTTGTCATAGATAATGAATTCATGATTGATCTTTGCAAGCAAATAGTTGATTAAACAATTCCAGAAAGAAAAATATGTGAAAAGTTCTGAATTTTTTGCTTTCATTTATATGGCTAACATCCTCAATCAAAGTATATGAGCATTAAAATGGGCATAAAATTATCGTGCAGTCTTCTTCCCTTTCTTCCTTATCATTTAAAGAGAAGGAAAAATTACACATCCAAACATGCAGAGTGCACACACAAGTAGAGCAACCATAAAAACACCATACATAAGAAGAAGACTGCATGATAATTTTATGAAGAAGAAGATGACATGATAATTTTATGCCCATATTCATGCACTTCTACTCTGCATAAGAACGCTACCATATGTTGTAAAAGCAAAAAATTCAGAGCTATTTAATGTTTGGTGAAATTTTCCATACCTGCAGTGTAAAAGTCATAATATGGGTTACAGATGTCCTCAAATTGGCTGAGAATTGAGAGCATATTTTTCTCGTTGCTTTAAAGCACAATGCCAGAGACCATTGATGCACCGTCTACAGTGTAATTATGTTTCTTAATCTTCCAATGCATCAATGGCTTGTTTTTTTGAATAAGTTTCATTGGATAAGGTGCAAACTAATTTTTCAGTCTACATATTATGGAAGTTCACACAATTGTGCTTAAGTGAAGGACAACCAAGGAAATGAGTTTGATGCAGCTAAAGCTGGTTCAGTTGTCATTTTCAATGCTGAACCAGTTACACTAGTCAATAATTAAGGGGAAAAAAAATCTCAACATGTGAAAAAGTAATGCTAAACTTGATTGTCATTTTGGATGTTCAAGCTTGTGGGTTTCTGTAAATTCAAGTTTACGAATACGTGTGGAGTAAGCAAAAACGTGGATTACGCGTGAATTACAACTATTGACTTGTTAGCTCTTTTTAATGAGTTCCTCTTTTTTTTTTTCGCTTTAAGAGTAGTAGAGATTATGCCCAATCTTTTTGGGACCTCAAGGTTGCCCCAATGATGTAAATTAGCTATGATTAGGAAAATAATATTTACTTCTATGTGTGGTTGTTTGAATTTGGAGTTACTTTACCTCTCTCTCTCTAAATTCTCCCAACCTCTCCAACAAAATACCAAACTCTAGCTGGCCGGCGGCGGTGACCAACACCTCTGCTGGCCAGCCACCGATCATCTTTTCTGTTGCCTTTTTTTGTTTTTCTTCCTTCCTTATTCCTTCCTCTGACCTCAGCCCACCTTTCCTTCTGTCCCCATCATTCTTTCTACCTTTCAAACCCCCAAAATCATTTGTGGGGCTTTTTGGCATGTTTTTCGTTAGATCGGGCTCAAATAATGTCATCACCGCCGTCCAAGCACCGGATCTACTTTCTTCGACATTTTCCTATCATTTCCAAGGTCTTTGGTAGCAGCGCCACCACCGAAACTGTCATGTCTGCTGCAGCCTCCACCACTGGCGCTGCCATACCAGCTTCTGATGAGCACGCTTCTGCCACTGTATGCGCCTCCAGAGCTGTTGTACCAGCCAGCAGAGCAAGTTCTGGAGCCCCCTTGCTGCTGATCGCACTTAGCCGCTAGCACCGGCACAGTTGTTGCTCCTGCCACCTAAGTCTACCGTGCCATCAACCACCTTATCTTTGCCTGCCGTCGCCTGACACCACCATCAGAAGGGACTGGAAATGCTACTATTGGATGCTTTTTAATGGCAGGAGCTTATGTTGTCTTTTGTGTGGAATATTTTGTATTATATGTACTGCCTGCATTTATTTTCAGTTTCAAGCTTGTAATTTGGCTATTATGGGAATCGGTATCAGAGGTACCCGAACGATTTATATGTTAAGTCCACTGACGTGTGGTACATGCTGTTGTAGGCAGCTTTATCCAACTGTATCTAATTCGGTTGATATATTTGGGTTTCGTCTCTACTGTTTTAATGATCGTTTTAACCATTTGTATATAGCTCTTGTGCCAATTTTTCATCTTGCTTAATGCAAGTATTCTCGACGTTTTTACGTCGATTTCGTGTATGACTTCATTTAAGGGGATATGTATATTCTTTGTCCTAAACCTTTAGGTTTTTTTACGTTTTTACGTTTGAGTCCTAAACTTTTTTGACATTTCATTTGAGTCTTAAACCTTTTCATTTTCTACTAAATCAGTCCCTCTGTTTACCAAAAATGATCAATCTATTAAAAAATGATTTTAACTTTACAAAAAATTATTTAAAAAAAGATTAAACATATGAATTGAATGTCTTTTCTATCAAAAATATGCATGTTACCTATTTAATTCGTATATTTGTTGATTAAAAAAGTATTTAATGTGCATATTTTGTTAATGAAAAAAATATTTAATTCATGTATTTAACCTTTTATAAATGATTTTTATCAAATTAAACTCATTTATTAATGAATTGATCACTTTTTGTAACTTAAAGGACTGATGTAGTAAGAAATTAAAGGGTTTAAAACTCAAATGAAATATTAAAAAGATTGAGGATTCAAACGTCAAAAAACCTAAAGTTTTAGAATCAAAAATATGTATATCCCTTCATTTAAGTATTGATGAATTGATTCCGCTTTTAATAAAAAAAGAAAAAAGAATTTGTAATTGCTTTACTGCTTCCATAAAGCATTTCTTTCGACATGTGAAAATCCTGCGTCAAAGCTATTTATGACATCTACATACCTTATATTGCTTACCAAACATCTTGTTATCACTAGAAGTGTTAATTTAATGGTAAATCAGCTTGTTTCTACACTAACGATTTAGATTTGAGTTTCCGTATCCACGCCCTCCTCTAGCAAATGCTGAGTGGCCCAAAAAGGTAGCGAAAGTCTGAGTACGATGTTGAGTTCTAGACTCAGTAATGGTCTCTCGTACTAGAATCACGTTCGACCTTACTAGTACTCAGACAATGAGTTTGCCCATATAAGGATAGTTGAATGAGGCATTAACAAATATAATTTATTTCAAATTCAATTACAGATATGATGACTCATATACATGTAATGAATCTATTTTTTGTTTTTCTCAAAAAAAAAATCTATTTTTTGTTGTTTAAAAAAAAAAACAAACAAACAAACATCTTTTTTGTCTGGCTTTTCCAGAAGTAGTTCAGTTAAGTTGAGAATCTCATCCTTAAGTCCATTTTTGTATGAACGTAAAATTTGTCATCTTCAATTCCTAACATGATTGTAATTTTTAAAGTGGCCAGTATGATTTCATCTGTAATAACTTTCTACTAAATATCCTACGTACAACATCTGGAAAAATCCACTTCTCTTCTCTAGCATATCCTTCCAAGGATGGTATCTTGGATTTTTTTCAGTTAGGATTTGTTTCACCCCATGTATTAGGATTTGCTTAATTAACCGTTTTTGAGCAAGATGCTGACTTAAAGTTTATTATTGAAAATGTGCAAATCTACGGTGGTAAAAATTTTTATTTTTTCCCGTTAATATATCACATCATAGCTTGTCAAAATCAGATTGAATTAATGTTGTAAGAACCGGACCGGACATTAAACCGAAAAATTTAGTGGTTTAAAGTCTAACCGGTTCAACCGGTTTAACCGGAAATTGAACCGGTAAAATTGGTATTTAATATTAAATATATAAAATATATTTATATATATTATACATCAAAATTTATATGTAAAATGTAATATTATAATTCATATGTATGTATTAGAATACTTACATTTATAAATTTAAAATGTATAATTTAAAATTTATTATAAGGTAAAATTAACAATTTAAAAAAATTAATAATTGTCTTAACAAAAAAAGAAAATAGTAAGTGTTAATTTATTAGATACATAATATAGTGTGTGTATTATATGAGACATTTGAGAAAATAATAAGTAAAAAAAAAAAAAAAAGATTACAACAAGTTATAAATTGGTTTAGTGACATTAGACTTACTTTTCATGTTGGAGGTCAGGAGTTCGAAAACTAAATTCTATAAAATTTGAAAATTTTTCTTAATTACTAAAACTGGCCAACCCGATCCCGGTTCACTGGTTTGACCGATTGAACCGGTCCGTTGACCGAATTTTGACCGGTCCGGTTCATAACTACTTTAAGCATCAACCCGGACCGGACCTCTGACCGGTCACTGGTCCGACCAGTTGAATCGGCCGGTCCGGTCTGAATTTGAAAACCATGGATTGAATCAGCCGATTCAACCAAACTACTAAGAAATATTTTCATTATTAAGTTCTTTTTTATATATAACTTGACGAATTAAATTAATATTTATACTTATAATTAGTAATTAATTGTTAAAGACCCAACTTAAAAAGAATTTGCATGAGCTAATTTAAATAGTTTGCTAGCTTGTCTCGTAAGCTGTTTTGAGTAGTTGGTTTGTGCAGTGAAATTGTCTATTTTCTTTAACTATGAAATAGCTTTGACGAAGCAATTGTTTTGTTGGAGTACCAAATTTAGATTGCATTCATTTGTTAAGATCTTTCTTTGAATACTAACTACGAGTACATATAAATAGGCACAAATCAATATCGCTCGCATTCTCGTTAAGCACTTTCTTTAAATACTAACAACGAGCATAAAAAAATTTTACTTTATCTATTTTTTTTTTTACTCCAATCCACCACTTCACAAATTCACAAAATCAAAAAATATATATATAATAATATAATCATAAAATAAATATAAATAATAAATTTTTTAAAATTAAAAATTAAAATAATATTAAATTTATTTAAAATAATATTAAATGTGTTTAAAATTTAATTTTAAAAAAATTAATTATTTATTAGAAGTTAAATTTATTCTTTCTCTTATTTAAGGTATATTTTAAATTCTAATCCTAAACCCTAAACCCCCAGTTCAGTCCAACGTCCGACATCTTCTATCTGTGGTGCTCTCCTCCACGTTGTTCCACGGCTCCTTCTTTGTAGGTCTCTGTCTTTATCAATCTCGGTGAGTTTCCTTTTTTTTTTTTTTGGGGTTATTTCCAGAATTTCTTTATTGTTTTTTTGTTCTTTATGCTCAGATGAGGGATTTCATTAATTAGATTTCGGTTGTAAACCTTTGTTTTATGTTTATGCAATTCTAGAAAAGGGTATACGGCCATCTTCTTCTATCTCACATTCTTTTGTTTTATTTGGGTCATTGATGATTGATTGATTATACTCTTGTTGAAAAAACCCATCTTGGCCAACCGCACCCCTCAAAGAACATTTGCGTATATCTGTTAACAATTTACAGAGTTGTATCTAAGCTTTTATTTAATCACAGGGGCAAAGGCGTACCAAAATGGAATTGAAATATTCTAATTCGCTGTATTTTTTGTTGTCTGAATCCCCTGTATGTACTGACTAAGGCGACACTATCTCCGGAAACTTAGCGGTGGTCGACCGCGAAATCTTTTAATAAACAATTATTCTTCTTTTTTTTTTTTATGATTCCTTTTCAGTTTTGCTTTGATTGTTTGTAATTCTACAAATGTTGCGAAAGTTTCCGTGATTTTGTGCTCTATCTTGATATGCAATTTGAATTTCAATGAAGAATTTAAGTGTTTTCAATTGTGAATCATTGAAAGTTCTGACCTTTCAATTCTGCGTGACTAAAACTAGTGGAAGTGGAATCATACTTTTTTTAACCGTGTAATTTTTTTGTTTATCATTATATTCAATTATTTATATGTATGATGTTCATTGTTGATCTGCAGCTACGATGGACGATGATGATACTGAAGTTGAGCAAGCACAAGTTCCAAACCTGATATTTGAAGTAACCCACGAAGCTAAGCTAAGAGAATTGTTGCATAAGATCAATTCCATCGAGATTAAGCTATGTTCAGATGCTAAAAAGGAGTTTATTAAGTTACTTAAGGGTGATTCTGGTGGCCAGTTGCTCCGTCAGTATGTACAGATGTCTTCAAATTTCTCGGAACTTATGTCTGCTTGGAAGCTTCGACAAGGAAAACCAGGCATGTCACATATTCTGTCGTTAATTTCTGTGATTCTTAGTCATCCTGATGGAAAATATAACCCAAATGACAAAGAGAGAAATGCTATAAGTAGGGTTCTCGACAAATTTGCTCAATCGCTTATTGAAGAGAAGTTGGAGGATCTTTATAAAAACTTGAATGGTAAAGAATGGAAATGCCAAAATGCCACTCTTTTGCTGATGGCTTCAATTGTTAGGCGTGGTTCAGGGTTGGCTTCTGAGGTTGCTAAGAATTTTAATTTCAAAATCCAAGGTTTTTCCAAGCTTTCAGAATGTAGGCAGAGGCAGAATGACAAGAAAATGAAGTATTCCACCAGAAAGGCATTTGTTGGGTTCGCAATGTCCTTTTTGGAGGTGGGGAAACCAGGACTTTTGAGATGGATCTTACAGCAGAAAGAAATGTATTCTGGTGTCCTTCGTCGTCTTGGGAATGATGATGAGGAGACTGTTGTTTATGTTCTGTCCACATTACGTGATAAGGTTCTTACAGAAGAGTCACTGGTGCCCCCAGGTCTTAGGAGTGTTCTTTTTGGGAGTGTTGCTTTGGAGCAGTTAGTTGGTATTTCAGGAATGGATAACAGTGTACCCACTGCAAAGTTGGCACACGATGTACTACTAATGGTGTGCAATGATCCTTGCAACGGATTGATGCCAGATTTGAATAGACAGCCAAATCCATTGAGAGGCAACCCGAAGAGACTCTTGGCACTCATGAAGAAGTTGAAAGCAACAGAGGTTAAATACCACAGAGACTTGCTCTTAGCTATTATTAAGGGAAGGCCGTCCTTTGGCTCGGCATATTTGGAGGAGTTCCCTTACAACCTTGAAGATTATGCATCGCCTACCTGGTCAGATTCTCTTGGTTCTGCATTCTCTAGAGAACCTAATTTTATTACTTACTTTTTCATTTTCCTTTTCTTATGTTTATGGCTTTTAGTTTGCTTCTCTTCATATGTAAGGAAACTGAAGTTCTTGCAGGTTTGCCACTATTTCTCTGGCAGCAAATCTGGTCGCCTCAGTGAGTCTAGGACAACCTTTTGATTTCCTAAATTCTCAGTCCCAGGATCCTCCTTTCTTTGATGCTGAGAATGTGCAGAGTATTTTGAATTGCATATCTCCCCATCCATTCAGTCGATCAGTAATCAATAAGGGATTGCTTCATTTAGACTTTCTGGTGAAGAATGGAACACTAAGGCTTCTTTTGGAGGCATTGAAGTTGTTGGATTCCTTCCTCAGGGCTATAGACGTTTCTTCTTTGGGGAATCAAAGACCACAACAATGGGCGTATCTGAAGCAGGAAATCCAGAATGAAATTTGTACCCGGCTTCCTGATCCACAAGTTTTGTTGAATTTACTTTCCACATTAAGTGGCCATACCAGAACTGATCAGTTATGCTTGAAACGGCCAGCAGATAGAGAGAACTTTCTGAAAATTGTAAAAGGTTGAAAAAAATAGTTATTAATGAGAACACAGATATTGTTGTGGGTGGGATGACTTCAGCTCTGGAAAACGATTTGCCTGGGGATAGTGAAAATGTTGTGTGTACACAAGCAATGGATGAGGTTGACGATGCAACAGATTTTGTCATTGTTATGTCAGATATTTGGGATTCTGACTTGCATGTTACTACACTAAAGGATGCAGAGATATTCTTCCACACAAAGCTGCTTGATGCTCTCAGAATTTATCTTGTAAGTTTGAGCTCTCTTTCGTTATCAGGACCACGTGCAGGAAAATAAATACTTTGTTTGGAGGATTTGTTTGGTTCAGCCATGCTGTGTTATTTTCATGCCCAATTTTATTGTTGTAGTGTGAAAGATATATTTTTTGTTTGAACTCTGGAATATGGATTTTCCGGCACTTATTCAAAAGCAACGGAACTGATGCCTATGTATTTCAAAAGTTTCTTTAGATCATCCCCCCTCTCTGTTTTTCTTTCAAGCCTTCAAGTATTCACTTTCAGCCCATCTACATGTTGTTTACTATCTACTGAAAAAAACCTTTGATACCGTTTATGGGCCTGACAAATACTTTCTTAGGTGTATAAAGTGAAATTTAGTACCTTAATTTTTTTTATGCCACAGTTGTTTGAGATGGGTTCCTTTCTACTGCCGTCTCTAATTTTTTGGTATGTGCTCTGGATTACCTAGAATCATTAAGGGCTCTTCTTCACACAATTGAGCTCTTTGTCTGTGATTTTGTGATTACTGTTTTATTGTTATAGGATTCTCAAAATCTTCTTTTTGTTGTTTTGTGCATTTCCAGTCCGTGGACTTTAGCTGTAAGTTATTGTTAACCCGTGGCATTTAATAATGAGGTCATTTGTCTCCTATCTTTAATGTAGCTTTAATTTCATCTTTTGCAGCTGAAATTGCCGAGCATGTTGGAGGGGTTGTTTGATTTTTTCATGAATTATCTCAACAATCCTTTAGCTTTACCATCTAATCTCCAGAGTTCTCTACTTTCTCTTCTGGCCGAGTATGTCAGGCAGTCTCCAACCAGTGGAATTGCACTTAGAACACCACCACTCATGTATAAGCATCTGCAGCCTTTTATTAACTTGCTAGTATTGTCACCAATTGCTGACATAAAGGTTCAAGCCTATAATCTGGCACGAGCAGCTATGTATAGTACTGGTGCTTTTGACAACAATTTACATGAAATTGTTGCCTGGTTATTATTTATACCAGGCTACGATGTAGTTAAATCTTCTGTTGATGCTCAAGAAATTGAAATACTTTTGAGCTTGTCACCAGTTGTCATCTCATTTCTATGTGATGCCGTTTCTACTGTTGCGAATAATTTATTCAAATATTGGGATGTTATTAGGAATCATACATCCCAGTTGGAGGAATTTAAAGGTAATTGGCTATCATGCTTTCTTGTCATTACCTGATACCTTCCCTTCTTGTTGTTATGAATTGAATTTGCACATCTGAAATAATACTATTGTATATTTGTGCTCTTTCAGCAAGAAGAATTGTCTAGAAAATTAACTTCATAGTGGATTTATCAATACTGCAGAGCCATTCCCCACCCCCACCCCCCTCTTTCTCTTGGGCAGATCTATAGAATGAATTTTTTTTTTTAAATTTAATGGATTTGTTTATTGAAGGTCTCATGATTTTCTTGCAGATGCAACACCTGATTTCAGTCCTCTCATCATTTGTATCTTGCAGAAGTGTGTAAGGGTACTGAATTCCAAATCTGGGACCTTTACATTAGCTGAGAAGTCGATGATATCATTGTATGTGTGCAATACATTAAAGTATTTGTTACAAACTCAGGTACAATGTACTCCCTTTGGCTTTCAATGCAAGCTCTTTTTGCTTGATGTGGCTAATTGCTGCGCATTTGCAGGAAGATGCTGGTCTACTATCTGCTTTAATTAGATCAGTTCTATTTGAGGGGCTTCAGGACCACTATTTCTCATCTGAAAACTTTGTGCATTTGTATTGTGAGTGGAGTCCAGTGAAAAATCTATTGATGTTTGCTGAGAGCATATTAAATCAAGAAACTTCCTGCTTTTCCCCCATTGTGCGTGAAAACATAGCTGCTGATTGTTCTTTAGCGAGTACGCTTGCTGAAGTAAGAAAACATATGAAGTGCAATTATGGTCGTGAAATAACTGGAGTGACAAAAGCCCTCTGTTCTGCGATGATATGTACAACATCTGATGGGTTATTGGAAAAGTTTCCACTTGTTATGACAATGTCTCAGCAACTCCAAGTTCCTGTCTCATTCTTAGCATCAGTAATATTTCTTGAGCATCATTTTCTTGATAGCATTGCAAAATTGTGGCCAAAAGTTTTCTTTTCTGGCTTAGAAATGGCTGCTTCAACAAGTAGTTCTCAAGGCAGAAAAGATGATGACTTGACTGAAGAGATTATGGCTAATGCAGATTTTGACATTAGCGAGTCTGCAGCTATTGCTGCATTTAGCCACTTTCTGAAGAGGTTACCTTTCCATGTGCTATTTCCTGCAATTATAAGCACGTGTTTTTCCCATCTGGTGGAGTCTTTGAAAGTTGAGGACTTGCTTTTGGCAAAAATATCCGAGGCAACAAGTGATTGCCTCATATATTATTTGCGTCTTGTTCTGTTTTGGTTTTATCAGATACAATCAAGTTGTGTATTCAAATCATTGGATGAGCTTGGTCAACTTGCTGAAATTTGTTGTACTCTTGTGAAGAATGTGCTTGCTCACCTTTTTGCTTTGAAGCCTGATTCAGAACGCCCGACAAGTGCTAACATTCATCCTTCTGCAGGGAATCTTCAAGAAGTAGCGAAAACCATATTCTCTCATCCTGCAGTCATAAAATCTTTGGCCTTCCCTTTGAGTCGTATTGAGGATTTTAACGAGGTAGACTTTGTGGGCAGTTTGGAGGATTTTGCTAGTGCTTCTAGGCAGAGAGTTCATAGGATGGATCGTCTTGTCTTGGATTTGTTGACAATGACTTTTGACCACTTATTGTCTTTATCCGTTGGGCAATATTCTGTTCTTGGGGTAGAGGATAATGCTAGTAGGCAACTTGTGAAGGTCTTCAACATCTTCATCCAGAGGCTAATACTGGTACTAAAGGAGAAGCTTGATTTGTGCATTAGAACTAAGGTCTTGTCGCCCCTTCTCCCAACACTTTACGCTTTGCATGCTTTGATTCGGTTTATATCCCCATTTGAGCTTCTTGAAGTAGTACGTTATATATTTGGTACAGTTGATGTGAATCGCTTGACAGATCAGGAATCGTACAGGGTATCACTTCTCTCAGTTGGATTTTGTATTGCTGGTGATGCTTTCAATAACTTGTCTAATTATTTGCTGCATCCTATGGCAAAGAGAGTGCCATTTTTTTGGAAGATGGAAGAGAAGCATTTTGACATTAAACTTGTTGAGGAAGTGTATCTTGATGTATGTAAGTTTGCTACTAAATTAGAGTTGGATTCTGCATATAATTGTTTGCAAAAAGCTGTTAATGCTATCTACAGACAGAAACAAATGCAACAAGGCATCCTCCATCCACTAAGCTTGGTATTGTCAAGGATTATATTGAGCACTCCCATACATCTTTTATCTCACTGCATTTACACGACAAGCATGACAAAATCCAGCCTCTTGTTTCTTCTTGTTGAGTTGAGCACCCTGCATTGTTCAGTGTTTGGAAACTTGTATTTAGGAATTTTGAAGAAAGATTGTCATCACGAGGGAAAGGATGTGGGGGACAAGTTTGCCTCTGCTTTTTCAGATGAGGAACTTCTAATGCTTCTGCCACCTGCTATGTCCTATTTGAATTTTATATTCGTGACATTAGAAAAGCAGCATTACAAGCATTTTACAGTTATTCCAGCTTTTTATTCTAAAATGCTGTTAAACAGTTTCCATCATTGGAAGAGCTTTGTATCTAAAATAATATTTCAGGAAAATTTTGGCGAGCATCTGCCATCATCTGTTCAAGAGCTTGTTAGTCTTATGGACAATAGTCTTCTTGGAAAGGCAATTCACATGTTGCAATACCATTTTGCCTTAAATGGGTGCATGAGAATGAAGGAGCGATTGAAGCTGTTTAATTCTATTATTTCCTCTTCTTGTGGAAATGATGAGCTGCTGGATTGTGATGTTGGTGAGATGGAATTTTATTCCATTAACAAGTCACTAAACCTTATGAACAGAGTTATTGCAAAAATATCACTGTGTCGAATTTTGTTATTTGGAAAGGATGACCAGATTCTCTCCCTGTCAAATGAAATGGATGAGAAGTTGGAGGGTGTTTGTTTGCCAAGGCTTTCTAATAAAGAGGATTATTCAAGAATTCACTTTATGAAAATTTTGGTGGGTACTTGGCAAAGCATAGTTAAGAAATTCCCTCATGTCTCAGATTGTCGCAAAAACGAAGAGAATTTTGGTTGTTTGCTGCTTTACCGATACTTGGAATTGTTCATTTTGAGCACTATTCTTGAATTAATTACAAATATGCATGATGATCTCATCCAATTCCAATCGATTCCTTTCCTTGAACAATTGGTAAGATCATCTCTTCTTTATCGGTTTGAGGATCCAACAACTTTGGAATTTCTTCGGACTATCCTGACTTTGCTGTCAGAAGGCAAATTTTCGTGCGCTCTCTTTCTTCAGCTGTTGCTTTCACACTCTCAGTTTGCCCATACGATCCACTGTGTCTTGAAATCATCTAGTTTTGAAACTGGTGCTTTTGTTAGGCCTATGTCCAGGTATTCTTAGATCAGTTGTTATCCCTCATACAGAAGGTAAGAGCAATTTGCAAAGGACTGACATGGAGATGAAGCAGTTGGAAACTGTCAAGTTACTCAGAGTACTCCTCCACCTAACGATTAATCAGTGTGGTTCTGATTTTAGAAAAGATACTTGCATAAATCTTAAAGATTTATATTTATTGCTTTTGTCTTCCTATGGTGCAACGCTTAATGAAATTGACTTGGAGATGTACAATGTGATGCACGAGATTGAGTCCATTGATAAATCGATATCCGAAGATGTTGCTGAAATGGATTACTTTTGGGGAAGTGCTCTCCTAAAGGTAAGACAAGAAAGGGTGTTGGATCAAAAAGCATCTACGGCTAATACAGAAGCATTAGAAGAACAACGAAGGAGTCAATTTAGAGAAAACTTTCCCATTGACCCGAAGATGTGTGTCAGAACAGTGCTACATTTTCCCTATGATAGAACTGTCAGTGATGGACCTCTATCGTTGGATGCTCGTCAGCCACATAATTCAGGGGACCTTTATGAGGTGTGACTGTTGTTGCTGTAGCATGTTAATCTATTTGACATTTCAATTCATGTGCCTTCTTGTGGCTCAGACTACTGTGAAGTATTTTGACTTGATTGTTCTGTATGCAGAGACAAACTTCTCATGTTGACAATGTGCAAAGATATGACCCTGTCTTCATATTGCGCTTCACAATTCATACATTATCGAAGGGTTACATTGAAGCCGCAGAGTTTGCTGGCTTAGGCCTTCTTGCACTTGCATTTATTAGCATGTCTTCGCCTGATGTTGGGATGAGAAAATTGGGCTACGAAGCTCTTGGTAGATATAAGAACGCACTTGAGGTAATGCTGTAATATTTCTTGCTTGTGGCATGTGTATCCACGCGAGTGATGTGCAATTGGTGGAATGTGTATGCATGAACATAAGCTAGCCCGTGTGTTTGCATATTTATGTGGTGTCTATATCTGTGCATTCGTCTGCACTGTTATCAAATCACCATGACCGTCTGCAACCTAATACTTAGCCCTGATCGATTTTGGAGGTTTATTTCTGAACCCAATGCGGTGGCTACTGGATTCTTTGCAACTGTAACACAAGGATTTTCATTAACACATTCTGTACATAGAACACCTGGACATTTGTACATATGCTGCGGATTATTTAGTTCTTCTTTTGATAAGGTCTAGGCATTGATGTCCTGAAACATACAATTTATCCCTGCTGGGTAAAGTGACTGATTCTTCTTTAATTGCCAATTTTGTTTAATTGTCACTTTAACTGTTTATTGCAGAAGTGCCGAAAGAAAAAGGACACAATGCGGCTTCGCCTTCTTTTGACATATATTCAAAATGGAATTGAAGAACCATGGCAGAGAATTCCTTCAGTGGTAGCCCTTTTTGCTGCTGAGTCATCTTTCGTATTGTTGGATCCTTCACATGATCATTATCCAACCTTAAGTAAGCATTTAATGCACTCCAATAGGGTGAAAATGAAGGTATTCCCTCCATTTGTATGCCTTATTCCTCTGGTTCATATCTTGCCCCATGTCTACTTTCTTTATACCTATTTTATTGCTTTTATATGACCAATGTTTTTCTTTTTTTCTTTATATGATTTGGCAGTCAATACCATTGTTTTACCATCTACTCCATGGTAGCTCTGTTAACTTCAGAACAGAAAGACTTTGGATGCTTCGACTAGTGTTTGCAGGGCTGAATTTGGATGATGATGCTCAAATACTTATCAAACCTTCGATCATGGAGGCTATTTTAAGTTTATATGCTTCTTGTCTTTCAGACAAGGGATCGAAGGAACTAATTCTTCAGGTAATTAATGGATTCTAGGAACATAACCTTTTAGATTCTCATCTGTCTGTACAACATGATAGAAGTTCGTGTTAATTTATGTAGTAGCCTGAATTGGAATTTCAGGAAAAAAACACCAGTTATCCTGTTAATGGGTGAACACAAGCAAAATTGGCATATTAAAACGTCCATCCAAAGGTCAAATTTGATTTTCCTACACAGTTTCCTAAGAGAAGAATTTAGAAACAGTACATTTATCTTTTTGACCATGTTTCAAAGTTGAAGTGATTATTGGGAATGATACATATGTTTGTTCCAAAGTGCACAAGAAACAATTTCACTTTAATCAAATCAAAGAAATTCTTAAACTTTCTATATGCTGCCTGGTTTGGTTCTCTGCATTTTATAGCGCCAATTCAATCAATCCAAGCTGCAGCTATGCCTAGCCTTCTTAGCCATTTAGCTGTGTCTAATGGCACATTTTCAGTACTCTCAGTATACTGCCAAAACAGCAGTCTTGCTTCCCAGTTGTATTTTGTTAATGGCCAGTTAAAAGTTTATTAGCCTCCCTTGGACTTGTTCCCCAGCTAATATTTTCTAGTATTCTTGATCCCTCTGTTGTTTACTTGTTGATCAGTTGCTGGCTTTGTTTTTGTGCTTTTCTCCTATTTGAGGCATAAATTCTTAGGAAGTCTTTATAAAATGCGTGCTCCATTTCAGTTGGAAAATGCAGTCAGATGATTGGGTAGTATATGTGATCAAGTGATGGCAGCTAATATGATGGGAGCAAACCTTGCACAGAGTTCTATTACCATCATTCATGAAATTGTACTTTTACTTACGTTTTTTCATAACGTTAGTGGTTTTTGTAGCTTTATTTGCAGATATATTAAGTATGCTTCTGCTTGATAATTTTGGTTTATTGGATTTATTTGACAATGTTGCTCGACATCTTGCCTTTTCTTAATGTGAAGCGTGAAGCTATTCCTATTTGCTTTGCAGATCATTAAGAAGGCAGTTAAACTGCCTAGATGGCCCATTATCTGGTTGAACACTGTGGCCTCTTCCCATGGTTGTCATCTGTCCTCTCAATCAGCATTGGTATGCTAAATGACAATGAAAATATTTTTTCCACACAGCAATTGGTTGTAGTCACAGAGGTACTGTTTTGTTTTGTTTTATGTCTTCTTTGGACCTCTATTATCCTGTGAATTTTAATTCCAAATGATTAAACTGGTGATTTCTTTTTTCAAACTGGGTGATTTATGTTAAATCAGTTAGATCGTTTCAGTTTTAAATTAGAAATATCACCCCCTTGCTCCTATGTTGTCAGGGCATTACCTCGTCATTAAGTAACAATGTAATACGCTGCTTGAGCATTGTCTGGTGAGACCTATTCCCCTTCCCCTTGTGCAGGTCCTGCCCCACCCAAAAAGGAAATTGTGGATGATAAAAATTAAAATAGCATTGGCAAAAAGCTCATACATTAATTAATAGCCTGCAGCATTGAAGGCTGTACAAGCTTGTATTCATTTATTGTTTTTGCAATGTGTGGTGATTAGAACAAACAGATTTTTTTTTTTTTTTTACATTGATGCTTTGATTGCTAATGCAATTTAAAAAAAAAAAAAATGATTCAGGTTGTTGCTGATATTGTTTCATCCAGAAGCATCATGGAGTGGTTACAAAACCATGCTCTCGAGCAGCTAATGGAAATCACATCCCATCTGCATAAGCTTTTAGTTGGTGATCTGAAGTTGATAAAGGATAACGTTGGTTTGATTTATTCAGTTCTACATATACTCACCTCAACGTTGAAAACTTCACAAAAAAGGAAAATATATCAGCCCCATTATACCCTGTCATTTGAGGGCTTGCTCCAAATTTGTCAGGCTTTTGATCTACACAGTACTGGAAGATCCGGAGATAATGCAGTGTCTGGGCTTAAAGCCATACTTATGAGCACACCTTCTGTTGATATCTTTCACATGGTCTCTCTCTCTCTCTCTCTCTCTGCAAACACATTAATCTATGTCAGATATACATGCTTATGCAATGAGTTGCACTCAGGCAGCTCCACATGAAGGGCAAATTGTGGAAAGGTGTCTTATGATCTTTAGTACTTCTTCAAATTAAAGGAGAACCAGCAGGAAATAAAATGAAAGCAGTCAAAATTATGTCAATATCGTAGTTGTTGGAAGTCTGCCTCGGAAATGGTCTAACAAGATGTTTTTTTCTTCAACAAAAAAATGTTTATTGTTTGTAAAATTTACCAGTTCTTTGTATTTTGTTTCAGACTTCTCGTCATTTGATACTAAATCAGTGTCTTTGACCTTATCCTACTGCCTGTTCAAGGAATTCTTCTTCTGACTTGTTTTGCAGAGCCAAGAAAAGCTTTCAGATTTCCTTTTGTGGTCAGTATCTACTGCCTTGAAGTCCGACTCTGGACAAATCTTACAACTGAAAGGATCACGTGCCACACCCATTGTGATCTTACAAGAATCACAACATGAGGAGTCTTTGAAATCAAAACTTTTGCGTTGGCTGGTTGCCTCTGCAATTCTCGGAAGACTTTATTCAAAACCTAATGATTTGGAAGGCAAATTTATGAAAATATGGAGCTCAAAAACTTTGAATTCCTTACTGGAGTATTTAGGAAAAGAACGTGGAGAAAGCACTAACTGTAGATCTGGTTGTCAAGAGATTTTAGCTGGTACAATCCTCTACCTGCAACAGCTTCTTGGAGTGAATTGTGCAGTGCTTCCTTCAGTTGTGTCTGCACTATGTCTCCTACTCCTACCCAGCACCTCCAAATTTCCAGGTATCTAGCTCTTTTCTGATTCTTGGTTTATGCTTTCTTTTTCCTCCCTACTCCAAGATTGCACGTGGAAATTGTAGACAAGCTTTCCAGTCTGTTTTCTTGAAACTAGTGCACTTTCACTAACTTCCATGATTTATGCGTCAGATTTTGCACCTGATGATGGGACTATCATTAGGTCACTTTGGTCAAAAATCCGTTGCCCGTCTGAAGCTAATTCTGCTTGGAGATGGTAATATAAACTTCCTTGAGGCCTACCCCCCCCCCCCCCCCCCCCCCCCCCTTCTCTCTCTCTCTCTCTCTGATGTGTGAGTGAAAGGAGCTTGATCATCTTTGCATTTAGTTGTTCTAACGGACAACAATGCATGCCAACCTGTGTTCAAGTCTTGGAATTTGGCCCAATGATGTATCCTCCTACTCATGAACCTATGGCCATCTGGACTGATCCTTTTTGGAATCTAACCAAAGGGGGAAAATTTTTTCCTAGACTTCGCTAAATATTTGTGCAAACACATGGGAGTTAAATTCATGGGAAGAGCTTTGCTTTGGTAAAATTTTGCAGTTATCTTGGATTTGGAACATCTATTCACTTAGTGCTACCACAGATCTTTTGTATACCTTTGTTTTCTTGTCATGTAGAATTGGATTTTTACTTGTATTTCTTTTGCAGGTCATTTTATCAACCATGGAAGGATCTTTCGTATGAGCCGAGTGAAACCGAGAAGATGGAAGAACGCCATGCATGTCAAACTCTTTTGGTGATGATCTCAAATGTTCTTGGAAAGAAGTCGTTGGAGTCGCAGGTTTTATCACTTCAAGATATAGGAAACTGTGGTGTATTTGAATGGGAAAGGAGTATAATAGATACTTCATGCTAACTTGGGCTCATCTTGGCCATTTTGAATGTAAATTCGATTTTGAGTTTTTGCGTCAACCTTGTTGGGAAAAAATTATGGTCATGTTGTCTAAAATATGGAAAATAATTAACGACAATAATTCTTTAACGACAACAAAAATGTATCGCAGATATATCGAACGAATGAACTTATTATTCCGCGCAATATTTTATTTCCCATGACATGAAGCATGCCATGTACCATTAAAGCCTCTGAGGAACCAAACAAAACAGCTTCATTGTACTGACGTGATAAATTTGGTGTGCTTCAGATACAAATTTACATTGTACCAGTACAATCAATGATTGTAATAATCTTGTTTATGTGATATTTCTGAAAAGAAGATCTACAACAAAGATATCATTGCAGTGTAATTTTACTAGTTGAAAACAATTATCACCCCCACAATTCATTGAATGTTTAGAACAGCAAATGAAAAAGTTTGTCATTGGAAGGTAAGTTCCTGGCGGACAACAGATTTTCGATGATAATTCCTCCGGACTGGCCAGACTGCAAGGCCCTTCTTCCAATCAAAAGTTCCGGAATTTACAATGAAAAAACTTGACTTATCCTTTGGTTTTTTTCTGATTTGTCTCATGAGAAAATGTATTCACTGGAAATTAAAAAATTAGAAATTAGAAAATCTTTTACAACAAAATGTTCCATACTATATTAATAATATTTGAATTTTACTAGCAATTGTTACTTTTATTTTTTCTTTTATAATCAAAAATTTAAAAATTAAATATATTATAAATTTTCTGTCTGCACTCAAGTGCTTATGTATTTATTTTTTATTAATAATTATAAAAAAAATAAAAAGTGAGTATCAGTAACAAAACCCATAATATTTTATATAACAAGTAAAATACGTATAATAAAACAATATAAAATTATAAAAATTTATTTTATATCATATAAAAGATTATTAATGTAGTATAAAATATTTTTTATATAATATGAAAATCGTTTTGAATGCATATACGTTTATGAAAATCGTGTCCAGGTTGTGTTCTCTTCTTAGAAATATTTTCCCTTTGACCAGACCCGAACGGCAGAGTTTCAAGAAAAAAAAAAGAAGGGGTTACCCCAAACAGGTCCCTGAAAATAAAAGAATTTATATCGGCACCGCCGAGTGGCTCGCGAAGAAAAATTTTGGTTCCGGAAGATGCTACAGCCTCAGCGGGCGAACCGGCGGCTTTGTCTCCTTATCAGGAAACTATCCTTTAGCTTCTATTCTTTGTCTTCCCATTGCCAATTTTCTGTGGCTTCCCCGTAGGAAACCAGCGTTTTATGGTTCAGGTACTATGGTCCTCTCTTCTTATATCTTTTTATATGATGGGCTTTGTCTTGTCCAAATTGCAGTGATGCTTTCAACGTTTTTGTTTGTTTGTTGGATTTGGGTACTCAAGTTTTTGTTTGGTTGCTGATGAAATGAAGGAATGGAGGAGGAAGTCGAGGTTTTTGTCTTGTGGGTCTTGTTGTGTTGGTTAAATTAGCTTGGAAAAGGGTTAACTTTTTGGAGTCAAATGCTGTTATTTGGCTCCCTGAAATATGATGTTAGTTTTCTTATGTGTTTCTGAACTTTGATGCTTCTTTCCTGGTCGTCCAATTTCATGGAATGCAATGTAGCGTGGATTTTAATTTAGATGTTTAAGTTTAAAGAAATGCTTTTTTAGAAAACACTATCCGTTTTCCTCTCTAATATTGATTCCCAATTTTGTAATTTGCTTGCAGTATCAACAGTGATAATTTACGGGGGCTCCAAGGAATTTTCAAGCTCTTTTTTTTTTTTTTTTTTCCCTTGGGTTCCAAGTGCTTGAATTGGTCTTTTGGAGGACAAGGAGAAGAAGTGGATAGAATTCTGTTGTTTCCTTGAGAGCTTGTGCTATAATAGTACTTGGGTTATAAAAAAATGACTGCAGTTGGGTTTGATATTGGTAATGAAAACTGTGTTATTGCTGCTGTGAAGCAACGTGGTATTGATGTCTTACTGAACGACGAGTCAAAACGTGAAACCCCGGCCGTGATATGTTTTGGGGAGAAACAACGGTTTCTTGGGTCTGCTGGTGCTGCATCTGCCATGATGAACCCAAAGTCCACAATATCTCAAGTGAAGAGATTGATTGGCCGGAATTTCAGGGATCCTGATGTTCAAAATGAGCTGAAGAAGTTACCTTTCGCAACTTCTGAGGGACATGATGGTGGCATTCTGATTCACTTGAAGTATTTGGGCAAGACATATACATTTGCTCCAGTTCAGCTTATGGCAATGATATTTTCACATTTGAAAGAGATAACAGAGAAAAATTTGGAAATGCCTATTTCAGATTGTGTGATTGGGATCCCATCATATTTCACTGATTTGCAGAGGCGAGCATATTTGAACGCTGCAACAATTGCTGGTTTAAAGCCTATGAGATTGATGCATGACTGCACTGCAACTGCACTTAGTTATGGGATATATAAAACAGATTTCTCCAATGGAGGAACAATTTTTGTCACGTTTATTGATATAGGTCACTGTGACACCCAGGTGTCTGTTGTATCATTCCAGGCTGGGCGTATGAGGATACTGTCTCATGCCTTTGATAGCAACTTGGGAGGGAGAGACTTTGATGAAATTTTGTTCAATTATTTTGCAGAGCAGTTCAAGGAGCAGTACAAAATAGATGTTTATTCTAATGTTCGCGCTTGTATTAGGTTAAGGGCAGCATGTGAAAAGTTGAAGAAGGTTTTGAGTGCAAATGCAGAGGCGCCTTTAAATATTGAGTGCCTGATGGATGAGAAAGATGTTAAAGGTTTTATCAAGAGGGAGGAATTTGAGAGGCTGGCGTCAGACCTACTTGAGAGGATCAGCGTTCCTTGTAGAAAAGCCGTAGCTGATGCAGGGTTATCTGTTGGGAAGCTGCACTCTGTTGAACTTGTTGGATCAGGGTCTAGAATACCTGCTGTGATGAAATTATTGTCTTCTTTATTTGGGGTTGAACCTAGCCGGACGCTAAATGCAAGTGAATGTGTAGCACGTGGATGTGCTCTTCAATGTGCAATGCTTAGTCCAGTTTTTCGAGTCAGAGAATATGAGGTCCGTACTCTTAAATTGGGTAATACTGTCCAGTCAAAAGGCATGTTGCTTGTTGGATATATTCATTATTTTCAAAATCAATTTAGCAATAATTGTTGGAATGATTCATACGATTCTCCCTGCAGCTCCTGTTTGTTAGATATAATTAGTATTAGACCACATGTTTGTGCATTTTTCTTATGTTTATTTAAATGATAAAAATATTAATAGACTTAAATTGTGAGTATTTTATATTTATATAAAAAAAAAAAAACAAAGAATGAATTTGAGAGTTTTTTTTTTCTTTTTAAGAAAACAAAAAGGGAAGAACAAAAAAGACTTAAATGATGAGAGTTTTTTCCTTTAAAGGAAAAAATATATATATGTGTGTGTGTGTGTGTGTGGAATTTTTTTTTGTTTTTTTCCTTTTCTATTTCAACAAAAATAAAGGATTTTAGGATTATATTTCGTTTTTCAGAAATTATTGTTTTTGGAAATTACTTGCATTGCGTGTATTTTAGACCTGTGTGAAAAATTGTTGATATGAGTTGGTGAGATTGCAATACATGTTAGATTGTAATTGTTCAATTGAATAAATCAGATAAGTGTTTGAAATCCTATTTGTGTTAGAATGTTAAGAAAGATTACAAACCAGTTAATGTTAAATGCTATAAAACGGAGCTTTGTAATAATAAAATTAAAAGTTAAATCAAATACTTAGATATTTCTAAAATTAAAGAAAGGTTGCCACCTTTCACCAATTTTCTCTTTAGCTTCTGTAACTGTAATATACATATAGATAAAACTTGTTGCACATCTTAGATTGAGTCATTTGTAAAACTCTATCCTAGTTCTCCCTTCCTGCCCCCTTTCTCAGGGCTTCCTATAGAACGCAATTAATTTAACTTGCTGCGCATTCTCTCCTGTTTGGTTTTTTCTTATATGCCAGAGAATTTATTACCAATGTGTGCACTGCGCAGGTTCAAGATGCTTTTCCTTTCTCTATTGGATTCTCATCAGATGAAGGCCCAATTAGCACCAACTCAAATGGCATACTGTTTCCCAAAGGCCAACCCATTCCGAGTATCAAAATTTTGACATTTCAACGAAGCACTTCATTTCATTTGGAGGCATTCTATGCCAATCCAGAAGAACTGCTCTCTGGCGTATCTCCGAAAATTGGCTCATTCACAGTAAGCTTACTTAAGCTGTTGAGCTTATGTGTGACTAAAAAGTTATACATCATGTTTTGTAAATTCTTTTTTAACATGAGATTGGTTTATTGATTTAATCTTTGGCAACATAGATTCAGCTACTAAGACTTGAGGCTTCAATTTTGAATTTTCAATACTGCACGCTAATACTTAGCAATGTATCAAATGAACTGGATCTGCATGAGAAATCATCTTAATTGACATTCACATTTAAGCTTATTGTTTTAGCACCCCTGTTTTGTTCTGCATTCCTTGTTGTGGCATGCCTTCCACTGGGGTAGGGAAATGAGTGATGTATGTTATCCAGTAACTGATATGTGAATTTATAAACAGCTGATTGTTTTAAATGGATATACATGCATCTTGCAGCTGTTCTATTATGGTAATTTGTCATGGGCGGATGGTGTGCATTGTTGTTACAAATTATAAGATTTGTCCAAGCTTCTATTATTAGTTATGTGAAAGTTTTTGTTGAAATTTGAGAGGAAAGCGCTCCGTTTTAAGAGGTAGAAGCAAGAAACTCTAGTCTTTCTGCAAAACTGTAAGGTACAGCCTCCATCTGGTGGTGATCCTCGACATGAAGAAATTAATGATTATATATGAATATGCTGTTGAGATGTTGGGTATGAAATGGAATTCAATTTGTTTAAAGCACTTCACTGTTGGCAGGTTATTTAAATTTTTTACTTAGTTTAATTTGTAATGGAGCTCAATGCTGGCTCCTATGTAGATGTATCTGTTATAACAGGATCACATGGCTTCTAAGCTAATGACAAATTTTTTACGCAGATTGGTCCTTTTCAATCCCATAGTGACAAGGCCAGGGTTAAAGTCAAAGTTCAGCTAAATCTTCATGGAATTATCACTGTCGTGTCAGCTACGGTAAAATAAAACTCACCTTTCCGCGGTGTCTCCACAGTGTCCTAGTTTCTGAGAGATATCTTATGCATTGAGTTTCCTATGGCTTCAGTTGGTTGAAGACAACTTAGATGATACTCTGAGAAGCAGTAATGCTCATTCTGAAACGGATAGAACGGAGGCCGACTCTTTTGTGGATTCATCGATGACGGATGCAAATGGTCAAGAGGATAATATCACCACGAATCCTGAATCATCAGCTACTCCAGTGAGTTCACTGTAGACTTGGCGTTTAAGCGTATCTTTTGTTGCATTTTTGTATATTTGATAGGTATCAGTATTGGTTAAAAGGATTGGAAAGATTTTGGCGTAGAAGTGGAATTAATTGAGGCTAAATTCTTTCATGCAGGCCAGTGGAAAAGCCAACCGGAGGCCTGAGTTACCAGTTAGTGAGAACATTTATGGCGGAATGACTATGGCTGACCTTTCGGAAGCCCAAGAAAAGGAACATCTCCTGGCCCAGCAGGACAGAGATGTCGAGCAGGCCAAAGACCGGAAAAATGCCTTGGAGTCTTATGTTTATGATATGCGAAATAAGGTAAGGCATGAAGTTTCTGATATAGCATAGATTGCT
Source organism: Carallia pectinifolia (assembly GCA_037832335.1). Lineage (NCBI taxonomy): Eukaryota > Viridiplantae > Streptophyta > Magnoliopsida > Malpighiales > Rhizophoraceae > Carallia > Carallia pectinifolia. Next base: position 6,565,746 of record CM075447.1, on the reverse strand, counting down.
TCCTTTGATTGTGTCCAACTGTCCATGGCTTCAATTCCATGTCTCTGCTTGGGTAATTAGATACTAAAGTTGACTAGCATCTATGGCAAACTTACCATTTGATTCATGGAATTTTCTGGACTAGTTTGTTTTGAACAAATGTGCGTACTTGGCATTTGTGCTGTTAAGCTAATTTGATTTGTTAACTATAAACTTTTAAACTTGAAAGGAAATATCCTTTTTTACTATTGGCCTAGACTAAATGAATGAAGTATCATGAGAAATGGATACCTATGCAGGAGTTTTTCTTGATGAAATTAAGGTTCGTAAGGCCTTCTACTTCTGAATTGTCTAAAATTATTTTGACTTTAAGAAACAATGGTATGCATGTGAATAGCTTTTCAACACACATCGGAGCTTTGCTAGTGATAAGGAGAGAGAGGGAATTTCCAGGAGCCTACAGGAGACAGAAGAGTGGCTTTATGAGGATGGTGATGATGAAACAGAGAATGCTTACACCTCAAAACTACAGGATCTTAAAAAGGTTTGGAAATTTTCCCTAAATCTCAAGCTGAGCGTTCCATTTTTTGTTCTTAGTCTTTCTTGACTCCCGTTTACCTTTTTAACTTCTTTTGGTTCTTGTTCAAAATAGTTGCTGGATCCTATTGACAACCGATATAAAGATGAAGAAGCTAGAGTGCAAGCCACAAGAGATTTATTAAATTGCATAGTTGATTATCGCGAGTCTGCAGATTCTCTCAAACCTGAGGATAGGGAATTGGTAAGAGAAGGAAATGAAACTAGTGACTATTACACACCCGATTTTGAATGTTTCATGACGAAACTATGACTTGACTTGCTTCAGATCATTAGCGAGTGCAATAAAGCCGAGCAGTGGCTGAGAGAGAAAACCCAACAACAAGAGTCCTTACCCAAGAACATTGACCCAGTATTATGGTCAAGGGAGATAAAAAGCAAAACAGAGGATCTAAACCTGTACTGTTCTTCTGCCTTTTACTTAGATTGTAGATTCCTGATTGTTATTCCTGTTTTACAAATGAAAACATTGTTGTGAAGCTACCCTGCAGAGAATGCGGCGTGACTTTTTTGGTTTCTTTATTGCCTGATGATTAGTAATGTATTCTTAGTTGTAATTTTCCGCTTGATGGATTCCAGGACATGCAAGACTGTTTTGGGAAGGAAGGCTTCCCCACAAAAATCAGAAGACAATAGAGGCTGAGAAATGGACCAGAGAATAGAAGTTTTAACTTTATAGTCGCGGAGGACCTCAGAAAAGTTGTGCTTTAATTTACAGTATTGATTCGGCAATCTGGATGGCTTAATTATACAGTTTTTGATATCAAGAAACCATTCACCCAACAACTTAGGCTTTTGGGTTAAGTGCTTTTTAGGCAATAAGTTTTAGACAAAAATCATTAGTGTTAGATCATTGTCTTATATGTGTTTTCTGGTAATCCACAATTTCTTACACAGGACAGGCAGAGTGAGATGGTGATGAAGATAAGCGCCTTTTGGGCGCATTGCCGATGTACAAAATTACAGACCTGATTTTGCCATAGGTTCAACATTTTTTATAACGTCAACGGTGTGTGCTCTATAGCAACAAATTATCTGTGTTATTTGCTAGAAAGGTGATTTTCCCTGCTGGAAAAAAGATGTTTTGTGAGGCTGCAAGTATATGTTTGTTACTAATTTTTTTCCTTAGTTGTTGCAGTCCAAAGTCTATTATTTTTCAATTCTCAACTGCATGTAACTTGTTACATATGATGGGTATCTTCGTCCTCGTCACCATTGAATATTGCACTGCAAATGCGTACAGGTGGTTTTTTTTTTTTTTGGTCCCCTTCTTTTCCATGGTCCACATTTCTTCACTGGGGATAGAAGGGATGAAACTGAAAAATTCTGTGAGAGAGTGTGAAGATGTGTAGAAAGGCTTTTCTTCTCCAACTCTGGCTGGAATTTCCACGTTGCATGAGAATTTCTGCTTGCTTGGTTTAAACACAGGCATGTTCGTTAAGTCTTAAGCGGCATGCCATCTGCAAAGGTTTTAACCGCAAGAGGATTTCTCAGTTTTTGCTTCTTCAATTTCAGCCGGCAAAATCAGCATTAGCAGCAGCCGAAGGTCCTCTCTCAGACATTTTATTGATGCCTAGTCATGCATGGGAAGCTCTGCTCAGCATTGGGCTTTTGGGAGGTTTAGGGAATTCGGTTTTACACTTTTACTTTGAGATAGAAAGCCCCCAAGAAATAAATCCGTCGCTTTTGCCTGATTGTTGAATCTGTGCAGTTTTTTGAGAGGGAGGAAATTAAAATGAAAGTTATTTCGTGAATTATAGCTTCTGTTGAACTTTGTATTTAGATTGGAACGGAGAAAGGCAGGAGAGAGATGAGGATGAGAGGCAGATCGGAAGAAGATATAGAGTGATTCCTGATGTTGGAACTGAGAAATCAAAAGTAGACATCTCAACTGCGAAGCCATGTCCACCACTAGAGTATTTGACCACATTTTCGAACGGGTACTACTCCGTTTTACCTGATCAAAAAAATTACTCACCAATAGTGAATTCATCCTGAAATAAAAAAATTACTTACTAAATATTTGAACTTATAGGCACATGAGTGAGGCTATGCATGAGTTAATTTAAAGCACGAACACCAAAGCTTCAAGAACAGATTTTTTTTCTTGGAGAAATATGATATTGGAAAGTCAATGGACTTTATCTTTATTGCCATTCTAAGATCAAAAACCCCGAAAGTTTTGCTTACAAGGCACAATAGAATCAACGTAAGCTGATTGAAGCTCCCGAGATTTTTTCCCAAATGTTTCTTCTTCAGCAAAGAAATTCAACGACTATCCATAAAGGAAATATTCTCCATTGCAGACAACAGTCTGCGTCTCATAACAAACTCCCAGGTACACTCAGGAAATTCAGCCTTTCTTTCTTTTAGAATTATTCTTCTTTTTCGACTTGCTAACCCCTCCACTCTCCTGTCGACAAAAATTACATATGAGTTAAGAATAACAGAACCCAAAATAAACAACAAGAGATGTTTAACAACGTCCTAAGTTGTATCTAATGGAGTTGGAAAACAGTTGCTACTCAGACTTACTCTTCTGTACTGTCTGTAGGCAATTTGACCAGAAAACTCCTGCCCATTTCTTGAGACGTATACCTGGAGAGTAATAAGTGGACATTACATATATGCATGTAACCATACTTCAAAAGTGCGCAAAAAGATGCAGTGGTCGGGGGATCACGTAATAAAAGCGCGAACAGTCTTTATTGGCCAATGGCCACCTAGTGCAAACAGAGAAATGTATTTGATGAAACAATAGCTGCATTTCACAATACAGGAATGTAGCATACCTTCCTTCCCTCTGGAGATGTATACCAATGACCGGCGGCTTGAGCTTGACCATTTGCAGTGATTCGTCTTTTTCCAGCATCTTTTGGGATGGCAGCACTGCTTTTGGGATCCACCCACCCTTCAGCAGAACGAGAGACTTCGCTAGCATTTGACTTCTTGGATTTATTCCTTTCTCTTCTTGGTGCTTTCTTGCTGTTATTTCTCTCATTTCCTTTCCTTTTTGAAGATTTTGCATTGTATTGGCTCCTAAAAGATAATAATCATGTGTTAACACGAATGATGATACGCATACAAACAAATACTTAAGGAGATGTTAAGCAGATTACATGTAATCAATAACTGATCCACTAGGCTGCCGATTTCCACCGCTGATAACAATGCCCAGAGGGGAAAAGTTGGGTAAGCGGCTGCAGACTAACTTCTGGATCCTGGGATCATCATGAAAGAAGTAATGATGAGCAGGAGGAAGAGGGTCAGCCAAATTCCAGCATTGCTCAATGTCTGGTATGCTGTTTACAACTTGACGACAGCCTAGGCTTCTGCTTGTGCTTTGATTGCTCCCTATTTTTTGAGCTGCCGCTTTCTTATCTCGAACAGACTGAAAATATTCTTTACAGACCTCATCCAGAACAGGTGTTGAAACGTGAATACTCTTTATCGGACAGAAATCTTTCCACAAATCTGGTTCATGTTTCTCATCTGCATTTTGATGCTTCTCTGTGAATAATTTTCTACTCGGTTCACTCTCCGTAGGATGCAGCACCTTTGAGGTGGATTCAAAATTTTGAGCTTTCCTGCTAACATCTTCGGTATCAGAAGGTTCTTCAGAATCAGTATCAATCAACTGAAACCTTCGAAGAGGACTGACAGTTAACTTTGGAAACATAAAACCACTGCAACCCATCTCCAAACTAGCCGAAGCCATCGGCTTTGGTGCAATTTCCTCACTCTTCGGCCTCCCCTGGATCGATGCTTGAGTGGTAAAAACCCCACATCCACGGAGAGGCACTTTTGAACTACTACAAACAGAATTGTGCTGTGTCGATGGACGCGCATCTGCAATTAAAAGAACAGCTTAGAGCAATGCAGACATTAATCCAAAACGAAAAACATACGCAGACAGGGAAAAAAATAATAGGAAAGAGACATAATACAATCGATCAATTGAATTGTGCAATCAAACAATTATTATTTTTTAAAAGAAGACAGATAACATTAACTCGTTTTTGATCATTTTTTTTATTACAAATAATAATCATTTAGTTACACAATTCAATCATTTAATTATAATATAAGTCTTCTTAGTCAGGTTTTCTCGGTCCGTGTAATTGTATTCCAAATACAACTGATTACCAAATTCAAATACTAGTACCTATGCCTCTATACTCTTTGCAACAACATTTCTCAGTTTCACCACCAACGATCGCAGAAAAAGAAAAATAAAATAAAACAAATCAAACAATAATCTTCTATTAATTTGCCATAAAGTTCACTGAATTAAGCCCATTCGAAACCTTAATTATTTTTTTAAAAAAATGAATAAATAGGTGAACCCACTTGAAAATTGATTCTAAAAAAAAAAAAAAAAAAACTTAGCTAAGGTGAAAAAATGCAAATAATTTACCTCTAACAGGCTCTTCCTGCGAAGAGAACTCCTCAATGTCCTCATCGCCGTTATCCCGACAAACCGGCTGCGGGCTACTCTTTTCCGCTCTCGGCTCGGCACTTGTGGGGCCCCGCCTCAAGCGCTTGAGGGACCGAGGCGGGTCGGGCGGGGACTCGGGCTCTGAGTCCATAACTACCTCGGCCGCTATTTCGGCCCATTTTTCTTCTTTTTCTTCATCGTCCCCGTTATCGGAGAATGTACGGAAGCTCGGTCCCGGCGGTGGAACGAACGTAGATCGTTGTTCTTCTGGTTTCCCTGGAGCGGGTATTCGGGCATCCGGGTCCGTATCAAACTCCAACCCGAGAGAGAACGATGGTGCTTCGATATTGGCCATTGTCTCTGTGAGTGTGTGAGAGAGAGAGAGTGAGGATTTTGAAGTGAAATTTGGAATTTATTGGCGGGAGAGTTTGAGATTTTTGAAGGCTTTCGGTCGCCGACAACAGCGCCATCCCCATTTTCCCAGAGCCCCGCCCATATTTCGGGTCGACCTTCCATTTACGGGTAGTCAGGAAATTCCAGTGAGGTCCAGAAAGGCCCAACTCCGAGTCAAGTGGGTGGACCCCTGACCTGTTGTACAAAGATCTTCTTTTTTATTTTATTTTTTTTTCCGCCTAGTCCAAGAAGCTATTATTCACACACAAAAAAAAAAAAAAGGATTTTGGTCGGAAAAATATGGTTTTTTTGTTTGTTACTAATCGTTAAGTTTATTTATTTTTTTTTTTTTTTTGCCTACAGGCTCCTTACAGCATAATATTCATAAAGGTGTTCACGAACTTCTCAATTCGACAAAAACCTTCTAATATAAATTGTTGAGATTCATATTTGCCAAAATTGAAGTGAAAAAAAAAAACAATTTTTATTTTTCAAAAATCACCATAGGCAATTTGAAGACAGATTGAAAGTTTTAATCGCCAAAATTACTTCATATTAATATTATATTCATATAAATCAACTGCATAAATACTTGTTTTTGGCCTGAATTTTTTATAGTGATTGAGGCATATATTGTTTGAATTTGAGTCCAAGTAAAATACTTAGATGAAAGTTTCCTTAAACATATGCTATTGTAGCATGTGTCAAAGCTAGTGTTGATAAATTTTATTGGGTTCTGATATAAAGGTGCCTTTGGGGAGCAGTTTTCTCTGGCCATCTACGCAGTTTGCTCAAGTTGGACAATTTATCAAAGCAAATAACCTTGGGCATATCGTTCCAATTGCTGCACTTTGTGCTCATGAACCATGAATAGCTGCAGCATTTTGTGGCTGCAAATGACAAGCTTTTGTCTTTGACGGCCATAATTAGGCATTGTGAACCAACTCAAGAAATGCTCCAACAAACCATCTGTATTAGGAAAATGCCACTATGTTACAACAGCTCCAACCATAGCAAAGCCAGCAACCAATAGTTCCCTAACCAGTTACTCTGGTCCTAAAACGTCCTAAAATCACCAAGTTACTTGTTCATCTCTCCATTCTAGAGGCAGACCTTAGCTGACTGTACTGCCTCGTCACAAGCTAAAAAACATTATAAGGAATGGATCTTGAAAAATAGTGGTTCAATTGTTGCAGTATGCATGTCATATTATAGTTATAATATTGAATTCTATGTGTCTCAAAACTCCCACAACCAACCTGCAATCACCATGTTATTTTTGATGGTTTGACGTGCTTGGTGGATTGAGTTTTAAATGGTAGTTTGAATACAGGGTATGCTCTCAAACTGTTAATTGGATTCCTTAATACCTCTACATCACAGACTACGCTATTATTCGGTTGAAACTTAGTAATTTGAAAATCATAGAATTATACAATTATATATAGTTTAAGTCTAAAAAGAGCATGAGAATGTTTCTCGAATTTGAGAAATATGAAAATCATTTTACATCGTTGACCTTGCAGGTCGCAAATTAATATATTTCCTTAATTAATGCGTTTGTTTCTGCATTAGCTATACTTTTTTTGTTTTTTTGTAACGAACTTTTTCTCTCTTACTGAAACAGAGTTGTGAAAAAAAAATAAAAAATAAAAAAAAATTGTGAGTAATCATATAAAAACCATAAATAACTTTCCTTTCTTATCAAACTCACCTTCCTTTCCTCTATTTGTCAACAGTGGAAAATGCCTTGATATTTGGATTTTCTTTCCAACTTAAATCTTTCCTCGACTTCCGCAACAAACCAAACACACCTTAAGACTAAAAGAAGGCAACAGAGCAAAGGGTGACTTGGCCTTTGATTGCGCTCACCTTTTTGAACTATGGCATTGTCTGCGGCACCTATTTGACGTGGTCACCGCCAACGCACTGACTTAGCCCACAATCTTTGATGACATGGGGCCCAAATTGTTAGTGACCGTACAAGTTGCTGCACTCTTTGTTTCAATTTTTATGCATATCCGTATGATCGAGGTTGTTTTGCGACCTACGTGATCACTTGTATGCGCATGTAGATATGTGCATCAATAAGTCGTTATTTTCGGAAAATTTACCTTGTTTGAATAATTTAAATCTTTCCTCAAAAGAAAAAAAAAAAAAAAAAAAGACTATTGTGAATCTGATTAAGATTTGAAGTAGAGATTTTCAACTCTAAAAATGATTATCGAGCGTAAAATGATTGCACTGCTAATTTGCTATAGCACATTGGTGGAAAATTTACTTTCTTATTTAGTGGTTGAATGACAATGGCCGGCACACGAGATCCATATTGTATATGGACAGCCATTGAAAAGGTCCACGAGTTGATTGAGTCACTCAGTCGAGTTATAACTTGCAATTTATTACCCTCCCCACAAATTGAGTAACTTGTAATTAGAGAGGGAAAAAAAAGAAACGAAATGGGAAAATTAGAAAATTAGAAAAATTTTCTCAACTGAAAAAAAAAAAAAAGCTTATATATAATGAATCCGAAAAACAATACTCTGATTAATTATGTTTTGGCCAATTTTGTATATAAAGAAAATAAGAAACTGTTTTGAAACGAAAAATTGAGGGGGAAACAAATCAAACTTAATAAAAAAAAAAAACCTACTCTAACTACTCAAATGTCATTCGAATTGAATTGAGATTGAATTGACTCTTTCTTCTTTTTTTTCATATATCACATAATATGTGTAATTTACTTAAAATAAATAAATAATAAAATAAATTTATAAAATATAAGATCATTAATAATTTATATTCGGAAACAAAATGAATAAAATTAACAACTACCTCTCATTGATTATGTTTGAGAGAGAGAGAGAGACGGAACTAAAACAAAAAAAGAAAGTAAGAAAAACTTTCTGAACCCAATAATTGATCTTTCTTTATGCACATAATTGTTTTCTAACTCCACCCTTTTCCCCTAATCCATTCCCAACAAAAGCAAAACAAATACACGGCGAGGAAAATGGGAGCATGATGATGATCTGTCAGTATGTATATCCTTTTCCATTGTTCATAGACAACAGGATATCGATCGGCTGATGATCTAGATGATATCACTCGGGAATACTCTGCAAATTAGGCCTCCAAGACCGTTGATGCGATTCAAACCGATCACTACTGCCGTTGATCAACAACTGGGCTAGAACTTGTTGGAGTGACAAACCTTTCGTGTCAATCCTACTTAATAACTCCTCTAGCTGCTTCTTTGTAATCTTGATCTTCACTTCTGTAATTGGTTTTGTTGTTAATATTGTAGATGGTAAACTTAGACCTCCTTTATTATTGTGTCCAAGAAGATCGTCTTCTTCTTCCATGTTCATGATGGCCTTCTCCTTCAAGCCATATCTTGTGTTGCTTGCAAAATAATTCTCCGGCACCGGTGACCCCCATTCTTCGCCACCCCAATTCGTCGGTGATTCGTGCCGTAGACAATTTCCCATTTTTCTCTGTTTTTTTGGATAATGAAGATTATGAAAGGTTAGAAAGAGCTCAAGGTTTTGGAGGAAGAGAGATGGGCCTATATATAAAAAGAAAGAAGGGGGTGGCAAGGGAGAGTCATACCTAACCTAATATTGGTGCCACGTGATGTCTCTTAAGAAATAATTTAATGGGTAAAATTTAAAGTTTTATTTTAAAAATTTTGAATTTAAATCTTAGAAATAATGGATTAAAATTTATGAAAAAAGAAAATTATTTTTATTATATAATTAGTAACTTAATAAACCTTTAAATAGATAAGAAAAAATAATATTGGTGGCACGTAGGACAACATGCCATGCCGACAGACGTGGCGGATTATGGGTGTTGACCTCATTGGCATCTTTCAACCGAAACTGCATGTGAGCACCAAATGTCTTCATCTGCTTCACAACAGTTGTTATAATTATTCGTAGTGCTGGCTTGGCTCAGCTTTTGGCTTGCCTGCGCTTTCCTCCGTGTTAGCGCGAGAGACAGCAGCAAGCAGATCATAAAACGTATACATTTTTTGGGATAGATTATAGTTACATTTGATGTTCACATAATTCTATCATATTGTGTATACACGAGAATCAGATTAGTTTGTTTGATATTATCTTATCATGTCTAATGTATCGAATACATCATTAATTAGTGATTAGTCACAGGGTGTCAATGATTTGTCGAGTTTCTGTTAACAAATGTTAAAAAAAAAATTGCAAGCACATCATTTTGAACAACAATTTTATTGGTTGAGATTCGATACTAGACATAAAATAGATTATAAGGATTTTATTTAAAAGTTTTAGTAGAAACTCAGTGTTGTTTTTTAAATTATGTCAAATAAATAGATTGTTTTTTTTTACTTAAATCAAATAAGTAGATTAATCTCATATATGAAAATATTTAATATATGAATTTCTTTAATATTGACAGAAAATTAAAAAATTTTTCACCCTTACCTAATAACTTTCTCAATTTCAAGTTCAAAGATCTTTTTTTTCACAAAAGTTGTTTTTAACTGGACAGAGATTTATTCATAACTAATTTTCAAATAAAAGAGATTAACTCTTCAAAAAACTGTACGAGTTGACAAGATCTCTTTTAATGTTTTTTTTTTTTTTGACAAAAGGTATCAAAATAAAATAAAATAAAAGGCATGGAGTTGTGCAAGGATTATATATATAGACTTTTTTTTTAATACAAAAACTATCAAAAGAAAATAAAATCTCTGTTTGCAAAAATTTGAACGAAGGCCTATGGGACAAACTAGCCCCTGTACCGAAAATGCCAAACTGATCTCAAAAAACAAAAAAAAAAAAGATGAACATGCCAAGCGGTATTAATTATTTGTGGACCATCAAGCCAGGACATGCAAGCCGTGAATTTCCAAATTACAAAGCTCACGAAGCCTTACGTAAGTAGCCAAGACAGCCAGCCAGCCAGCTCAGTTGGGATTAGTTTAGGTGTGAACGCACGGTTCAAGAGGGCATCTTCTTTAAGGTGAAAGCAGGTGTGAACACGAATCATCCAAAGGAATCTTGCATGTAGCCCAATAAAGCCATTACAGCTCTCAAAGGGTGGCTGGTCAAGACGTGAGCAGTGTTACTGCTACTAATCATATTCCAATTATTATAATCTACTACCCCGCTTTCCACAATTCCCTCCGCATAGACCAGGTCCCCATTTCTTGGATTCGGGAAAAAAAAAATATTAAGACAATACCTACCTATTTTGTTAATCGGTTTTGCCAAGTTTTAATTAAATTTATAAATATTATAATCAAACGCGTTGCCACAGTATTAAGAGGCTGCACATTTAAAAGTACTATGGTTCAAAATGTTAAATCTAGAGTTCAACGAGAAAGTTAACAATATTAGGTAACAACCTCTCCCTCTTGATTACTTGAGAAACTTGAACTTATGACCTCATTCTGATAATAATTGTTAAGATCAAGTGCTTAACATCACATAAAAAATTTAAGTTATTAGTTATAATATAATTTTATTTCATTAAATTTTCTCAAAACTATATCTTAACGTTGAGGAATTACATATATTACAAATGTTATGAACTGAAATGTGAAGTTAAGAGTTTAACGAGATTGTCGACAATATTAGCCAACAATAGACACTTGGTGCTTAACGACATTGGGGACCCACCGGGGCTTCCTAGTTTTTTTCTGGGCCCTCAGCAACTGTGAAATGAATCTATGGCTACACACTTACTTGGCAGACTTTATGGAATGTAAGAAAATAACTTAGATAAGATTCTGACTCGACGGCCCAAAAATGAAAAGAGCATGTTGAATTTGAATTTTCATTACTTGTGATAAGGATGTAAGTGCTGTCTAGGCCTGGAGTACTATCATCCCAACGGCTATGATTTGAAAATGGAAGTCATCTCTACTTGTATTTTGCATGCAAATATGGGGAATTAATGTTGGTGGGTCATGTATATTTTTGGGTGACTTAATTTATCTATATTCTTTAAAAAGCAGGCATCAATGTGTGATAAGTAGTGACGATCATATGATGTATATTCATGTTTTATCTACACAATAAAACACACACCATGTGCTTGTAAATAAGTTGACACATTTATTAAAAGTTCACTAACTTAACTTGATAAAAGTTCGCTTGAAGTGTAATATCAAAATTAATTTGATAAACAAATAAAATTTTGAGTAAGAGCAGACTCAGCTCATTTAAATTCATAAGTAAGTCTTTTAAAATTGAATACTTATGTTTTTAATTGGTTAATTTCATTAAATATAACATTTTATAGCAATTAAATTTTATTTACAACAATAACTTCTATAATATTAATTATTTTTATTAATAGTCAAATGAAATATCTATGAAAAATTAAGTCTTAACTGGATAGAACTTGCGCTGGACTCGTTATCTGGTTAGTTTAATGAGTCAAACTTAGACGTGCAAAAGCAAAGCCTCTACTCACTTCACCTCTTTCTTATGGTCTTTGCGTTGTAACAATTCAAACGTACAATAACATAAGCACATTGCTTAATTACGTTATCTTGCTGTATTGTCACCACTTTCTTTTTATCCCAAAAAAAAAAAATTGTAAATATATTGATCGTTGTACTTATAGATTAAAGTCATAAATTATTTGTTAACGTCTTTATTCAATTTTTTTTATACATAAATTTCTTTTATTTTAAATAAACAACGAGAGAATTTAAATTTAATAAATAGTAAAAATATACGCTAAATTATTAGAAGCCCCTGACATTGGAGCTGAAAACAAAAAAAAACAGAGGAGCTGGCTTTTAATTATGCCGCATATTTTTTAGGATGGTTGGTGGGTCCAAGTTGGCTGGCTCCTAACCAACAAACTTTCACGTTTTCGCGAGCCGCTCGTTCACGGCCCCACAATCTATGCTTTACAACTAACTAGGAAGGAGGAGGAGGAGGTGCACTCAAAAAGATCCAAAATCCATGCTTAGCTCTTGCTGATTTCATCCTTTACCAACTTTGTGGGCTCTTTACACGTGGTTGTCCTCCCTAGAGTTTCATTTAAACGAAAGCTTTATAGTCCGTTTGGTTTGAAGAGAAACCAAGCGAAAGAAACGGTGCATAGAAAGAAAATGTTTTAGGAATTGAAGATTCTCACGTTTGGATACGACGGAAGAAAGAAAAGCCTGTGAATTGGGTTAGAAAATTTCACGTGAGACCCATTGATTGTCATTGTCACCGTTTCCGTAAGAAAAGTGGAGAAATTAAGAGCAAAGATTGTGGCTTTGAGTAAATCTATTAAAATATCCTCAATTCATCCTAACCCTTATAAAAAAAAATATAATTAAAGATTTCTTAAAAGACACTTCAGTAATTAGAGTTCAGTACTTTGATTCTAAAGGTTTTATATTCAAATCCAGTGAACAGATAGGTAGAATTTATAAAAAAAAAGAATTATCGCTATTATATAACTCAAGATCAAATAGCCTCTTAATAAATAAATAAAAAACACAATTAAGGGCATTTTGATCATTTGATATAATTAATATTTTTTTCTCTCCAGTTTCTGTCTTTATCCAAACAAAAAGTTTATTTTCTTATAATTTTCTTTCTTACCTAATTCTCACGTATCTAAATAACTATTAATAAAATTCTTTCTTTTCTTATTCATTTCTTTCTCACTACTTTTTTCTCATTATTTTCTTTCTCTCCCCCAACAGAATCCAAACACACCACTCTATTATATATGATACAAGTTTTATTTTAAGTGAGATTTTTTATTTGATTCACTAAAAAATGAATTAAATTAAATTAATTTTAATTTTAATTTGAAATATGAGTAAAAATTAACAATTTAATTGATGTCTACTTAAAATTAAAAAAGCGATAAAATATATTTTTGTAATATAAAATTATTAATAAATTATGCTTAAAAAAAGGAGTGAATGTAATAAGCATTTAGTTTTAGTACGCATATTACGAAACTGATTTGCTAGATCGATTTTGGCGGTAGGAGTAAGTTACACTTGCATTGCATTGCATTTGCATGAAGATTTGACCAAAAACATGTCATGTTTGCCATAAGCAAGACGGGTTAGAGAATTGTAGTGATCTAACACCCAGTGGATTGATGAGGCCTTTTGGACATGCGAATTCAAGGCCTAAGCCTGAGCTACTGCCCTAAAGGACTGGTGGCCAATCGCTGTGATCAATGATAGACAAGTTCGGCGTTGAAATGCTTGACCACTCAATTAGACTCATATATATATATATATATATATATATATATATATATATATATATATATATATATATTTAATAACAATATTATAAATGGATAGTTGAGAGAAAATATCTCTTTATTTCACTCTTTAAAAAGTAGTTGAGAGAAAATTTCTCTTTTTTTCACTCTTCAAATTTAATGAAAAAAAAAAATTACCATTGTTAAGAAAAATAACAATGTCAAACGAAATTGCTCCTCAAAATGTGCTGCAACTTCATTACATGTTAGATATTTAACAAAGAATCACTTTCTTAACCTCCCCATCTCACTCTACCAGCCTCCCCAGTAATCTTTTTCTCTACCAAGCTTAATAGTAATGAACAAGAGTTTGAATTTTTGATTAATTTAACTTTTTTTCCTTACTTGATTTAGCTGCCCTTTAGGCGCCCCACACATACCTTCAAATGGGAAATCTTCAATAGCATGGAAGCTTGAGGAGAGATGTTCAATCCAATGGCACGTTGCAAATCTTGAGCGTGGTTATGAGACAAGAAAAAGGTTATGGTATACATATGTTTCCGCACATTAGCAACTGGAAATTTTGCTTTTGGAAGCTCGAGGAAATCAATCAGTCAAAGGTTTATTAAAGAGACAAGAAAAAGTTTGAGCCTAAGTCAAAAGTCGTGAAAAAATGCTTTGAAGATTCAACCATGGAAACATACGGCACCTACTGTGGAGTCTAAAAGGCCAGCAAAGAAAGAAGATACAGTTCTTGCATTGATCTAGCCTAAGACCACATTCAAAGACGAAGAAAAAGAGTTGCTAACTCATGCGACGAAAATTGAATGAACAGGATTAAGTGACAGTATTTCGATTTTAAAAGATTAATTCATATTGTAATGATAAGACTAATCAATCTTGAGAGACCAACTCCAATAAAACTAAACTGACACATAAGAAACTGAAAGAATCAATTAAGAAGAAAGAAACATATCAAATGTTAAAGGCTAAATATCATTTTACATGCAACCTGGCTCTCAATTGTCTCTCTCCAAAATGGAAGGTCCAAATATTCTGCAACCTCTCTCAGCCAGTATTTCTCCTCAATTATCATATTTTTGCACGTATTTTTTATGTACAATGAGAAAAAAAAAATGATACCATCTAGCTGGGCCAACCTATTGAATACTCTTCTGTTTTGGGCAACCGAAATTGAAGCCCCAATTTACATACTTAAAAAGTGATATTCTTCCTTAATCTATGCAATTACGGCCATAGTTAAACCTCCTTAATTGCTGTCACCAAACGTGGATAATTGCAATCACAATTTATATGCAATCAATGCCAAATTAACAACCGAAATTAAGAGCCTAAATGAAAGGACCACTTTTTGGGTCACAAAAGTTGAGAAAATGAAGGAATTGTTAATCTGTGCAATTAATGTCAAATTAATGACAATAATTAGTTTGCAATAATAGTATTACCTTAAAAAATTAAATTAGGGAAATAATTCTAATAAATATTTAATTTTATCAAACTATCCTCTCCATAAAAATTGAGCTATATAAACTATCATCCCTAACCAATTCATTAATGCTATTTATCAAAAACTTCTACTTTAATATTTTGTTCCCAATTTCTATTTCAATCTTTCATTTTGCCTTTTTCCTGTTTCATGATTCTACATCTTCCATTTCTTCCGTTCCCAAATTTTCTAAACAACTGAAATTTCTCTTAATTTGTCTCTCATTTTTTAAGGGAAAAAAAAAAAAAACATATCTTTGTAACTTGCCTTTGTCTTCCCTTAAGCATAGGACGAAGACTCTCCAAAAATGTTTGAAATGCTAAATGTTTTAATTATGATATAATTTAATATACAAAAACCAATAATTCTTTTATTATAACTTTTAAATACTTGATGCCCTCAATTGTTAATTCTTTATTTTTTTCACCTCAAGTCTTTCAAAGAATTTTCTCTATCTCATATCATTTTTTGAATTAAAGTCAAATTCTTAATAATGCAATCATAAAATATTTTGAAATTCTCTAAAATATTTTCATAAAAATATATATGAACCCGCGTAATGTGCGGGTTAAATTCTAGTATATATATATATATATATATACACAGAAATCGGATATAAAGAGGGATTGACATCATATTTAATAGTGAACATTGCACTTTATGCATTCACTCATGTTTAAAGATTTTTCTACTGCATTTACGTTAGGGCCGAAAGTTATAAAATTTATGTGAAATGAGACATAAGAGTGTCAATTTACCACTTTACTAAAGATTAATAGAAGAGATTTCTTCTCAAAAAAAAAAAAAAGATTAATAGAAGAGATTAAAATTCAAACCTACTAAATCACCTGAAACAATCCATGGGGCTGTGCGACTCTAATATGAAACTTCATGGGAAAATCTATTTAGCTTAATATGGTACTTTCGAGAAAATTTGTTTAGCTGAACTCGGATAACCTCAGTGAGGAAGTTTAGGAAGTTACAAATATAAAGTAATATATCAAAATTTTTCTTTTGACTTATTTTTTTTTAAAGTAACTAATTCAAATTAATGAATATTTTTAACTGTCTATCTTCTTAACATACACTTACCTAGTGATCCTCTTCCAATTATTTAGCCGGTTATATTTAAGGTCTGTTTGGGTTAGCTGTTGAATGTTACTGTTGCTGATTGTTGTTGCTGATTGCTGCTACTGATTGCTGATTACTGATTTCTACTTGCTATTGCTGATTGCTGATAAAATTAATAAAGTGTTTGGTTAATTTTATACTTGCTGTTACTGTTGAATAATGAAATGTCTAATTTAGACATATAATTTGTGTAGATATATTATATTAAATATTTTTATTTTTATATTTTATAATTTTATATTTTAGAATAATATTTTATAAATAATATTGAGAATTATTTTACTTAATTTTTAACTTTTTTAAAAAAATATTAATTTTTATTAAATTATAAAAATTATTATATTTGAAATTTTTTTTATAAATGTCTACATTAAAGAAAATTAAAGTAAAAAAATATTATTTAAGAATATTTGAAAAAAAATTATTAAAATTATATAAATACTAATAAAATAAATTAACATATCTAATTCATATGTGAAGTAAAAAAAATAATAATAAAATTATGTAAATATTCTTTAAGAGTAATTTAGTCCATATAAATTATTATTAATATTAAAAAGTAGCAAAAAGTAGGTCGGAGCTGCTTTTCAATTAGCTGCTGTTAGGAAGTCAAATAATAAAATAAGCATAATCAAAAAGCAACACTAAAAAGTTTACTAAACACATATCTTCCTATTTTTTGAAGATAAAATGTAAATGCACCCCTTCAAAAGCTAACCCAAACACCCCCTTAATTTTAATCATTTCAGTTTAACTAAATCCCTCTTGTCCTTGTAATAAGGTGACCCGCCTAACTTTTTGCAAATGTCAAAAACGTAGCAGCCAATCAAGGAGCAATCTATTCATAATTGTGGGCGTGGATTTGCTGTCCGAGAAAATAACCTGATAGATTATCTTAAAAGTAACATGTCAATAATTTTTAACAACATAATACATATTTTAAATAATAAAATATTTTATTATAAAATTTCATTATCAAAAATATAAATATTATTATTTAAAATTCAACACTCATTATTTTTTATATATCTATAAAACTCAAAAATTATATGTCAGCCAAACTTTATCCTTCCCGATTAGACTTTCAAACGTCCTTTGTTTAAATTAATATTTTAAAAGACCAAAAGAAAACGTCCGAATTCGTTAGGATATCTACAAGAAAAGTAATTTGGCTTTATCGGGCTCCGGAAAATGGAAAGTTTACACCAGCCACCTTTGGATGACTGAGGAATAAGGAATTTAATTCAACAATGGCCTAAAATAAGTTGCACGTCTCTAATGAACAATTCAAATTGAAATTTTGGTTTAAAAAAAATACTATATAGCACCATTTAGATATTAACAAAATAATTATAAAATAATATAAACTATTAAATAATTAAAATTTTTTAAAAAATTAATTATTAAATATTATTAAATAAATAACGTGACTATTTTATTGTTATCCTGAAGTTAAATTATAAAGTGAAATTCTTTGATTTAAGGGATTTTGCTTTAAAATATTTTAACTTTTAGGAACGGGAATGAACTTGAAACAAGTTGATTGTTATCCATTTGATTGGTTTCTATTAGTTATTGGCACTCTAGGAAGATTAGAACATAAACTGAATTTTCTTGTTATAACAAAAGGCAATATCAGAAAATAAAAAAATGGAACAGGTAGAGAGAAAAAAAATTTTTTAGAGTGAAGCCGAAAGGCTTCCTCCTCTTCTATTGATAATTAGATAAGACAATTTTACCCGTACTTGTCAGGATTTATTCGTACCTGCCCCGACAGGGTCGAGGTCAAAATCAGTTGACTGAGAGACGGGGCGGGGATCTACATTCTCCGTCCCCATACCCTCCCCATATCCACCCCCTTTTTTTTTATTCTTCAATCTTTATTCATTTTTATTGTTAATGTTTGCTACATTTACTCTCCAGTGACTTATGTTTTAGTTATTTTGAAATTATTAATGTAATTATTAAATTATTAATAGAATTACTTTTTCTTAACCTGATAGTTTATTCACAATATTAATAGTCTTAGGGACAAGGATTCAAATAATAACCAAAATTTAATGACAATCACAAAATTATTAATGAATAATGCAGAAATTATAATAATTTGTTCTGAAAGACTATCTTTGTACTGGAAATCTTGTTCTAAAATACTATTATTTCTTTCTTTTCAAAGGTGCCAGCATATACATGCCAAAAATATGAGAATAAATTGTTTAAGAAGTTAGAAATGAAGTTAAAACTTCCAACATTGCAAAAAATCTAACACTATGTACGAAAAAATAAAAAAGAAAAAATTCAAAATTAAGGGGTAAATTTTCCATAGTTTTCATTTATTAAATTTTTCATTGTTGGATTTTTTTTGTGTGATCCATATTTTTATAAAATATAGTTTTAAATTTAGTGTCATGTAGTAACTGAAATATTGAATGTGATTTGCCTAAATTATTCTTCTATATCAGCATTTTAAAAAATAGTGTCATTATATCAGTATATAAACTTGAGTAATATAGTTTCAATAATTGCTTATTATAAACTTGAGCAATATAATATCTTCAAAAATAATGTCATTATTTTTCTGCACGATGTGCATCAAGTTGTAAAAGCTTAATTTATATTGCTAATTCTTAATATAAAACTCGTGCGTCTGAACTTTAATATTTAGATCACTTATTCATTATATTTTTAAGTCAAAGGATATTTGTAACATATATTGTTAATTTGTCATTAACCACAAGTTTCAAGTACTTTGAACAGTGAAAATATATGATTTTTTTAATTTTTATTTGAACGGGTATGAGACGGGGACAAGGATCCCCAATCTCCAGTGGAGATGAGAACGAGGATAAAAATTTCAAACCCACTGGAGACGGGGACGAAGATGAGGGTAATAAATGAGTACGGGGAACGAGAGAGTCATCTTCGGCCCCGACAACCTTATTGATAATCAAGCTTTATTATATAGAGGTAAAGTTACATTCAAATTCAAATAAAATTAAGTAAATTTAAAATAGGATAAGATAACAATTAAACAAATCATCTCCAATAACTAACTTAACAAATTTCTGGAAAAGGAAAGATTTAAACAAAAGTTGAAATGCAAGTAAAATGACAGCACCGTAATCCAACACTCATCTTTGGGATTATTATTTTGCATGCCTTAAAACAAGAGTGATTAGATTTTGATCTGAAACTTCGTCTTCATTTTTCTAGTTTATGAAATCAGTCTTCAAAGATGTTTAATTGATTTTGAATCTTCAAATTTTTTGATTTTTGAAAACTAGTCTTCAAATATATTTAACTCCTCTAGAGCCTTCAAGCTTATTGGTTTAGAAACCACTCTCCAAAAGTTTTTGTACTTCTCTATTTCTCCTCTTGAAGGCATGAAGGTCATCCGATTTGATGAAAATGACAACTACATTTGCTGCGTTCTTTTTTGGTTTCAGAAACCAATCATAAAACTGATTTTCTCTATAGAAAATTTCAATGGTTTGGCTTTTTGGTTTGATGGGAAAACTCTATGGTTTTTTCCACTCAAAAGAAACTTTGATTTGATGGGGAAAATTTCTAATTTTCACTCACACTAAAATGCTTATCTTGCTGGGAGATACTCTTTGGTTTTACACTCTTTACTCAAGTATTTAAATCACTCTCTTCTCTCTACTACGAAACACAGGTCACAAGGATGCAACACTGTTCTATTACCACTGTTAGTTATTGACAGTTTAAGAAAATTAGAACACAAACTGAATTTTCTAGTTATAGTAAAAGCAATACCAAAAAATTAGAAAATAGAACAAGAGAGAGAAAATTCTAGAGTGAAGCCCAAAGGCTTCCTCATCTTCTATGGATAATCAAGCCTCATTATATAGAGGTAAAGCTACATTCAAATTCAAATAAAGACAAACAAATTCAAAATAAGATAAAATAGTAACTAAGCATATCATTTTTAATAACTAACTTAACAAATTTCTTGAAAATGATTTGAACAAAGATTGAAATGGAAGTAAAATGACAGCACTATAGTCCAACAGTTTCTTTGTCATGTCATGTATATTGTTTTCTTTTTTGAACAATCTGATAATTAATGGTTAGTTGTTATTACAAGATCAAAGAACTGAGGTAATATTGTTTCATTTCGAAGGATGAGAGCATAAGTGGATCCAGAACTGTTTGTCAGTAAGACAAAATTAATATGTACATACAATATCATAGCAAAAATTTATATGATTTTTTTTCCATTGTCAATACCATCAAAGGCATCCTTATAATTTGCATTTGGATAAAGAGAATGCATTAACGAATTAAACGAAGAAGATGATATGATTAGAAAACCAAGAAAATCTTTACATGTCTTTTGTTTAATTGTTGAATATCAACAAAGAAAGCTCTTCCGTCAAGAAAATTTTATCAACACAAGATTTAGGCATAAAAAAAATGAAGACTTTTTTACAATTAAAAAGAAAGTAAAAAGTATTTGAAAAATTACTTTGTACACTCCAAATTTAGACCATATTTACACTTCACATATCAAACATTCAGATATTATATATATTGAAACTAATACACGTCAGTCAATTCAGACAAAAATCGTGAATTAAGTATTATACCCTCATTAAAAAAAAAGTCAGAAACTTAATTTTGGAATGCAACCTAAGCCGATCGAGGGGGATCGAAACCATGCTGACCAACAGAAGTCCATGTTTCAGAATTATACTATTCTGTATGCACCAGTTTTTGCTCCCCAGATGTATAATCCTATTTAAGTATGGGCCGGTTTGAGCATAAAAGAATTTGTCCTATTGAAAGAGTGTCGCACATCTTTTATCCAAAGGGACAAAGACAAAGGTGAAACCCAGCCCATATTTGATTCGAAAATAAAAAGTGAAAATAGCCCATCTTTGATCAAAAAAACTAAAAGACCAAAAAACAAAAAAAAAAGGGAGAGAGAGAGAGAGGATATTATAGGTGAAGTTAGTCCGTCTTCCCCAATCTCTAAAAGCCCTCCATTCTCGGGCCTAGCCATCTTTCTCAACTCGAATCTTAATTTAAGTTCAGCGGCTTTCACCGTTGACGATGGTTGTGAAACTCGAACAATTGCTTTATAAGCTTTTGCTAAAAGTCAATTTTGTTGCATCAGTAAAAGAGTTGAATATTGGTTTAGTCTAACAACTCTACATATAGATCTTGCAATAGCTGGCCCAAAAAAAAAAAAAAAAAACTGTATAGACATTAGTTTTCTCTATTGCACCATAATTTAAGTCAATAACGCCAATCTACACTTGAAAATATACAACGACGAATTTGAAATTCATTATATTATAGATGCCTAATTGCCCGTTCGAATATAAGTTAAACTATCAATAAACAGCATTTTGTTCACGAATTCATAAGGATATATTAGCCAAGATAGTTCTTATGTATATCCGGTAACTTGTTTAGGTACTTTTACGTTCTTGTATATATAAACTGTTCCACGAGTTGATAATATGTTCAATAAATCAAATATCGTTAAGGAATCACAAAACTAACAAAGTTAACAATCTTATATTAAAGTATTTTTCTTAAGTATCAACATTGCTGTTCAAGTTAATTAATATCAGGGCATCTCAATCGTTATTTGGCTTCATCAAATTCATTTGCCATAGCCTTGTACATGAAAAAGAATGGGGTAGCCTTTCCCTTGTGGTTTGTTGTGTCGTGGAATCCGCGTCGGCTTTTAGTTCGATGTCGTGGAATCATTTATATTTTTTATGTCTCCGTAAAAAGAACGAAAGTCAAAAGAAGTGTATTCATGAGATTCTCGTAACTTTTCTTGCTCTCGATCTCTCGCGGTAGCCACTTTAATGAGTTTATTAGAGACCCTGATTTGTTCTGAGTTTTATTTTATGGTTACGTAAATTATTTAATAACATTTAATTATTTAATAGTCGTGTTATTCGATTCATTTTAATGTCATCTAATAATCTTATTAAGTATTTTCCTTTTGTTTTAGACCCCCCCCCTTCCTCATTATCCAACTGGTAATTAAAGTTAGCGCAAGGTTTAGTCTTTTGGGAAGAAGGCGAAGTTTCTTAACCGGGTGGTGTAAACAAATGGATATATTTACTAAAAATATGGTGACTTAGTTAAATAAAAATTTGTTGGAAGTTTGATATTAAAGTTCCTTACATAAACAATTTAAACTTGAGTAATGACAGGTTTAACTCTTGTTTCTTGTAAATAATTCATGTAAAAATTGTTTAACGTATGCTTTATAATTGCTAAAAAATTTGTTTAGCATGCCATTATAAATATTTAGTAGGCTTATTTGAATTATAAAATAACTTATTTTGCAAATATTTTGCAAAATAAGGGTGAAACTGTGAGCATTTGGCCTTTTATAGATATGCTAAATGTGAGTATTTTTTATGCCAAACTCTCTCTCTCTCTCTCTCTCTCTCTCTCTCTACCTATCTATCTATCTATCTATCTAATATATATATATTAGTAAATTTTATTTGAAGAAATGTTTTTATCAATTTAACTCTTTTTATAAAAGATAATATTTATAATTTCAATAATTTTTATTAATGTTATGCCATTCAAAAAAAGATTGAAATTTGGCTTAATAAAAGATATACACGACTCGATAGTTAGACAAACTAAATTTGAATATTTTAAAACTCAAGTCAATTCAACTTGTTTATATCCCAATGTTCTACAATTCTTGCAATCTAAAAATAAAATAAAATCCCTTCTCCAAGTCTCGTGATGGTTCCATAATGGATTGGCTCGTGTTTGAGATCATGACTACAATCACTGCTAAGAGTTTTAGTGTAATTAAATGTATATTACAGTTATAACAAAAATAGTTTGGTCACCCTTATTATATCACAAGTGTGCTCTTTTAATAGATTAATATAACGGTCTTTACTTATTGTCCACAATAAAATGACATAATTTCTTTTAATAAATTTATGAAGCGTTGTTCTTATTTTTTTATATGTAAATAATAATAATAATGGTAAGAATAAGAATTCAATTATTGACTGTAGCATCACAGTGTATTGTTGCCATTGCAGACTGGCCACATAAAATGATACAGTTGATTACCGACCATTCCTTTGACTTAAGGCCTGCTATTGATTGAAGATTACTTCTTTCATGTGACCAATCAATGCTAAGCAAGTATTGGACAGATATGACGTCCAACGTAACATTAATATGCTTAAATGACATGTCGATACATTGCATTCGTGCGGAACTCATCTTATTTTGATAATAATTGATGACTAACACTTTAAGATTGATTGGCAATGACCATTA
Source organism: Carallia pectinifolia (assembly GCA_037832335.1). Classification (NCBI taxonomy): domain Eukaryota; kingdom Viridiplantae; phylum Streptophyta; class Magnoliopsida; order Malpighiales; family Rhizophoraceae; genus Carallia; species Carallia pectinifolia. The sequence continues at coordinate 6,542,167 of CM075447.1, read as the reverse complement.
ATAGTTCAAAATTAATGATTTTCCTGATCCGGAGATGAGACCGAAAATAAGTCACTACTTTAAGTGGTAGTTTGATAACAAATTAATATATTTTTATATTTCAATTAAAAAAATTGAGCGTATCAATGAGTTTTAATAATTATTAAAATTTTTAATAGTAGAATCTCACTCAGTCTCATCAATAGTAAGATAATAGGTACGTCTTATAGAGGAAATTTGACAATAAATTTAAATTATGAAAAAGTCGATAACTTTTAATAAGTGTAATAATCAATATATTTACAAATACATTTTTTTCCCTCTGTTTAAAAAAAAAAAAAGAAAAGGACACAGAATAGACTAAGCGGAAGGATAAAATTTTCAACATCAACTATCGGAATTAGGTTGAATTTAATCTAAAATTAAAGTAATTATTGGATGCGTTTGGTACACAAATTGAATAGTGCGATATAAGATAATATAAGTTAATATAATATAGGATAAGTTAAATTAATAATCCATATTATATTTGGATGTCCATATATAATAATTATTCTATTTAATATTTGGATGATATGAAATAGAATAGTATAATATATCAAAATTACTTTTTCACTTTTAGAGATAATTAATTTACATTTACTATTAATTTTAATATTTTTATTAAAAATAGTTAAAATTAAGTAATGAAATTAATATTTATTTTACATGTTGTTATACATTATATTGTTTATAATTTTTCAATTTTGTATAAATTTTTTTTAAATTAAGCATTAATTTTATTTATACAAATAAATTTTAAAATATCAAAAAAGAAATTAATATTTTTTTTAATTTTTTGAGGAAAAATTAAATAACTTTTAAGAGATAAATTTTCAAACTTATATGAAAAAAAAAGGAAAGAATGAGCACGAGAGAGAGAGAGAGAGAGAGATAGAGAGGGAGGAAAGAGGAGGGAGGGGAGAGAAAGGGAAGAAAGAGAGACGAGGAGTGAGAGAGAGCGAGGAGTGAGAGAGAGGAGGGAGGAGAGGGAAAGGAAAGAGAGAGAAGAAGAGTGAGAGAGAAGGGAAGAGTGAGAAGATGAGAGAGAAATGAATTTTTTAAATTTTATGTTAATATTTTAAAAAATATTTAAAATTTATTTTAATTAAGATGATATTTTAATAAATATATAATATATTAATACTAATCCATGATATGAGACAGACTAGTCCATATAAGTTAGAAGGATAATACTATCTCATATTCATGAAATAGTAAGTCCACACTAGTCTATCTTATACATATCTTATTAACCAACTAAATATGAGTTAAAGTGGAATAGTTAGTTATTAACTTATTCTATCATATCATATCTTATGAAACAAACGCACCCTATATGTACAGTCTTTTTATCAAGTGTATTATACATAATTAGTATAAAAGATTTCATAGTTGAAACATTTATGTTTTGTTACTCTTTTTTTTAATCAACAAAAAAAGTACTCGTAATATGTTGAACAGGATCGAGATTAGCGTTTGAGTTTTTGACGCCCTCCTTTAACTATCTTATAAGATGAACCCTCAATTCAATATTACTAGACTCAATTGAGTCTACCCTATTTAGTGACGATGTTATTGAATTTTGAATTCAATGTACCTTTCGTATATAATCCCCCTAAATTAAAGAACGAATAGAAAAAGAAGACTCAAATCTAAATCGCGGTGGAAGAAACACACAAGAATACTGACCAGGCAATAAAGCAGCCACTTCAAGTGATTATATTTTATTAACCCATATTTGTAGTATATGTCAAAACAAACATTTTTTAAAATTTAATTACGTGACTTATGTGCGTGATGGCCGACCCGTAGATGTAGGGGCCCACTCAGGCTTCCTCAGCAAACCCAGAAAACTTGGGGCCCACGTGTGACTGCAAGACAAAATCGGTCTGCCTATTGTGTGGTCCGTATCACATGACCTGCCCACTACATTTGTAGTATTTTTTAAAACTAATAAATTCTTTCTAAATAAAGTTTTGGTGTATAAAAAAAAATAAATATTCAGAGCGTTTTGCCTTTAAGCAGAATTTGGTTCTTTAATAGAATTTTTTTAGTTCAAACTGAATTAATTGAAATATAATATAATTTTTAAATACCGAAATTTAACACTCCAAAAAAAAAAACTAATAAATCTCTAATTAATATGGCCAGTACCAATCATCGTTCTCATTAAAAAAAAAAAAGTCAATACAAATCAGCACAATTGCTGCTGATTGGGCGCTCACTCTAAAATAATTGTAGATTTAAAATTATTGAGTGTGAATTTTAATCAAAATTAATTAATAAAAAAAAAACAACAAAAAAACCTAATCAATATGGTTAATATTCAAGACGGATAGCTGTAAGGCAAGAACAAATCCTTCAAATATTGTTTTACCTTGCCTATAGTGCTTTCATGGCTAAATCTAAATCTGGGTGTTCAGAATAAAATAATTGACCATTAGATCTAAAAAGACCAAACTAATGTTTTTGGTAAAGACAACAATAATAGTAATAATAATCTTTGGCCCACAAATCAAGTTAGGGCATGCAGTTTACAATGAGTGCCACCGCTCCTTGTGGGTACATATTTCTGTCCCCTTGCAAAAATCATAGATTGCACTCATATGCTTGTTGAACCATTTATGTTCCATGTGGAATTTTCCTCGGATTCTTTTTCTCTGTGAAATAAATAATGCCGAAGAGATGCCAGAGAAGAATGGATCTGTGAAGAAGACACAATAATCCCATATTTTATGTCCTCTAGTTTTTCTCTTATGTCCTTCTTTTAAAAATTTTTCTAGTACAATTTTAAATACAAAATTTGGCAATACATTAAATATATATATATATGTAATATCTAAATTACTTGAATATTGGGTGCACGGGAGAAAGAGATACTATGGTGATTTTTCTTTTTTTATCCTTTGGAATAAATATTTTAATAGTAAAGAAACGAGAGATTGATAAGAAAATAGAATTTGAATCCCTGATATTTCAGTTGAAAGTTATTACTTTCAACTAAATATGTTGAGTGATCAATAATAATTTTTTTTATCCTATTTTTTAAAAAAATTTTAGCAATGATGTTATTATATTAGGAATTTTCTAACTTTTTAGGCCTTGGCGTTTTTCGGATGGAATTTTTGGGCCCAAGGTTTCAAATAAATTTTGGCAAAAGGGTCCGCTCCACTCATCAATCTCCAACAGAGGTTGAATCATTCCCATCAAATGAACAAAAAAAAAAAAAAAAAGATTGAATCACTACCACTCGTAAAAAAAAAAAAAAACAATGGAATTATGTGCTCAATAATTGCTCAACGGGGATAAGGATTTTTTTAGTCTTAAACCTTTAAATTTTTTTACGTTTGAGTCCTAAACATTTTTGACATTTCATTTGAGTCCTAAACTTTTTGATTTTCTACCAAATTAGTCCCTCTATTTAACAAAAGTGATCAATCTATTAAAAAATAATTTTAACTTTACAAAAAATTATTTAAAAAATATTAAATATATGAATTGAATGTCTTTTCTATAAAAAAATATACATGTTGCCTATTTAATTCGTATATTTGTTGATTAAAAAAATATTTAATATGCATATTTTGTTGATGAAAAAAATATTTAACTCATGTATTTAAGATTTTTTAAATAATTTTTATTAAATTAAACTCACTTATTAATAGATTGACTACTTTTTGTAATTTAAAGGATTGATATAGTAAAAAATTAAAAGATTTAGGACTCAAATGAAATGTTAAAAAGGTTTAGAACTCAAACGTAAAAAAATCTAAAAGTTTAGGACTTTAAAAATATTTATCTCATTGCTCAATGGGTCACATTCATTTGTAAGATAGGGTTCTTGAATACGTATACTTTCTTTAAAAGGCATAAATGATGATTTCGTTAATTATTCTGGCCAAAAAGAAATAATTTCGTTAATTATGTTTTACCGTGAAAAGCTAAAATTCTGTGATAAATGCAAGTAATTTCTATTTAAATGTGCAAAATATCAAGCATTTTCAATGTCCATGATTCATTGGACCAAAAACATAGGACATCCATAATCCAAATCTTTTGTTTTTCTTTTAGTATTTTGAAACGAGGGCGAGATATGGGAATAAAAATGTTCTCAAGTTTCTTTTAAAAAAAAAATCTGCATGTTAATGTATCTATTTCTAACAACACGATAATCCATTAAAAAAGGAAGTTCATAAAAAAAGAAAATAAACTTTTTAAATTTTTTTTGGCCTGTGACGACCACCAGTGGCCTCTCTCACTAATTTGGTGACAAAGGTTGGGAAACTGAAAACATTAAATCTCATCGGAGATATAATTGCGAAATTGCCTTCGTTTACGCTCGAAGTCTACAATAACTTGCTTACGAAATTGACTTTGTTTACCCTTGAAGTCTAATACTTAGGTATATTTAGATTAATTGTTAAATATTATTATTATTAATTACTGTTACTGATTACTACTACTGATTACTGATTGCTGATTCTTACTTATTGCTACTGATTACTGATAAAATTAATGAAATATATGGTTAATTTTATACTTACTGTTACTGTTGAATAATAAAATATCTAATTTAGATATATAATTTGTATAGATATATCATATTAAAAATTTTATTTTTATATTTTAAAATAATATTTTATAAATAATATTGATAATTATTTTACTTAATTTTTAACTTATTTAAAAAAATATTAATTTTTATTAAATGATAAAAATAATTATATTTGAGATTTTTTTTATAAATGTTAATCTTAAAAAAAATTGAAGTGAAAAAAAATATTATTTAATATAAATACTAATAAAATAAATTAAAATATCTAATTCATGTATCAAGTAAAAAAATAATAGTAAAATTATATAAATATTCTAAGGGTAATTTAGTCTATATAAATTATTATTAATATTAAAAAGTGAAAAATAATTTAAAAAGTAGTAAAAAGTAGTTTGAAACTATTTTTTAATCAGTTGCTGTTAGGAAGTCAAATAAGAAAATAAGCAAAATTAAAAAGTAATACTAAAAAATTTACCAAACACCTATCTTCCTATTTTTTAAAAATGAAACGCAAATGTACTCTTTCAAAAGTTAACCAAAATTAAGGTGGTAATCCGATAGTTAATCGATATATTTTCTATATTTATAATTTAAGTTCGAGTCCTAACGTCTGTGTTTGAAAGTAATGTCCTTCTTTGATTACCAGTTTAACTGTGCTCGCACTGGTTGGTTCTAAATTTGATAATAGTTGTAGTCGATTTAAGAAACGTCCACTCGGGTCCAACAGTACTCAGATAGTGAGTTTTTTTCTTATGAATTAGGTTGAATGAGGCACACAGAGGATTACTCCGACTTTTATTTACAAATCTAATGGCCGACATATTTGCGATAAATTTTTTTCATTTGTTCCAAAAAAAAATCACTAAATTATTTTTTTTTTTTGTTCAACGCCTCCCCTCTCTATTATTTTTTTGTATGGGTCGCTTTTCTATTCTTTTTTCCCCTTTTTGATAAATGTTCTCTTTTATATGTATGAAGTCTTGTCTTTTAATTTATCCCTCTCTTTTTCTTTACTTGATTTTGTACAAAAATGTTGCTAATATTATGTTTTTATGTAAAATATTATTTATTCAACATAAAAGTATATTATAATTATAAAGATATACTTACATTTATTTACAAATATGGGCATACTCGTCATTCTATAAATATCAATTTTTTTAAAAAAAATTCATCACATCCACAAAAAATTATACTTTTTATTCATTTCCTTTTTTATACATTTCTAAAATATTCAAACAAATAATGCAAAAAATTATTTCCTTTCTCTGTATTTTTTTTCTCACTGTTTTCTTTCATACTTCACTTCTAATCCAAACAAGGCATCAATTTTAAATCAAATTTTCACATTGACTTTATTTTTTTAATAGTTTATTTTTGGAACTATTAGAAGTTAATATATCAACATGACAAAATAGATTTATTTTGCCAAGAAAATAAAGTCGCTGTAAATTTTCTTTAATTGTAAGATTGCAGAGTACTCGCAATTTGGGGGATATATATGGCAAGGTAGTTATTGTTTACACGAGTAAAGACAATTAATACATCACACGCACATAAAAGAAGCTTTGTGGGTCTCATTTTATTTTGTTATTGTGCGTATATATGTGTTTTTTTTTTTTGGGTGTAAATAACAATTTCCATATAGCAATAAAATCATTAGCTTTTCTTTTTCAAATTTCCTTATAAAATATTTTTGTGATATTTGCCACAAAATTCTATTTTAAAAAAAAAAATTGTTACAACCTAAAATGTAAACACTGTGAAAAAAAAGCAGGCATCTCAGTATACCACTGTCTCACCATAGAGCCCCAAAAAAAGTCAGATTTATATGTCACATCTTTTGCACTAAAATACAAAATCTCTAAATTATAATAGAGTAAATTGTTACACCAAAATTTCCTCTTTCATACAAGTGAAAACTAAATGGAATAAAAACACACACATATATTCTGAGTTTTTCCATGCCGTAGGAGACTGAATTATCGTTGTAAAAATTGGATCGAATCGGTCAGTTCGACTAATTCAACCAGTGATCGGTTAGGAGTTTAGTTCGGTTTGTGACTAATTTTTACAAAATCTCCAACTGGTTAAAACCAGTCAAAACATGTTGAAATCAGTAAAAATTAGATAGGTTAGACAAGTCCAAATCAAACGAAAATTTATAAATTATAATTTAGCTTTAAATTTAATTAAAAATTTCAATTGAGTCTTCAAGTTATCAAAATTTTTAATTTAGTCCTTAAAATTAAAAAAATTAACATTTAATCACTATTTTTAAATATTATTTGTTTAATTACTTATATATATATATATTATATTAAATATCAATTTAAATACCGATTTAATTGATTAAACATTGAACTACTAATGTTTTCAATAATCAATTCAGTTTTAACGATCTTGGACTGAATATATCATTCGGAAAAATGGTTAAAATAAGAATCCGAGTTTTCCTTGATTTTGACAAGAAAAAGATCATCTCAATCCGATAAGCCCTTTTCAAACAAAAATACAAGAATGGAGAATCAGGAGAAGGAAACGACAGAGCTTTTGGGCCACCAGCTTAAAACATACAAAAGCACTACTGTATCAGTCTTAAATCGACGTCGTTTTCATCCTACAACAAATTCCTGTACGAAAACCTTTGAAGGCTTGTTCCAAAAATACAAGATACAATGCATAAACTATATCTCTCAAACTACGAAAAATTCCTTGACGAAAACATTGAACGTAGTGCATTAAACGTCATTCCATGCATTGTATTATTAACAATCATTGGTTTGTTGAATATTTTTTATTACACAATGAATTATCATAGTAAATGGTAATTACACAAAACACATCAAAATGAGTAAATTAATAAATCCGTATATCTAAAATTGTAATATGTACCGAAATCCAACAAATCAAACGATAACATGTATATTTTATACATGACACTTTTAAATTAGGGTTGAATGAAAGATTAATGTTACAGTTTAAAAAAATTTTCTTGGCTGCAAGTTATGGTGCAACGAAGATTAATTTTATGGTTTGAATAATCTTTCTTAGACACAGTTTTTAACGGGTTCATTTACACAAGAAAATAAATAATTATGAAAATCGATTTAATTTTTTGTTTTTCTTACAAGTATAACAAAATCAATATTATCAAATTTTATATAGAACTCTTTTTTTTTTTATGTTGGGTAAACTAGTATTTATATATCATGTAATATAAAAACCATGGAAATGTCGACTTCAACATACGCTCTGTGAAGGTAATTTCTGAGCAAATTATTTAGCAAAGTTAGGTGCATTATCTCCGAATCAGAATGTATTTTGAGAATCTCCTCCCTTGATATGAGAGAAATTCTCGTTAGTGACATAATATGTATAGCTATCCTAAGAGACGGCTAGTTTTGTGGTGTTATATTTTTTTTGTTATTTTTGTATTTATATTTTCCTTCAGTCATCATAAAAAAAATCGAAATAATATATATTTGTAAGATATAAGGTGTAGCATACTAATATTTGTTAAATCACTGTAATCAACGTTAACAAATTATTATAAGCATAAAAATGTTTAATTTTTTTAAGATATCCACACTATATTTTTTTAACTTTCTTGACAAATCTAAATTGATAAACTTTCGTCAAAATATTCAACGATACATAATTATAAAAAAAAAATAATTTTTTTTAAACATTATAAAATCTACTACCCTATAAATTTAGTATAGAAAGTCAGCTCGCAGTAGTACGCCCAGGGCAATCTTCCTACGAGCAAGAGGAACTGTAGATGCCACTACTTTCCTACCATAAAAGGATAAAAAAAAACAAGATCTTGTCTTTAGGGCGATATTAACGAAATCTTAAACAAAAGATTTGAGTTGATGTCTTAATAAAAATTTAAGCACATAAGTCAAGCTTTAATAGTCCGTATATGTCTGGAAACACTTACGTTATCTGTGTGCCTCTCTACATCGCTTTCTTCATCAAAACCCTCTCTCTCTCTCTCTCTCGCTCTCTCTCTGGCTCTCTGTGCTTTCTCATTTCAGACACACACACACAAACACACAACACACACACACACAGAGAAGCAAAGCACACACAACAACACATGACATCACAAGATGAGCTTGTTGCTGTCTACATCTCTCTCTTTCTTCTCTCTGTGTCCTCAAGTTTCTAACTTTTTTTTGTGGTTAGTTTGTGTCCGAATGCCCTTTCATTGTTCCTACTAAGAGCGCAATGAAGATCACCGGAAACCCAAATTCGCCGGCAACATTTCAAGGGAACACCGCCGCGTCTTCCAAGCCCCTAAACCCACACTCGTCGCATCCTCCTGATTCAGATCCCAAGTGTTCTTCTTCCCTCAAGCCTCGCCGCAGGGCCCGAAACCCGAGACTGACCCGTTTGAAGAAGTCCGGACCCCCCACTGGGAGGCGGAGCCGGCCCGAGACCCCGTTGTTGAAATGGAAGACTGAGGAAAGAAAGCCAAATGCTGGCGTTGAAGAAGACGATGTGGGGAAGCAGCCGGAGGAGAGTGCTGGCCGGAGAGCTCTCCGGAAAAGTGCGAGGACCGCGTCGGCCAGAAAGATTGCCGCCGGTTTGTGGCGGTTGCAGCTGCCGGAAACGGTGGCTACTGGATGTGAAGAGAGGAGGAGGAGGAAGCATCCACTAGGTTTTCAGGTGATCTTCTGCTCTCTATTTTTTTTTGGGTCTGATTGAGTTTGTGTGACTGTGTTTTTGAAAGATCTGTTGGTTTTGATGATAGAGAGAAAACAAATGAGTAAATGTGTAAATAAAACATGGGGGGTTCTCCTTACATTTGCCCCAATAAGGAATCATTAAATGGGATCTGGCTATATGGGTTTGATTATTTGTTGAAAGTATGTTTTTGAATATGATTTAATTGACATTAGTTTATTTCTATGGTTGGGATGTTGCTTAGTTTTGAAGTTTTAGTTTGAGCTTGACTCATGATTATGATGCTGATTGAAATGGTAATGTAATTATTCCTGCTATTTAATTACTCTGTCTTAACATCAAAATGAATATCATCACCACCCTCCCTCTCCTCCTCCCCTACTCCAAATAAAAGAAAAAAAGAAAGAAAGTGTAAAGAAGAAGGTAGAATAAAGCACAAGATTCTAGTTGACCAATCAGTCAAAAAATGTGGTTTGTAGGACTTGACTGATAAAATTGGTAATCCAAGTCGCTCTCCCTCAAAGTTAGGATTTAATTTTAGAACCTTTTGCAATCTTGGCTTTGATTCCTCAAGTTGGTATTTATATTTACTTGTAACCAGGGCATCCATGCTTTGCTTTGGATAGCCTTTATTTATTGGTTGTCCAATTAATTGATTTGTGGTATTTGAATCATATAGCTTCTGGGAATCAAGTTGTTTACTAAAAAGTTGGGAATTTATTTGTCCGGAATTTTCATTGTTGGATGACTCTTTAACCATGTGGAACCTGATCAGTGGAATTTAGAAATTTTGAGTTTGTTGTGTTGTTCGTTTCTGCAGTCTGGTGCTCATCACGTGGCGGTCACATTTGTACCTGCGCAGAGTGGGAAATATGAAAAAAAGGATCTGCCAGAGAGCCCTGCTTCTGTGTCTGGCATGAAAAACAGATTCTTTTGTAAGGTTTGTTAATTCCTGAAACTCTGTAACTAAATTGCCAGTCTCAGATGACCTGTTCGATGTTGACACTAGCAGTAAGTGGTGGTTATCAAAGAAACTGAAGTATGACTCTTTTGGCCATCATCTTGTTCACCGGGCATGCATGCTTTGGAAAATAATTATGGATGCTCTGTCCCTGTGGCATATTTTCTTTTGGATGATTGTTTTGTTGTAATCATTTATTTATCTTCTTTATATACAAAGTTGCTTATTATGTTATGCACGAGCATCCGTATCCGATATGATGGCCAGATTTGAGGTTAATTTCATGTCTAGTTCAGCATTTACAGTGTGGAAGGTTTCAAAGTTATGCTAAATCTCCACATGCATGCTGCAAGAAGATGGAAAACAGTAGTCAGTTAAAGTAAAAATTTTTGTTACGGTATCCTGCAGTTTAGATGTTATTTGAATCTTTTTTTTTTGTTAATTTGTTTTTTGACCAAGAGCTTTGATGTTCCTGAAACTTAAACTGCAGTTAATTTATTTCCGTTATATTAGGAAAAAAATGTCATGTAAATTCTATTGCATAGACGAAAGTAGCTGTTTTGGCCATGTTAGGCACACTGAAATTGAGCTGCTGATATATCCAAATAATCTGTCGGGAAATTTACATTCAAGATCTTATATTTTGCACCCTAAAATGATTCACACCTGTATGGTAGTCCATAAGAGTTGCAGAACCTGTTTCATAATAAAAACATGAGTTTCATACTCATGATATGCAACATGAGTTTTTGGTTCTGATACTCTGATATGCAACATGAGTTTCATACTTGAAGCATAAATTTTTTAGTAGCTCTAAAACTTGGTGCAGATGCTTTGAAAATGTATTGACATATCTGTTAATTCCACACAGTTCAATCCCATGATAGACTGCTCACTTGCATTTCCTGTCTCTTTCCCCCCCTCTCCCACCCCTCCCTGGCACCTTGTTTCTCCTACTTACAAGTATTAGACATATTGCTAATTATAGGCCCGTTGCCTATGTCAGATGGAGCCTTCATTTCAGTTTTCCAATCCTGCAATGGAGGGTGCAACCAAGTGGGATCCCATCTGCTTGGGAACATCAGATGAGGCATGTCAGATTTACAGCCGCATGAAGAGTCTCAATCAACAAGTGAGTGCTATATCTGTGGTCCCTGCACTTGAAGCTGAACTAGATCAGGCTCGAGCACGCATCCAAGAGCTTGAGACTCAACGCAGTTCCCTAAAAAAGAAATTGGAGCATTTCTTGAATAAAGTCAGCGAGGAAAAGGCTGCCTGGAGGAGCAGAGAGCATGAGAAAATCCGAGCATTTATTGATGATGTTAAAACTGAGTTGAACCGCGAAAAGAAAAATCGTCAAAGATTGGAGATAATGAACTCCAAATTGATTAATGAGTTGGCTGATGCAAAAGTATTAGCCAAGAGATACATGCAGGATTATGAAAAGGAAAGGAAGGCAAGAGAATTGATTGAGGAAGTATGTGATGAGCTTGCTAAGGAAATTGGAGAAGACAAGGCTGAGGTTGAAGCCTTAAAAAGGGATTCAATGAAACTTCGAGAGGAATTGGACGAGGAAAGGAGAATGTTGCAGATGGCTGAGGTCTGGCGTGAAGAACGTGTTCAAATGAAGTTGGTTGATGCAAAGGTGGCACTTGAAGAGAAGTATTCTCAGATGAGCAAGCTTATTGCTGATTTAGAATCTTTTCTAAGGTCAAGAAGTGCTGATTCTGAATTGAAGGAAATGAAACAAGCAGAACTGCTTGTGCAGGCTACTGCCTCGTTGAATATGCAGGACATGAAGGAATTCACGTATGAGCCCCCGAACTCAGATGATATATTCTCTATTCTTGAAGACGTTAATCGCAGCGAGCCCAATGAAAGGGAGATCGAACACTGTGTAGCCTGCAGTCCTGCAAGCCATGCCTCAAAGATTCACACTGTGAGTCCTGAAGGCAATCTCTTTGACAAGAATGGTTACAGAAATTTCCATGCATTTGTTGACCAGAACGGTGATATAGAGGAAGATGAGAGTGGCTGGGAAACTGTGAGCCATCTTGATGATCAGGGCTCAAGTTACTCGCCAGATGGGAGTGCTCCCTCCGTTAATAAGAATCACCGGGACAGTAACGTCTCAGAGAGTGGAACAGAATGGGAAGAAAATGGTTGTAACGGGATCCCCGCTACTGAAATCAGGGAACTCTGCAATGTGCCAACAAAGCATACCAAGAAGGTCTCGTCCATTGCGAGGCTCTGGAGATCATGCCCAAATAACGGGGATAACTACAAGGTCATCTCGGTGGATGAAATAAACAACAGGCTTTCAAATGGAAGGAAATCTAATGGGGGAATTTTATCACCAGATGAGGGGCTAGGCAAAGGTGGACTCAGCCCCCCGGTGTTGGTGGAACAGTGGAGTTCGCCGGACTCTGGAAATCCCCACATAACTCGAGGAATGAAGGGGTGCATCGAGTGGCCCCGGGGAGCACAGAAGCACAGTTTGAAGGCAAAGCTCTTGGAGGCAAGGATGGAAAGTCAGAAAGTCCAATTGCGTCATGTACTTAAACAGAAGTTCTAGATCTAGTGATTCATTGATGTTACTGATAATGCTAGATCAAAATAATCAGTCATTCCTGACCTTGCAATGCAATGAGCCCTTCTTTCTGCTGTTGTAAATGCTAGGGATAAGATGCACCACCATTCCCTTGTTTTATTATTTTGCAAAATCACTTTTAATTGATTTTTTTTCTTCTTTTTTTAACAAAACAAAATAGCCTCATTTTCCCAGATTAGCATCTATGAACCCTTCAACCATGATGGTGGTCGTGCAAACCTGGCTACGGTATTGTAGCTGGGATATGCATTGTTCTAGTTTTAAACATGTATATATTTTTATATTTGAGTTTTCAATTTTTTTAAAATTTTATCTGAGTTTTAAATTTTTTAATTTTTTATTAAATTAGTTTATTTGTTAATAGAAAGTGATTAATTTATTAAAAAAATAATTTTAATTCTACAAAAATTATTTTTAAAAAAATTAAATACACTAATTGAAAATTTTTTTTGATTAAAAATATGTACATTATATGTTTAATTCGCCTATTTGATTAAAGTAATATTTAATGTGCATATTTGTTGATAAAAAAATATTTAATTTATGTATTGGATCTTTTTTAATAATTTTGATTAAATTAAATTCATTTATTAATGAATTAATTATTTTTTTGTAAATAAAAAAATTAATTTAATAAGAAATTAAAAGGTTCAGTAGTCAATAAAATGTTTAAAAAGTTTAAAATTTATATAAAAAAGTGTAAAGATTTAAATAAAAAAATTGCATATCCTTATTGTAGCTGGCATTTGCACCAATAATATGCTTGATACAGTACTTGGCATGTTTTTGATTCTAGAATCAATGCTAGTCTTTTTGTTACATGGGTTGCAAATGAATAAAGACTTCCAAATGCTGATGTTATTTGATATATGATCATTTTATGCCCTTGTTTTTTTTTTTTTTAAAAAAAACTCCTATTTAATTTTCAAATCAAAGTGTATTTATTGTAGAAAAAAATATATCATTAATAGATCGGACAAGATATTTTGAAAAATGCTTATAATAATTTTTATGGAAAATAATAGATGGGATGGGGTAAGACGTGGAAATAATACAGTTAATCTTTGTATATATTGCTCATATATTTGTTACATATTGAATTTAAATGTAAGTTTTATAAAATTTTATAGTTTTTTTATTTTGTGCGGATGATGTTACAACAAACATATATATAATATAATTTAATGAATTTCCTCATCCAATTATTATAACCTTATTTTTTTTATGCATATGTTATTAGTCTAAAAGTCTTGCAGTCTATGCATTAACTCCTTTATGCGTATTGATAAGCATTTACTTTTTAAAATACTTAATTTTGGTTCTAGCCTCTATCGTGCACCATAGCTCCGGCTAACGTCCGATGAGAGAGTGTCTGAGTTTGTGCTCTCATCGTGGAGCTTCGTCGGCCCAATTTTGTGGCCGTTTGTTTGGTTTTCCTTCGTTTTGGTTGCGATGCCTCTGTGGTGGTGTTTCTCAGCCGGTCTCTTAGCATTTGGGGGGTATTTTGTTTCGATGCTTCCACTGCTGGGTCTTCTGGCGGTGGTGCTCCTGCCCCTCCCTTCTCAGCTCGCTTCGGCGGTATGAAGGTGGCTACTCTTTTCGTTTTGTAGGTGGGGTCTTGTACAGATCATATGGAGTGGGCTACTTTTGGGCTCCGGGTGGCAACGACTATCAAGGGTCTCTATGCTTTTAGGGTTTCTATGCTCCGTGGCCTTTAGGCCTCTACAGGTTGGGCTTGTTTCCTAAGCCTGCTTCTACTACTGCTATTGTCTTGGTCTGTGCCCACCCTCTTGGGCTTTTGAGCTGCTTATTGTATGTTTAGAGTTCTGGTATTTAGTGTTAGTTTTGGGCCCTTCCTCTACATTATTCATATTTAATTAATGAAATACTGTTTTCCTGTTGGTTAAAAAAAAAAAAGGTTTAATTCTCTTTCCGAACATCTATTGCAAAAGAGCATGCATACATGTGCCGAATGTAGGATGCCGGTCGTCTCCCGGGCTGATGTGGATTTGCAGGCCCACAAATTAAAAAGAATAAATTAATGGTTAGCTACAAAGGTTTGTAAAGGGCACAAAGGACATTTCACGCAGTTTTTTTGTTTAGGTGTGGAAAGGAAGAGGTGGAGGCGGCAGATTGTTAGCGCACAACAAAAGCCTAAAAAAAAAATTGAAAGAAACAATCAAAAAGAAGAAAGAACACGGAGGAATGCACTAATAGAAAGATTGAATGAAGAAGAGCAAGGTACTAATCTTCCAACTCCCAAATCCCTTCTTCTTTATTCAATTTTTTGTCAATTTACTCATTTTATCTCCTTCCAAATTTCTTCTTCCTCATATATCTTTTTTGGGTTTAGATTTTCTTTCAAATTTTGACAAATCCAACTTCAAAGCTAATTTTTTGTCAATTTGATTTTTTATTTTTTCTTAACTTTTTTACAGTGATAATTGTTGTTCATTATTTTCTTCCTTTTGTTTTTTGAATATATTGATTTTAAAATTCTAAATTTTTTCCAGTCACATACCTACCCACCCACTGGCTATAGTTATATGGAAAAATTAATTTATCGTAATTATCTATCTAGACTTGCTCCCAATTTGGGTTGTTCTTCATG
This sequence comes from Carallia pectinifolia, assembly GCA_037832335.1. Classification (NCBI taxonomy): domain Eukaryota; kingdom Viridiplantae; phylum Streptophyta; class Magnoliopsida; order Malpighiales; family Rhizophoraceae; genus Carallia; species Carallia pectinifolia. Next base: position 6,526,713 of record CM075447.1, on the reverse strand, counting down.
GGTTAACAAAGTTCCTATAATGAGATAAGTTAAGGTTGAATTGATGAGTTGCAGGAACCATTCAAGCTAATTGAAGGAACCATTGATGTGAACCTTTGTATCAAGTGATGACACCTCTATAGTAATTATGTTTTACTGCTATAACAGTCCTGAATATTCTTTGTGTTATTGTGTAAGATAACAATAGGAAGATTAATTTTTAAACTGTATTTCCTTTAGTAATACTGCAAAAATATAACTTGTCAATAATTCCTTACATTCATAGAAATTGATAGAATTTTTGTTTGATTATTTTACAAATGAACACTTGGAGCAGAAAAAGCAAACAATACTCATTTTATTTGGAGATTGTATGATAGGTTCTATAAATTGCAACAGGAAGGCAATTGATTTATGATATAAATTTAGCTTTACCTTAATCACTGTGTATTAATTAACATGCATGCAGTATGCAGAGGTTTTTGGTTTTTGGATGCTGCTATAGTCTTTTTCTTAGAAATGAAAACAAAAATTTGTTACAAATATAATGCTTGAGATTTAAATTAATTTCTTGACACCTAAAATTGTGGTCATTTTTCATATCTTTTTCATTTGGAATAATTGATAATTTATGCCACAGTGTTTTTTTTAGTTTATATTTTCTTTTGTGATACCTTGCACTGTTGCTAGCCTACAAGGCAGTTCCGAGAATAATAAGCTTAAAAAAATTGGTCTATCTTACATCATAGTTTTATACTTTTTGTTTAAGCCTGATTAGTGTATGGGTTGCTTTGAAATTCTATATTGTTAAGGCCATTGACAATTTTTACAGCCTATATTTTTGTTTGGACCAGACTTTTCTTTACTTCTCTTGTGCCTAAGTCTTTCTCATAGTAGTGTTATCTTAGACCAAGTGTCATAATCTTAGTGCTATCAGAGAGTTGATAGAGCCCAAGGTCTTTTATTGTAGGGCTTCTTGAAATGTTGAAATTTTTGAAATAAAATCGGGTTTTAATGATGATGTGATAATAGGTGGGGAGGTATTTGCGAGGGAATTTATTGAGTGCATGTAGGGTGTGCTTCGAATTTCTCGTTTAATTTTATATATTTTTTGATAATTAACATTAAAGGTTGATGCTTTCAGGTTTTTTTTGTTAATTTTTTTTGTATAGGTTCTGGAAAAATTGAATGCAATAAAAAAGAATTTGATGATTTTATAAAAATTTGTATAGTGAACTGGAAGTGGTGGTGGGGTGGCGTTTGGTTGCCGGGAAAATTATTAACATTTATGATGTACTTGAGACGTTGGCTATACAATTTAGTTTGAAAGGCATGGATTTTTGTTTGAAATTTTGTGAATTTTGAACTGTTTCAGGTACAATTTCACCCAGCAACATATAATCCCAGTAATGACACCTTCATAAGGGTGCCTTCGCATGCTTTTGTGAAGGTGGATGTTGCTCTCGTATTCAGAGGTGAAGATATATTTGTTGGACTGAGAAAAGGTCAATCACTATTTCCTTTAGCTATAGAATGCTTTCATTTTACATTTCAGTCAGCAATTGTGGGGACTTTGCCTATTTCAGACCTAATTATTGTGTGTGTGCTGTACTCAGTTGCTTTTATATGCTTTTGAGTTTACTTTGACAGCTTAATAATTATTGTGATATTACTGAATATGACTACTTTTTTTCCTTTTCCAGACCCATCTTGCTAAGTTCAGAATGGTATATGTAATTGACTGGCTTTGCAATCCAGCAAATGACTATCTCGATGCCACCAGAAAATTGGCAGGTCTGAAGCAGTAATTTGACCCGGCAGCCTTTATTTTTATGGTTGATACAAAACATAGATAGTATGTGATCTATAGGACAATATAACCTGAAAGAATTTTTTGGGAGCATTTACCTTCATAATTTTGGGAAATTAGTTTTAAAAGTTAGTTGATTCTGAGAAAGATGTAGAGGCAAGAGTGTGATAATTTGTACTGATCATAATTTTTTGTGGATGTATGACTTGCACTAAGGCCGGCCACTAATTACAGTTAGTTCAACAACAATTTTGTGTAAATTTGTGCAATTTAATGTCATAATACAAAATTCCTTTGGTACTTACATCAAACAAACTTTCCATAAAGGACAATTAACATGTGTACATATATCGGATGAAGGTCATGTACAGGTGAACATAGCCATGCAACGGCTTCATTGAAACCCATGGAGGAAAATTATAACAAAAAATATTAGTGTCCAAGGTGTTTTTGTTCCGAGTAGTTTCCGATTGAAATTACGATTGATGTTTTTGAAACGAAAACTGATATGTTTGCAATTTTTTCAAAAATTATTAGTCTTATTTCAAAAATGTCAATCGTAATTTTAACCGAGACACCGTTAAGAACAAAAAACTCAGAATATGTATGGTAGCTCAAATTATAATATGTAATTTTATTTATAAAAATCATTAATAGTAATGATTGAAACATCAATGGTCATTGCATTCAATTAGATCAAATGTAATTGAAGAAAGTAGTTGTCAATCGTCAATAGTCAAGAGTTATTAGGTTTTAAGCACATAAATTGGTTATAATGTTTTCCACATGAACTAAAACATGGTTGACAACTAATATGAAGGGTACTATTGTGTTGACCAATATTGAAATTTTTCCCATAAGCTAAACGTTATGTTTCAATGTAAGATTGATAAGTTTTGAAACTGTTTGGATAACTTTGCAACTACTATAAGGACTCACTTTTTATGTTTAGTACACTTTTGTTGTCATGTATAATTGGTTATAAGACTGATATTTTTGAAACTGCTAAAAATACTTTTACAACTACAATAAGGTCAATCATGATGTTATCACTTTTTGTGTAAAGTATTGTAAGATATAATTGATTATATCACTGATAATTTTGAAACTAATAAGAATATTTTTTTCAACTAATTTGACAGAAATCGTGATGTTCTCACTTTTTTGCATTCAGCGTACTATATTGTTACATGTAATTGATTATAAGACTGATAATTTTGATACTGATAAAAATACTTTTGCAACTACTATGAGGGAAATCATGATGTTTTTATTTTTTATGTAAAGTATTGTCACATATAATTAATTATATGACTGATAATTTTGAAACTAATGGGAGTACTTTTGCAATTAATTTGAGGGAAATCGTGATGTTCTCAACTTTTTGTGTTCAGTACACTATATTGTCACATATATTTGATTATAAGACTGATAATTTTGAAACTGATGATAATATTTTTGCAAGTACAATGACGGAAGTCAAAATGGTGTCATTTTTTGTGTTCAGCACACTGAAATGTCAGATATAATTTGTTATAAGATTGATAATTTTGCAACTAATACAATACTTTTGCTACTACTATTATGGAAATCATAATGATCTCACTTTTTATATTTAGTACACTCAATTGTTAAATATAATTGGTTGTAAAACTAATAGTTTTGAAACTGATAAGAATATTTTTGCAACTAGTAGAATGCAGACCATGATGGTTTCACTTTTTAATCTACACAAACATCAGTGCATATGGTAATTATAGTACACTGGACTATAATTGTCAGATTTTGCAATATAATATCGATACAAGTTTCATCTTCATCATTCATGTGTTGTCATATATATTTGAGAATAATTCTGATACTTTTGCACCAGACATGAATACTTTTGCAACTAATATTTGCTATCTACGCGATATTGCACAACATAGTTTAACCAATAAATTTATTAGAACAGGGTAGATAGGAGTAATAACTCAAGGACATAAATGTTCAACAACCTTCTATGTCCATAAAAGTGCTTCAAACGTCTGGCTATAAATACATGCATTAGCCCCTGATGTGGCATATTGTCTTCCTACAAATCCATCTGAAAATGATTTCCATCATTTGTTTTTTTTTTTTTTCACTTCTTCTACTACTCTATACAATGGGTTATGCAATTCCATTGTTGGGAAAATACAAACATGTTGTGCATGAACTTCTTGTGTCTTTTTCTGTGCTACAAAAAAATTCTTTATGTCTTGTTCGTTTTGTTTTTGACTGTCATTATATTTTTTTGTCTTTATTCTTATTGGTTTTCCTAAGTGGCGCATCTTCAAAATTTTTTTTTTTATTGTTTTCGTATAAAAGGTTAAGATAGAAGATTTAAATTTTCTTGTTTAAGCGATATCGCTATCTTATATTAGTACTTAGCATATATATATATATATTGTAATATAGATATATACATATATAGGTGTCTATGTTGTGTCCTCATCATAATTTTTTTGACTTATTTGACGTGTAGCCGACTGCGTGTACGTACAACTTTCAATATAATATATACACAAACAATGAGAACTCTACAAAATAAAAATATGAAATTTTCCTCAATTATTTTACGTTTTATTTATTTCTCTTGGTAGCATAAATGTGGGGCATTACATGCTGATCATTTTATTTTCAACCAAATCTTTAGTATCCTATCTCTATGGTCTTTTATCTATTCATCAATCAAGTAGGTCACTATTTTTGTTACGTGGCAGAATCATGAGCGGCAACTTGTGTCATTGGCGGCAACTTTTGGTGTAATTTTTTCCTGCCCATTTCACCCTTCCTTGTCTTCTCTTTCTTATTTTATCTTATTTTTTGCCATATCATTCGGGGATACCATCGGCACGCAAAGCCCGGTGCAAGGACATTTTCTCATTGCAAAAACATCATGCTGTTGTACACTCTGTTTGCAAACTTTTCCAGCACCACATGTAATCTGCAAAAGTTAAAAAGAAATGCATCTTTTTGTCTTTTACCACATTAAAATAACTTCATATTAACTAATTCATCTTAACGAGATTTAGATCTACAGAAGATGGTCCTAGGTTAACAGCTACGTTTATAAAATTTATGATTAAAGAGATTTTTAATAAGACTTGTCAAGGTCAATGACAAAAATTTCCGAGTAAAAAAGGTATTAGCATTTATACATATTACAAGAAATTCGCAGTGAGGGAAATGTATTTGAATAAGAGCATCACTACAAATTACGAAAAAGATTCTCTGCTCTCATACTGTAAAGTCTTGTGACGCAGAATTTCATATAAAAGGAGATCTAATTGTGGGGATTAGTGGAGTTCACTTAAACGGTGAAAAATCCGCTATAGTTGTAGAAATGAGAGGGACGTCATGTATAATTTATCCGACTCCAACACATTATCATTGATCATGATTTGCATTAATGTTAGGCACATACTTCCAAAGCCATTGAGAAGATAATTAATTAGAATAATCCGATTTCTTTCAAAAACATGAAAGCAAGGGAATTCAGCGCTAAGCAGCACTTGTTGCTATGCACAACATTATACAGATCACTAAAAGACTGGAAAAAAAAAAAAATCTAATTGCCTGATCTTTGCTGAGAGCAATTTTATCATTGGTTGAAATTTAATTAAAGAGTAGCGGTGAGGCTTTAGTCTCCTGCTGTGAAGAAGTGATCCTGTACACATGCTCCTCACCAGTGCATTTATCGACTGTAACAACCCATTTGCTTCTTCTATTTCTATTTCTATGGCTGCTGCCTCTGGCAGGTCCCTTACAAGAAGAAGTTCCCATTTTGGTCACCAACAGCCCCTCTCCAATGGGTAAAAATTGAGTCTTGAAATCACTAGGCCATGCTCCCTTCTGAAACGCATTATAACCAACTATAACGCCTCTTCCACCTTTTGCACACTCTTGTGCTGCTACGAATACCCCTTTTGGATCATCAATATTGCAATCGACAAGAATGAAATCTGCCCCTTTGTAATCGTTTAGCAGTAAGGGCTTGGCTTCCCCCACGACGAATTCGACACAATCTGCATAAGGTCCCAGAGCATGTTTTGGGGTGTAGCTTTTGGATGTTGTAGGTAAAATGCACACCACTTGACCACCCGTTTGAAGTGCAGCAGCCACTAGTGGTAGTACAGTAGAGACAGCAGCTCCAGCAGGGCCAGCGGATGCTACAACAACCATCAGCTGTGCGTTGTTGCCTGCAGCAAGGGCAGATATGAACTCTGCTACATCTGGCTCCTTCCCTGTCTTTCCCTATAAAATGAAGCACCCAAATCAGGGACAAAGAAATAGATCAGTTTTTTTTTTTAATGGGAACCACATTTTTCTGGAAGTAAAACCTGATGGAGGTCCTATTGGTTTGATGCTTACCATTTTCAAAGCTTGGAGAAAAGCTTTGATGGCATTCTCAGCCGACCAATAAGCCATTTTTCGTTTTATATTTTGATTCAGAGTTGTTATGATAATCAATCGGATAGGCATTAGCTGTATATGTACACATACATATATATACACTTGGTCATTGGGGCATATGGCTTACCGTAGCATTAAATTGTATACAAGGCTAGGAAGCAACTGAGCAACTTCGTTTATATTAAAATTCGGACAGCCCAACCGGGAAGGTTGGAAAATTGAATTTAACGAAGCATTGACTGGAACAGGAACAGGAACGGGATATAACTTTTTTAGCCGGGTAACAAGATTAGGCTTACCAGCTGAATGTCCATCTCAAGGACTCTGACTCCTTTTGGCCCAACAGTAATGAAAGAAGATCGTGAAGAAGAAGAAGAAGGAAGAATTGTACATCAAATATGCACACACATCAGTCAGGACCAACACAACTTTTACTGGTCCTCTATAATTAGTTGGCTATGCCCTTCTAGTGATTTTTTTTTTTTGGCTTTTGGGAACCACAAGGGCTGCTTAACCTTTTCTGAATCCACCCATGGAGTTTTGTGCACTAAGACGCATTTTCATTTGCTCTACCCAAAATAACCACTAAAACCCAGAGGCAATGATCCAACATGTCTCCAACCGGTCTCAAATGATGACCGCCCAACCGATAAACAATCATTGGTTATCCATACAAAAAGCCTCAACCCCCACAAGGTAGATGTCTGTTAAGAAATGTTATAATTATTCAATTACTTCGCACATTGTTTAGTCATAAAGTTGCAATGCTCTTTAGTACATGTTTTCCTATTTTTTCAAAAAAAAAAACAAAAGAAAAAGAGTCATTTCTCATCTTGACTTGAGTTTTTACTAATGTACTGTTATCTCCAACCTCCGCACCAGTTTCAAAGTAGCAGTGAATGTATTAACTGTGATGTCCTACAATCGTGAACTGCACTCTGCATTGGAATAACCAACAAAACCGTGTACAAATACTTTCCAGCATTTTACGGGGGCAAATGGAGCCCTGATCGCTTTAGCAGAATGCCAATTGCCTCGTACCTTGGGCTTCGTCGACCATAGCGATATAGCCTTGTAGGCAAATAGAAAATTGTAATCCACAACGGAGAGTAATAAATGAAAGAGATGGGAGAGAGGGGAATCTGTCCGCGACCCAATTGAGCCCAACGACCAACCAACAGATTCAAAGCAGCACAAATCGTTAGAATTAAGCTTCTGTCGTCACACTAAAAGTTTAAACTTTCGATTGAGGTGTAATTATATTTCTTTAAATCTTTTGAAAGTCGTATTAAGTATTAAGGAACTGCACTCATTATAAATGTCATGAGCCGAGATGTTAAACTCAGAATTCAAAAATAACATTGATATAATGTTAACCAACCCAAGGTGCTTGGAGTGCAGACACATTAATCTTTTACAGCCGCCCCTCAATATGATATTGTTCTGCAGTGATGCCGACCATCCTTATAATATTTTCTCGTACGGTTGCTTGCATGATCAACTTATTCGAACGAGGTCCTCCCGGTCGAATTTTCTTTCTTTATACTTCAGCTATTTAATGTTTCGCCGGCCATTTGGCTCCTCAGGCCGTTGCCTCACTTGGTTCATTTGTGGTGGAATGTAATGTCTGTTGATCATTGAAAACATTGGCATGCATAAAAATAAGTTCTAATTTGAGTTAGTAAGTTATGAAACATCTAATTTTAAGTCAATAAGTTTAAAAAATTCAATTAAGGAAGAATAAATTGTTACATGACAACATTTATTTTACATTTTAATGAAAGTTAACAATATATCATTGTTTTTTTCTTCTCTATCATTACATGTCAATTATACTTTTTGTTAAGATTTACAAGAAAGTTTAAATCGTGTCGAAGTTATTAGACTAAATTGTGAACCTTTTTTAAAGTTCCTTTCACTAAATTTAGAGCTTTCTCTAAAATTATTGACCCAATGTAGCACTTTATCTACAATTTTTTTATCAAATTTAGAACTTTTCCTATGTTACTCAAAACGTGGATAGTGCGGTCCAACAGATCAGTAAACCCATCTGACGTGGCATGCTTAACTTGCCGCGTAATGTGCCACGTCATGATCATGTTAGCACCACATAAGCACAGGTGGTTTTGATGGAATTAAATTTACTGATATATTTCTGAACAGCACAGGTGGTTTTGATGGAATTAAATTTACTGATATATTTCTGAACTTATTTCAATAGAATTTTCTTTAACTGGACTTTTTAAAACTTACTGACTTAAAATTGCTTTTTTTTTTTTTCCCTGAATCACTGGCCAAAATTAAAACTTACTCTGCATTGACATTGGTAACCCATAAGCAGAAAAGTTGCATTAACCTGTCCGTAGATCTACAGGTTATGCCATCACAACTGTTAATTGCTTGTTAGTTTTTTCATACATGATCGTGGATATGAACAACAAATATACAAATACGCATCCAAGTACCATTGCATTAGCAATCATCACCGAGAAGGTTATAAATTAGGACACATTTTATTTCAAGCGCGTAGACATTATTGTTAAATTGTTCCCAAGGCCGGATCTGGTATCCTCGTTGCTTTGGTCACCAGAGCAGCAGAGCTGTCTCTATCGCCGTCGCTGTCGCCGGTCCGCCGCTGGCTTCACCGCCTGTGAAGCCGATGGAATGGGTGCTGTTTGTTTATTTTGGTCATAGGAGCTTGTACTATTTGCGTTGTTTCTGTTGTAGTGTTAGTTTGTGTTTGTGTTTAAATTGTACTGTTTGTTTGTTCTTTTTGTAGTTTAGTGTAGTTGAAAATCATTACCGAGTGTATTTAATTAATATCTATCGTAAGTCTGCCTAAATACAATAATTTCTACTTTATACAGTTTAGTCTGACTATTTTCAATCCGATGAGTACTTTCGAAAGAAAATTTTATCAAAATGGACGTCAAACTCAACTTGTAAATAATTATCTAAACCACATCAGGTCATTAGGATCGTCCCTTATTCCTACATCGTACAAGTTCTTTCGGCACTTTTACGTTGGACTTATGTACGAATTGACGTTTATATAATACAACGATTTCTTTCCGTCAAAGAAAAAAAACAGAAAGATTTCAAGGCCGACAATAGTACTATCAATAATGCCACTATGAGAACGCTCTTCTAAAGTAAGAATAGCACCGTGAACTGCTAGAGGAAACAAAACAGCGCCGTCAACAGCAACTTCGATTATATCCTTTATTTTTTTGCATGCCTAAATCGGGCGCACAATTGTAAAAAAGAAGGCTTACATATCCACCATAATCCAAACGAGACACTGTCACATGCAGAAAACAATCTCCTCAATGTGACATTGTCCCAATGATGAGGCACTTTAACAGAACAACTACCACATTACATTTACAGTTTTATGATACGTAGCATCTAGGAGCTACATACAAAGTATTGTATAATCATTCTATGTTGATTCCTAACAACCTTCTTGGTTCTTGCGCTGGAAGGATTAGTCCAATCTTCAATATCCGATCCCCTTCCTCCAACATACCGGCGTTGTTCAGAAGTTGGAAGGGCCAAACCACCCCCAGGTTGCACTGACTTCCGTCCCCAACTGCTAGAAGCTATATCACCATTGCCAATTATGTGTTAAGCGTATTAGACAAGCACTCAGAAAAAAGATGCTTCCAAGAATCAATTATCATATAAACGGCACAAAGATCCAACAAAACAACTACCAACTACAACTAATAATGGGAACAGAAAACCCAACGTAACACAATGTGAAGCAGACCATGAAGATCCAACAAACAAACATCTCGTACAGTGAAAAGGGTCACCATTCACAGTCTACATATTTGTCAGCAACTAAATGCAGTTACAGTCATACTTAACATTCATATGAAATAGCAATCCTAAATAACTCAGGAGAACAGACCCTTTAAGTAAATTATCACAGAGGAATATCCTCGATGTTGGAACACATAATAACCATTATATTTACACAAACTTGTGCTCACAAACAGATACAAGCCTTTCCTTCACAGTTTTATTCACCAGATGCGAACATCAAACATCAGTATTCAAAACTTTTTCTTTTCAAGACCTAACTACAGCCCAAAGGAAAACACTAGCAGTGCAAATGACACTGAAAGAACAAGATAATCCTAACCTAATTCCTTGAGAGTCAGTGACATATTTGAGAAAAGTGCTACCAAAAAAAGCAAGCGGAAAATAAACACAAGATCCGAAACACAAATCCAAAAGGCAAGCCAGCAATAATTACTTGTCCTTTCATGAGTGCTCGACTGATCATTCCAGCCATGTAGCTTTCCTTTGGCATTGCCATTCCATGATTCTTCAAAACCAGGAAGTTCATCTTGAAAATATACAAAATTAGACCTCCACTAAAAAGATGTGAAAACCTATATAACTACAAGAAGAAGGGGAAAAGAAAAACCTTCATTTAGGTTGTGTAAAGTCTGCATGGTATCGACCTTTCCATCCCAATTGAGCTTTCTTGTGACAGAATGGCCCTGCAAGGAGCACAACAGTGTCAATCACCACAGCGGGACCACAAATTAAAATAGTGCATAACAGTAATAACCTTATCATGTATTCCTCTTGAAATCCGATGTGTTGCTTGACCTGTTGTCTTATCAGCTTCTTTGCTCTCCTCCATCACCACCTGGACCATAACCATAAAATTATAAGAAGAAGAAATAGGAGGCAAAACAAACTTTGCCAGCTAAAGGACACTCACTCCATCAGCACCCGTCCTTCTGGTTCTTGTAGAGGTGTAATAGGCTCCGTTTACACCACCATAGGTGACTTTGCAGGTATGAAACTTGAAACTATGTGCCTGTGGTTCTGTTCTTTGTGTCCTATTATAATCATTGCTGTGATTCACATCCTTGCCTTCCCTTTCTGCTACATCCAGCACAATTGTCAATAGGATGTATACATTATCACAAGCCAGAATGAAAAAGTTGAATATGGAGTTACCATAAGAATCATCATCGGGATGCTCAACTGATGGTTCTTTGCTTGAGCCAGTTTGATTTTGACGCTTAATCTTCTCGTCTATAGAGTGCACTTCTTCTTCTCCCTCGGCATCTGAGTTTACTTCTTCTATCACTATCCCCTTTGTTCCATCAGTGTGAAATACATCACCAGTTTCAGAAGTCACAGGTTCAGGCCCGTGGGATTGAAAAATGCTACCAAATGGGCGAGTGAAGAACGGGTCATCGAATGGATCCCGGCCTCCAAATAGGCTGGGCATCATACGAAAGCCCCGAATTGAGCAAAAGGATCACCCATACCAAAGAAATCATTTCTACTCTCTCTTTGCCTCTGCATTCTCTAGCTGCTGTCAACCTGTCAAACACTACAGATCAACATGACAACACCAGCGTATGGCTGTACAAGAAAAGAAGATGCCTGTCTATTAAATTGTCTCCAAAGACAACCAGATAACTTCAGCAAAACAAAATAATTTTTTTACTTCCGAATGGGATTCATGATTCTAGTGCTTTTAAAATAATTATGAGCTACTTATTTCTTGCAATCAAATACATACACCCACAAGAAGACCTTACTTCCATTCCGCTTATATGTTGAACAGTAATAGAATTATCAACCAATAATTATCCTAAGGATAAAAATTCCCAGCGCAATTACTCAAATACTAGAAAAATGATGGATTCAGTCCAGATTCAATCAAGATAGACGCATAAATTTTTCTATTAAGCTAAAAAATAATCAATTAGTAGGGAGGATTAGAGAAGTTAAAGTATGCATCCATCAAACGTCGAGAATTCGAGAAATAGCAGTTCATTTCATTCCGAACAATACAAAGAGCAAAACTTTAAGCTCCTCTTCGGAGAAAATTTTAGTACGTAATCGGAAAACAAAAGAGTTAATTTACGAGGTTCAGCATTTGCCCTAATGATTAAGAGAGTGTCCCTTAACTAGGAAATAATCAGAAAACCAAAGAATCAATTTCCGAGGTTGAACATTTACTTTAATGATTAAAGAGAATATCCTTCAATTACGAGATAGGGAGTTCAACTTTCACTAATCTCATTTCTCCCTTCACTAATATGATTAATAAGGCTCATTGTAAATAAAAAAAAAAAAAAAAGAGTTAATTTACGAATCATCGCTATCATAAAAAACGAAGTGATCAGTTACTCACTTTTATCTTAGTTACTTTCCTATGCTAAGGTTCCGCTGCGTTAGGCTGCAGAGAAAATGAACGGAAAAAGAATAAGAAAGAAGCGGAAACTCACCGGAAAATTGCTGCCGATGCGCAAATTTTGAGACGATTACATAGAGACAACAATGGAAACCAGACTGGGCCTGTGCCGTCGGGACGCAGATGGTATTTATAGTTGGAGTGAAGCAATGAAAATGTGACACGTATCAGTATACATTCTTCCATAGGCTAGAACATTCGACTCCAAATTTTAGTTTAGACTGACTTTTTTTTTTTTTTTCTTATTCACTTTTTAAAATTTTCAAATTGGTGGTCGAGAATCTAGATTTTGGTTTAGATGCCCAATTAATGTGTCATTTTTTTTTTAGTTTAGAGATTACTCTAAACCTAAAAAATGAGTTGTATGTCTTATTATAATAAATGAAGTTTAAATTTATTCACTTATTTTCATAATTATTCAATTTGATTTAATAATTAACTCGACTAAAAAGTATGGTCATTAAATCACTAATATAATTGTCGAATCACTAGTTAAATTGCATATTTTATCAAAAATATATAATAATAATAATAATAATAATAATAAGTTAATACGATGAAATCTTCACATCGTATGAATTGTAATAAATAAATAATTGAATTCTAAAATGTAACAAATTGGAAAGATATTCATCTCTATTTATTGAAAAGAATTGAGTATACTCATCTCAGATGTCATGCTAAATCTTAACCCTCATTTTCTATTTGATTAATAATAAGTAATACCTCATTTCTGTTTAGACAATTTGTATACGAGAATTCAAAATCAACATTATGAATTCATTCAAACTCTTATAAAAAAAATCCAATAAGAAAAAAGAATAATTGTGAAAGGAGAAAAATAATGTAAGAGTACTTGAATGATAAAATCAACATAACTTGTTGCGAGTTTTTTGAGACCAAGTAGAGAACAAAGAAAGTTTGAGAAGGTGGTGAAGCAAAGAAGAGAATGTGATCGTCATGGGTGGCTGTTGCTAAGTTTTGACTATTCAGAAACCAAAATAAAACACTAAAACTATATTTTATTATTTTTGTGTATCCAAAAGCAAAAGGACTAAAGCAAAAGGCCTATGATGTTCTGAATTTGTAAAAATCAGGCCAGCTTACACTTAACCGGGCTGCCGAGTTTATACGAAATCGCTGGATTTGACTGAATTTTATGTCTTTCGGTGTAATTAATGATTCAACCCAATTTGATGTTTGAGTCACTAGATTTTCTGTTAGACCGATCAGACTGAACCGAGTTTAATAACAATGCTTACTTCCCTCTCATATAATCGAGGCCATCATTTTGTTTTTCTTACATTTTTAACCTTGCTCACAAGAAATTTGGCTTGACATTACTATTGGATTGATTGAACGATGTGGGAACCAAAAACAATTGGAGAAAAAGCGGAAGCGGTAAATTTGAGAAATCAAAATACAGGTTTATTTATAATAACCATTAATTATGTATTTTTAATTTTTTAATGTATGATGACAGTACACATCCAATTAACCGCAAATTGCTCCATAGAAAAATTAAATTTCCCTTAATACGGAACCATAATACGGAATCTCTCTTTCTCGGACGCGCGCGCGCACACACACAAAGGTTTGTAGCAGGCATACAGACCAAGACCAATTTCCTATATTTCATTCAATTGTACATGAAAAACTAAAAGAACATCATCATCGTATCACACGAGCAAGGTTACATTCCTCGCTTACGGTTCCTGAACCCAACCCCAGTAACCAGAACAAGAAATTGGCATCAGCCCCATCACAGCATCCTCTCCTAGAAACAAACTAATCTGCCTGATTGGCTCATTGAAAGTTGAAACTCTCTCTCCCTCCCTCCGTCCCTCCCTCAAATTTACAAAATACCCCTCGGAATGAGAGGTTTGGAACCCCAAATTAGTTGCAACTTGTTTACAGGTTAGGATGCAATGGCACTTCTTATTAGGGGCTCCCATATGTGCCCATAGAAAAAGAATCCCACTTCTGCTGAATGTGGCACAACAACTGGTTCTTAAAACTCCTGTGAATCAAGTTCAGGCTTTGATGGATATTCAAGTCCTTGAAGTGCAGGCATACGCCTTATATCTTCTTCTGAATAAGCCGGAATAAACCAATATCGCTTATCTGCACCAAACACCTGAACCGCAATGTGCTGTGAGAATCTACACTGCCGATTCAGGAAATGCAAAGCTCACAAGGGACGATGAAATGAGAATAGAAAAATATAGCAGCTGAACACTCAAACACTGTATGTTACAGTCCATGGCCTAGTGGCAAAGAAAAAATGACAGTTGAAAATAAAAATTATCCGCCTGAACGGAAAACATAAGTCACTTTGATGCATAATTGACTAGTTTGTTCTGAGAACTACCACATTATAGTCCTATAAACCAGATTCCTAATCAAATGAAGGCAAAGCACATGTTACAAAGCATATGAGCAATTAAGTAGCACATGTTACAAAGCATATGAGCAATTAAGTATGTTGAAAGTTCCAATTTTCAAGACCTGCTGCCCTGAGGTTATTCTAGTCTGGCTACGAAAAATTCAGGAGAAAACACCCCTAAGGATATGATGCACAAAAAAGAGTGTGTGTTATTGAAATAGTCAATTTGAGTCATGAATTAGAAATTATGGACAATGCATACAAAGTTCTGAATAACAACAACAACGAAATAAAATGGAAAAGAGGTAAGGACCTGTTCAAAGTTCCTCTTTCGACCAAGATCATATCGCCATTTTGGTGTGGTCTTCTTCTCATATGCCTAACAGCAGATTAATCGGCAGAACATCGCAAATAGATATGGCATCAATCCCATAATCAAATCATATCAAATTATCATATTATCAATATTATATTTGAGAAGCTAAGGCAAAAATTTCTCTCTGCTTCTCCTTATTTGTAGCTTAATATTAATAGGCTCAATTATAAGAAAGAACAAATCATCAATTCCATGAATTCCATAATATTGTTAACTTCCTCATTTGTGCTAATAAAAGCGCCCGGAAGAAACATAAGATAATAATGGTCAAGCTGAAAAATATAACGGAAAGAAAGTAAACAAGAAAATGAGATATCAATAGAACCACTTATAGGAAAGAAAGTTATGGAAGGGAAATCTATGCTAATGGTCAAATTGTATGGTAACAACCTCAATTATAAGAAAGAAAGTAACAGAAGAAGAAAACATTAATTCCATAATATCATTAATTTCCTCATTTGTGTTAATGCTTAATGGTTGGAAGAAAAATAAGGTATTGATAGTCATACCAGAAAAAGTAACGAAAAGAAAGTGAATAAGAAAATAAAGTATGAATAGCCCCACTTATGTGAAAGCAAGTTACTAAAGGAAAATCTATGCTAATGGTTAAACCATATAGCAATGGACATAACGAATAACAAATCATTAATTCCCTAAATACCGTAATATCATTAATTCCCTCATTTGCTTCTTATGAATGTGATATTTTGAACATTAGTTGTGACAAAATAAATCAATTAAAATTATGTGCAATGAAATATTTAACCTACGCGAAGCGTGAACTAAACCCTAGATTGTTTTCGTTTAGAAACTCTACTTAGATATCCACTATGAGACCAATAAAAACCCATATACGTTTATGAGCAAATTAACCCCAAAGAAAACTGTGATGTTTGATGAAACATACACCCTTGACCACATTGGGTTCACATATGTCGAATGCCCAGATGATAGGTATTCGATGTTACATAGTATTGAAGATTGCATTGCACACATTCTCTTTCATGACATCTAAAACGCATGCAGAAGTTTTGACATAGAGTAGCCAAGATCAAAAGTCAAGAATGAAGGACACATAATGAAGCACACAAAGCTAAGCAAAATAAAATACCTCAATGGTTGTGGTATTGGCAGCCACCAGAGATATGTGCATTATAAGAAATCCCATAACACTCAGAGCAAATGCCAGATTCAGAACTGGAAAGAGCAACAAAACTTATACAGACGAACAGAAGTTAATAACTAACTAGGTTAGAGTTAGGCTATGAATATCTTACCAAAGGAAAGAAATGTAGTTGCAAGGGTCCCTGGTGTTCCAGGAATTTCTCCATCACTAAAGAATGCTATGAAATGTGGCAATAGTGACAAAGTCACTAGACTTGTCTCAAGAAATGTATAGAACTGCATTGACATTAAAAATTACAGTTAGCAAGCTGACAAAACAATGATGTAACCTTGCTAGCAAATTAAATCGATCTTCACAACACAAACATTTGGACATAAATGATAACTTCAGAATTAGACAGTCGCACAGACCTTCTCGACATTGTCCATGTAATACATGTCTAGGCCATTTATATGTTTGAAATACATGCACTTGGTACAAGCACATATACTTAATTCCCAACTCACTACAAGCTGAACAAGTAATACAACCAATATAATATACCATATAGAATCTATTACTAAGACGAAGATGAAGCCAATCTAGATTGTGAAAACCAGCTCTTACATGGACCAGAAGATTCATTAGTTAATCAAACGATAATCACAAACTAAAAAAAAAAGTATCTGAAACAGGAAACACCATCTCAATCAAGGATACTAGTACATCTCAAGAAAAGATCACAAAAGAGAAGCATATGGGAAAAGATGGCAAATCAGACTTACCAAAAAGAGAAGGAAATACTTATAATTTAATGCCCCAACGCAATTCACAACCCAGACACAATGATGATCCATCTTCAGCACACACCTCCCACCTGAACAAAACAAAACAGCAAAATTCTCTACTCTGATGAGAGGGACAATTAACAGAGGAACAGTTTATGGTTCTCGTTGAATCATTCAGAATATCAAAACTCACAAACAGAACAGTGATGGCAACGAGGTGGTTTCAGCTGGTTGCACTTCCGGCAGTACCGGATTCTCTGATTTGATGAGTCAGTCTGCAAACTACTGAACTCCGACCCATCGGAAACGTCTGCCTCACCTCTCTCCTCGTCACTAGCAGGCCTCCAACTAGGAGGCACGCTACCGGGGTCAGTTAAAACAACAGAAAAGTAACTCCACAATAGCATCACCAGCTGCAAATTCAAACAAAATCCTAATCTTCAGTTCGCGATTCCAATTCAAATACGAAATTAATGTCTTTAGCATTATGCATTGCACAAAAACAACTTTACAGCCTATAATCTCAAATTTCTAAACCACAAAACATAAACAGAGCCAAGATCTACAGAAAAACAACCTCTAGATATTATCCAATAACTTAGAAACAATTCAACAAGAAAAAATAAAACTCAACAAAGCGGAAACACACAATTATAAGGTAAGAAAACCCGGAATAAAACAACACAAAATAAAAAAAAAATAGTGGGGATGATCGATCTTACAAGAAAATGAAAAGGGGTCAAGACGGCAAGAGCAATGAGACAATCAAGGCCACCTGCGTAGAGAGCAGGGCCATAGTTGGTCAAAACGACGGCGTAGTAGGTGACACCGACGACTCCGAGGACCAAGAGGATCATGATCGAGCCCAAGCCGCGGAGAGCGGTGCAGAACTTGAAGACATTCCAAGCCATGGTAGCTCCAGATCTATGCATACTATGGAATTCAACAGAAATCAGAAAATTAAAAAAAAAAAAAAAAAGCTTGACAATTTATTAAAGGAACCCAGCCAACCCCCCCAAAAGGGTTTGTTTTTCTATGTATTCTGCGACGTGTTGCTGTAGAAATTTTGGTGGATCAGCTGGGGTTGTTAGGTTTGATCAGACGGTGATCATTGCATCGAAACAAAAGGTACGAATCAGACAAAAGATTGGAGCTTTGTCAGTGAATTGTGAATCTAGGGTTTATGGGATTTGTAATTCCCTGTGGATGGAATGATGGTTGTGAGAGAGAGAGAGAGAGAGGACAGAACATTAATGTTTTTCTTTTTCAGTAGATGATAAGAGATGGAATGTGAATCTGATTAACAAAAGTCTAATGAGTAAGAACAAATATGCTTTGTGTTTAATTTGGTTTGGTTTTTCTAATAAACTAGTAGACTGTTTGAAACAAGATAATTACTTTTATCATTAATACAAAATTTAGTGAATTAAAAAAATAATATATGTGACGGTTAAGTTCATTTTTTTTTTATCAGTTAGTCTAAATTTAATAAAATTTAAATAAAAAGAACTTGAGTCTCTTATATTATATTTAAATAAAAAAGCAGGAGTAAAAGAAAATAATGGAGTAAAACGAGAGCGAGGAAAAATAGAAATTTGAAAAATTATGCATCTTCTCACAAAGCTAGTAGGAGGAGGGATAAAAAAATTGATGGGAAGGAAGGAAATTAAAAATTTGTTATGTAAAAAAATAGTAAAAAATCAAAGAAAATAAAATAATATATATTAAAATGTAAATTTTATTTATAATAAAAGTATTCTATGTATACCATAAAAGAAAATATGTAAGAGAATTAATAATTTTTTTTCAAATTTTTAGAGAAATGAATATGATAGATGAAAACAAAAATAAAAATACAAAATATTTCTCTCTCCTACTTTCCAACAGCTTCCAACCGCAAGAATTTTCACTTTTTCCTCACACTGTGTTCTCTCTTTCTCTCTCTCTTCTCTTCAACCAAATACACTATAGACTATGGATTGGACCATGAATATAATGCTACGTAGGCAAAAAGTCCTTTTGATTTGTTTGGATTGTAAAATTTTAATAAGAAAAAAAATTATAAAAAAATAAAATTTTATATTTGAATTGTATGAAAAAATAATGAAAAGAAAAGTATATAAATAAAATTATAAAAATATTCTTATAAATAATTAATTAAAAAATTAAAATTATAAAAATATCACTACAATAAAAAGAATATATTTAAATTATTTTAGTTATTATATTTTTAAATTTTTTTATTTTCCCAATTAATTTGACAGCACCTTTTTTTTTATTTTTTCAATGCTTTTTCAACATTTCCAAATGTGAGAAAATATCTAGAAGTTTCTTTTTTTTTAAACTTTTTTATTGACAGGGCATCTAGAAGGTTTGAATTAGTGCGAAACCTTTAAACCGTGATAAAGTGAACAATGCCGCGTATTGTGTCATACTGATAGGCAGTTGACATCTTGAGGGATGCCTCCGACCGGTTTAGTTTAAGTTTAATGGCATCTGTTTACATAATTTAGACAAATTATTTTTAAAATTAGTCTTATTTGGGATTGTCATATTCTTTTCTTTTTTTTTTTTTTTTCTAATAGCAATGAGGAGGGAAAAAAAAATAAACAAAGTATTAGGAAAATAAATGAAACCATGTAACTATCCTTAAGAATGATTATTTTAAAGACATCTGCTTGCAAAATTGAAATATTCTCTTTTTGGGAGTTTGGGGTTGTCAACCCACTTATTGCTGTAGAGAAGCTAATTTTTAATTGAAATATTTGACAAAATTGAGACATTCAACAGAATTTATATAAATTTCTTCATAGACATTAAGTTTTTTTAAGACAAATTTAATGTATAGTTTTATTTTGGGTTAAAACATAAAAATATCATAAATTTTACGTAAAGTAATAAATCTAATACCAATTTTAAAAAATAATATTTTGTTCATCTTGAAATTTTTTTTTACTAAATCTAACACACTGTGAAATTTTTTGAACGCAATTTATATGTTTTGATAACGTGACAATCATACACCTCACCAAATACTAACGTATATGATTATTATGTCATCGAAACTGATAGATTCTGTTAATATAAAATCATTGCATGTTAAATTTGTTACAAAAAAATTCAAAAAAAGGTAAACTGTTATTTTTTAGAATTAATGCTGAATTTATTATTTTACACAAAATAAGTGATATTTTGTATATTAACCTTTTTATTTTTATTTTATTTTTTTGATAAATGAAAAAAGAGTTAAATTAGGTAGACACTGATCATCATTTAACGAACGAAAAAATGGAGAAACTATTAAAATTCAGTCACCATTTTTGTTTTACTCAAGGTTTTGCTTATGAATATGGACGACTTAAATTATTTGATTATTTTGGAAGCAATAACATATATTATCAATAATTATGTTGAATTCCTTCGGAAAAATGGTATGCCCCATGTTGTTGGGAGGATCTCTTATTAAAAAACACATGAATGCGTCACACAATAAGGTTTTCGCCACATATCTTCCCAAAATAGACGGACGTGGATTATTTTTCTTTTTTTTAAATTCAAAACCCAAATCCCCTCCAAAATGTGGCTCATGATGGATTGTTTCTTATGTTTTTCGTATGGATCACAATTTTTTTTAATAGAAACTGAATTTTTAGGAAAAAAAATTCTAATTAGTATTGAATGTTACCTTAATAATATTTAATACTACTTTCAATATAATTTTTACAATAAAAAATAAATTTTAAGTAATATTTAATGTTACTTCAAACATATTTATTATTATTCTAAATCATGATTAAAAAAATAAAAAAAATTATTTTTTTTCGGCTAAAAGTTCAGCCAATAGTTTATCACTTATCCTTTTGGTTTTTTTTTTTAAAGAAAATCCATATCAGCCCGTTTATGTAAAAATATCCACATCAGCCTATTTTGGGACGTTTCAAGAGAGATATTTTGGGTGTATTTGTTTTGTGTAAAAAATTTTACATGAAAAAATGTTCCTCATTTTTTGACCTATGTTTCATGTAAAATAAGTAATCAATGGAAAATTTTAGAAAAATTTTAAAATTTTTTAGGTAAAATAATGAACGTAAGTTATTTTACGCGAAAAATACTAAATGTGCTTTAAGTAAACAATAAGAAAAAATTATTATTTTCACTGTAAAAATTTTTTTCTACCAATATTTTATTCAAACAAGTTATTTTTCAATAAACAAACGAACTTTTTGTGTAGAATATCATTATTTCACACAATATTGTTTTAATTAACAGTGAGAGATTGCAAAAACTTTATTAGACCTAAATTTGGGGCTAATTCGAGCTAAAGATGCTGAGGGAACGAGCTAAGTGGAGCTAAAAAAGGATTTAGTCCAGGGCCATCTATTTACCTATGGATTTGACCAGTTACTCAAGTTCTCAAACTCTTAAACAAGCTTATTCTCAATAAATTAGATAATTTTAAATTTAGAGTTCAATCCATAATTCCTAAAAAAAGAAAAAAAATTTTAAATCTACTTTTACTTTACTAATGAAAGGAGGCAACTCCATTTGTTATAACAACTTCTATTGAGTCTATGCAACTATCCTTTTTTTTTTTCTTTGATTTCGTGTATTTTTTTTTTTAATAATTCTACTTACTAATGATAACTTGATAACATGTTTATTTTCTTCCGAATAATGCTAAACATTCTAAAAACCGTGTTATGAAACATACTAAAATGTATAATTATGAAAAGAATCGTTAATTTTTTTAATACTGTTAAATAAAAAAAAAGAAATAAATTAATGATTTTTTTTATAATTATACATTTTGAAATATTTTATGACACGACATTACTCTTTTCTTGTAGCTACTTTAAACATTGGTCTATATAGCTGTGGCGTTGATTCCGCAAAATATGTATATTGGAAAATTTGACAATGTCTCAACCACGCGGAGTTTAAAACTAGAAAAGACGAATTCCTAAGTTCAAATGGAAAAACGCGGTCAAGAACTATTCAAGTTCTTCCAATTGTTTTCAAGATTTAAACCAAAAAGAAATTTCACTTTTTTTGTTGACTCTTTTTTTTTTAGTACAATACACAAATAATTTTATACCACGTCAATTATATTATTATTATTTAATTCTAATTAAATATATTAATATTAATATTAATATTTATATATATTTAAAATTAAATTAAATTAATTTTTATATTTATCTAAGTTAAATTAGAAATCTAATACGGTTGTTGCAATTTCATAAATGATAATAACAAAGTCAAAACGTTGAAACCCTTTCGTCAAGCTACAGAAGAAAGCTTTCTTGTAAGGACCCAAAGGCTGCAGCAGTTTCTAATTAGCTATACGATCGAACCCTATCAACGGGCTCACATAGTTTTTATTTTACGAGCCAAGTTAAACCAAGTACAATTATGCTTTATTCTAATGATAAGTACAATTATGGTGGCACGAAAGGTCATGATTGTGCATAATTTCATTAATTGATGTAGTTTTGATGAAAAAAGTGGCAATTCGTTAACATGCATGGTTTAACGAAATAAAGACCAACTGGTTTAATGATATACCATTATACGATGTCGTTATATATCTTAATTTGCACTTTATCATAAAGGGAAAATCTTATGGCAAGCTTCTCCTTTAACAAAACAAATTTATTTTCATACTTTTAAATTTTTCTTTATCATCTTAATCTTGCAAACTCTTTTTACCCTCTATAAAATCGACATGAAAATAAAATCAACAACATTGATACATTTAAATTATCACAAAAATATTATAAAAATTGAATTAATATAAAAATAAATCTCCAACTTTTTTATTTGTAATGAATTCAACACTACTTTTAAAAAATACCGAGTCATATTCTGTAAAATTTTTTCACTAAAAATCAGACACTAGATTGCCTGATAAATTCTATTAGTCATGGTGACATGACATGTAGTGATAGACCACCTAAAGAAGTGAACGAAAAATTAAGAGGCTCGTAGAACTAAACCACCATTTGACCTGTTGAGTTATACCACCATTAGACCCATGGTTTAGTTGGTAAGAGATTTGGACGGTCAACTTTGAGGATGTAGGTTAAAGACTCACCAAATTCAAATGGTAAGACTCAACTTATACTTTCCTGTTTTGGTGTAAAGTATGTTATAATTTTCAAGGCATACTATAATTATCTGAATTCTTCACGTTTTTTTCGGTTATAAAATGACAATACTTTTTACGTTATAAAATGACAATACTTTTTAAGAGAATTATAAGACATAACCCCTACATTTTAATTATTTTTACCCAAAAGAAGCTCATTGGACACTTCATATCACATCATACTAATTCGCTGTTTGAGCCATATAATTTCTAACTCAAACACATTTTCTTTATTAGAAGTTATAAAGTGAAAAAAAAATATTGATCAAGTTTTAATCCAAGTTCAACTGTCCAGGAGGCCATCAAGGAAGCAAACGTATGAAAAAATCCTACGCCTGTTGCTCTGTTAAGAAAACCTTCTGCTTATTCGACGAGATTAAGTCGGACGTCTACTTGGGCACAACCAAATAATTCTGATGATGGCTGTTCAAGGTACATCCTTCCCAGCCCCGGATAATTTCACATTTTCAAACCCCATTTTGTTTTTCTTTCTTTTTTTTTTTTTAAAATTCCTTTACCGTCTTCTGCCTTGAATCAGTTTTAAAGGACGACGGATTTTAGTAATTTGCAATTGGTAGTGCAACTCGATCCAGGGCAAGATTTCTGTCAATGCACTTCTCATTTTGACATTGCGTTCCCTAATGTTTAGAAGTTGATGTACCGTACTCACTTCCAAGTTCTAATAGGTTGACTGGTGCTGGAGAAGAAAGAAAGGGCTTCTACAGAGTGGGGACAGCTTTTGTGGAGCAGCTGCTCACCACCCACATCTCTTGCTCGGAGCACCAATCTTAATGACTCGAAGTCTCGAACAATGACGCCCTAAGTCGAGGTGGTGAACAGCATCAAAGAAACAGAAAATAACACTGATGTCCTGCTAAACACATTTGATCCTTTCTAGCTTCCTAAAATGACCTATTTCCCTTTCGGGCGATCGAAAGACAAGCATAATAGCCATGCTCATGTATTAAGATCTGCATGTTTGTACAATGATGTGTGCACAAAGCAGCTAGAATCATATTCCTAGCAAAATAGTTAATGGTTATCATTCACGCTTGTCTCATTAGCGAATGGCTCATATAATGCCATTGTTTGTACTGATAACTAAAGTTTGTATGATTAGCTAATGGCTCATATAATTCAGTTGTTTGTACTGATAACTAAAGTTTGTGTCATTTGCTAATGGCTCATTTAATTTCGTCACTTCAAAATACATTCAAGTTAAAGCCAAAGAAAGATAGGAGAAAGCTCCCAGCATGCCCCTTTGGAATGACAACAACAGGGCCAGCACCTGGAAATCCAGAACCAAAGATCCATATTTCTAGGAGCCAATTGGAGCAGATACAACAGACTAGCATCCATTAAATTGGAGGCTTGACAGATATCAAGCGTAGGTAACTCTAAAAATCAATTGTATGTAGACGGAATACATGAAAGGCATCACCAAAAATGTCCATTAATAAGGAAATGAACTGATTCTGGTTGCCTGATTACGCTAATGCTGAAACTCGGATGCAGACATGATGTGAAAACAATAATGATACGACATTCCCACCAAAGGGCTAAGTGATGCAATTCCAAATCCCAGTTTCGAATTAAAATCAGCAGCATGTATTTGGATAGATCAATCTTTTATGAGTTCCAATATACTCGTATATGAAGGGAGTCGAAAGAAGCAGAATAAGCAAAGCTAACCAACACATATAAGCATAAAGAAATAACAGTAAATGAAATCCAAAAGCATGCCAGTAAAATGGAAACCCTGGACTTGAATTAGGCGGTTCCTGGCATTGTGCCCATTCTACAGTAACCCCATTTTCGTCTCTCATTCTATTTTCAACCCCACCACCCCCAATACCCCCCAGCACACCCCCCTCCCCCCGGGCGGGCCCCCGGCCCACCCCCCCGGCCAAAAAATAATCTTCACAGGGTTTCTAAGTTGCAACCATATTTATTTTAGCAACGTATTTTAGTCAATTATTTTCCCCAAACTGAACTGATAATCTCAGTTCAAATTTTCAGCAATTCAATGTTAAATTTTCAGCAATGATTCTTGATCTTGTTTATGCGTACACATATCCAGTGATATTGTGTCCACAGCAGTTAATTTGGCAGGTCAACTGCAGAAAGACACTAATTTAAAATACCAAAGTCCGTTAAATTGCAGAGCAAACAGATCTCAACAGTAACAAATTCTGAAGATCAACTGTGTATAGACTGGAAACAAGATAGGCCAACAATGTTCATTAATAAGGACAACAAACTGATTTAGTTGCCTGATCATGCGGTAATCAACGTGCCGACACCCTGAAACAACCATCACATCACATGCCTTACATAAGCCAGCCACCAAGGGCATGTGATGCAATTCCGAAGTCCACCTTCTAGTACCGTTGGCAATATATGTTTGGATAGATCAATCTTTTCTGAGTTCCATATATTCACGCCGAATACCGTCAGCATTCAGGATGACAATTTCAAGCTTGTCTCCCTGCATGAACAACATAAGATGTTAACAAGAAAAATATATATGAACTACTCAGAAAAGAGATTGAGTAACCAAGCAAATTAATGCTCCCCCTTTTTCCCACCACCCCCCCGCAGCATTTGTGTAAGTATGTGTAACTGTGACCGTCGATCTCTCCCTGTGCAACTGGTAAAGTCGTATCTTCTATCTTTCCTTACGCGACAATTAGAAAGAAGATATCTGATTGCTATGCTGCAAAAGTAAATCGAAACTTACTGTGTATATATCTCTCTCAGTTGCAGATGCAAAAACAGTTTTAACCAAATCAATTGCTTCCAGCTCTGAAAGTGGTGTCACTGCATCCTGCACAGACAAGAAGATTTCAATGTAGGTAACATGAAATTGTTTGAAAGATTCCCAGTAACAAAGACTGTAAGCCTCGGTCAAAAAAAAAAAACCAAAGACTGTAAGCCAAGAGGGTAAACCTGGGCAGGCAATAAAAGGGGGCTAGGCGACTTCAATTGGTTGTCTAGGAATGGCATTATGAGTGTAGAACCAGACCCCTGGGCACTGTATCCAACCCTCTCGTATGAACCAACAGCATCATAAGTGTATACGCAACCCTTTCCTAGTTTTGGAAAACAGAACATCAACGTATATATATATATATATATATTTTTTTTTTTTTTGGGGGGGGGGGGGTTGTTCAGGCTGTCAGGCAAACAGGCGAGGAAGAGGGGAGAGGGAGAGCAAACGAATTGTAATTGCCTCTTTGACTTCTATGAATTTACCTTCATTATCAAGGCCGCCCAAGACATTAAAAGCATAATAAGGAAAGAAGCGTTTGTAGTAGAGGGTATTAGAGAGTAGTTGAGCCATCGCGGGGCAGCTCATTTGCTTGTTGTGTTGATGTTGGTAGATCTGAATTTTCAAAACATCAACAAATGATGGTACCAGGCGTCATAAAAACTGAATTCTGGAAAGTAATATGGTCTAAAGAGATGGCAGTAATGAGGTATTGCATGATTATGCAGTTAATGGTAATCACTTTAAATAACTTTTGAGAAGAGAATTCTCACATAAAAAGTGAACAAGCAGCTTAGTATTTTCGAAAACATACCAAGTGCCTAGAAGCCAACACCTTCTGCAGGGCCTTCACATCAGCTTGAAAACCAGAAGAGGCCATTATGGCCTTGTCTGCCCTGAAGACAACAAAGTACATTGAGACAGAGTCTTAAACAGACAAACATAATGACACCAGCACAACAACAACAACAACAACGAAAAACAAATAAACAGAAAAAAAAAAAAAAAACCCATAATGACAGATTCTCAATAAATAAAGGATATGAGAACCAGGTTGACTGGTAGGCACTGGCAACTTCCTGAACACATTCAGCACTTACTCAACAAGAACACCAACAATCTAGTAAATTGTGGAAAATATGGGGTTTGAAATTGATTTCCATCAAACTAGGCTCACAATGGAGTTGAGTGGAAATTTGACTAGGATAAGTGGATAATCAAGACAAGCATCCCAGGAAAAAAGAGCTCATTTAACGAAGGGCAAGAGAGTGGAAATCAGAAATCTTAACCTGCAAATGTCTAGCAATCAGATAATAACAACTGGCAGTGATCCCAACAAGTTATTGTTCCATAGAGGAACTCTTAAAGAAGCACAACATGTATCAGTTATCAGTTCCAGGCTTCCTCCCTACCAGAAGCAGCTATGGAGATTATTGCGATGACAGTTGGTCTAGGAAAACATGGAAGATCATGCTTAGGGTACCTTGCCTAAAAGGGACAAATACTTTTTAATAGAAATCCCATCATCCTCAGAGGATGTTATATGTTATTGGGAAGAAAAGAATAAATAACACCAAAATGGAGCCAAATTTCAAAACATCACTCGTCAATCCATCTGCCAACACAGACCCAAAATTGTTATTTGATGCATCAATGAAACCCAAGAACAACCAATCAGGTCAAACCCCAAATTCCCAATTTTCCCCTCAAGTAGCACGAATACCCAACAACACAAAAAGAATTAAAAAGAGTGCTCAAAAACCAACCAACAAAGCAAACCCACTTCACTAGGGGGAGGGGAGTAAAAAAAAAAAAAAAAAAAAACAAAGGCAGGGAGACCTGAATTCAGGGAGGGAAGGAAAGACATACAGCTTACAGATTTTGGAGTAATCGCGGGTGAGAATGCTGTAACCGGTGGACATTCGAGTATCTGCTGCAATTACTGCGTAATCTGCTCCTGCAATCGCAACGCACGTTCTGCCAAAATAACACACAGACAACCGAAACGATTAGATTACCTCATAACAACATACACATAATAAACAAAACAAAACAAAAAAAAAATCGTATTAGGAATAGGATCACCCTCCATTGTTGTCGTAAGGAGACCAGTTGGCTTGTTGCTTTGTCATGGCGTATTGAAGAGCAGACAGCGTAGACTGACGACTTGGGGAAAGTTATGAAATTCCAACGTTAAATTGAAGTGAAACTCTCTGAGAACGCAGCCTCAGTTTCTAGGTTTTATGTCGTCTCGTCTCGTCTGTCTTCTGGCTTCAAGACAGAAGGCATCCAGAGAAGCCTGCAGCCAAACGATGCCGTATGAAATCCCTTTTAGTAAACGCGGTCGTTTCGAAGGGATGGTGTTAGCCTGTTAATTTATTAGCATTTCTATTCTCTTACGTAATGATTCATATTAGAATGTCATAATTTTAGCTAAATTTCAAATTAATCATGTATATAATCCAATTAGAGGGTATGAAAATTTTGTAAGTAAGCATCTCTAACATAGGGGCACAAATAAGCGATTGCACAAAATAGGGACAACGACATCCAATACAATTGGATCAAAAGCCAAGCACAATTTAAATTGTAAGATTGTGAATTATCTAAGGATTCATCGATTTTTTAATTGCTTACAATGTTTCCTACCTTGTTATCAATTATATTTCTTACAAAATAGCCTTCAATTGTTTCAATATTAACAAAACTTAAATTAACAACTTTACTTTAACTTAAAAACAAATTATTTTACAATTTTAATCTTATAAACTAAATGTTTCAATGAAATTTTGCATTTTAATCTTTTGGTTTAAAAAAAAAAAAAAAATTTGGCTTCAGCTCATAATTTGAGAAACTTCCCTTAGCAAAATTATTGAATAGACTTGTTCTATCATCTTCTTTATAATTTGTGGAGGCTACAACAATTGATAGTTAAAATTAGAAACTTATCATGAGCTTGTCAATGCTCCATAGAAAAAGCAAACTGCAAATGTGGTTAAGATGATAGGAATAAAGCAATTAGGCACCAATTTTATCTTCTTTTTTTTTTCTGTTGCAAATGATAAAAATTAATTTTCAAATTGCAAATAAAATAGTCTTTAGACTGTGCTATGGGAAAACAATCAAAAGTTACTAAAAATAAGGATATACCATGGATAAAAATTAAATTTACATGAAAAAAATTTAAATTGAATATCTCATGTCTTGTGGAAAAATGAAATATATGCAACGAGCAAATTGTAATTGAGAAATAATAAATTAGAATCTAAGAACCTAATGGTACAATATGAAGCATCTCAAAATGTAAATGTAAGGATTCAAGCAAATTTTTTTTTTCTTATGTGCATTAATAATCACAATATCATATGATATAATAGTATCTCCACGTGAAAGTGAATTTCAATTTGATCAATGACTTACCATAAGAAAAACAGAAAAATGAGATGTTAGCTCCACAATCATTTTTTGGTAAATTGTTGATCGACTAGAACTGATCTTCAAATTTAACGTTTTTACTTCAACTAGAATCAAGTTCTAATCAGATCAATGATTTACCAGAAAATAAAATATTGATATCTTATTTCTTCAATTAATTTTTTGGTAAATCACCGACTGACTAAAAATCACTTCCAATTCTTTGCGCCAACTCTAATCTTAATCTAAGAGACCTTTCTATGCTTAATAAGAGCCAAGATGTGTACTACTTATATAGGACAATATAAGTGCTACAATGTATGATATGTTTCTCTTTATTTAGAATAAAACTTGAAGGAGAAATAAAATCCACCTTATAAGCTAATTACATTGATTATATTTTAAATAGAAATTTCTCTTCAAGTGGATAAAGTCAAGATAGTTCACGTATTTTAAATGCAACAAGTTTTACGCAATATTTTCTACCTTTACTCCATGTTTAATGAAGTGAGCATACATGAAAAGTTGATTTTATTTTCTCAATCAGGGCTCTTCCTGTTGTATATTTTTTGTTAATGGTAAATGGCGCTAACTAACATAATTAGTTAAACGAAGATGAATTTTACGTTTTCTAAAAGAAAAAACCTATAGTAGGACTAATAAATTGGAGTTCAGTGGGTTAAGCGTAATATGGATAATTTGGCTTAGACTTATAATTTACTACCCAATTGGACTCATCTAAATTGCATAATTTTTCTTTTGCCTTTATTCTACGTAATCAATTTCACTATTTTAACTTGGCATAATATGAGTTCTAATAATTTATCTTGTATGATTTGACGCTAGGTTAGATTTGAAATAAAAAATCCTATAGAACATTTGTCATTAATTAAATGTCGTGTTTCATTTGTGAAAATTTGCAAAATTCAAGGTTTATTTATACATTTAGCCTATAAATAACAACTTTAATTTAAATTTAATAAAAAATCCATAAATGTAGGTTTAGTTCTTTATATACTACATTACTTCTTCAAGTGCTTAGGTCTTGCAGAGCACGAGTGAGAGAGCTCAAGTTTCAGTTGAAGTCAATTAATTAAAAAACCAAAACGGACAACAAAATTATTAGAAAAGGCATTTGATCAAAGAGGATCTACAAGAGCCACTATTTTCTTCACTCTATTTGAGCTGCCTTCATAAGTTGTTTACCCACAAATTGTATATATATATATTTGTTTTTTTTAAATTAATCTTTTCTTTTGTTTAATGAATCATAATTACAAAACATGAGATAAATCTCTTGTTTCTATAAACCCTTTCATTCATTTGCCTTTAAGTACAATTTTAACATACTTAATTTAAAGAAAGCAAAGAGACTTTCACAATAAAAAAAAAAAAACAAAAACAAAAACAAAAGAAAAGAAAAGAAAAGAAAAGAAAGAAAAAGCTAGACCTTTATTTGGCATAAAAATTTGCATAATGAATCACTTCCAATACAACTACCTTATGTTTTAATTAAGTCTAACCATAACTATCATTTTTTGACGTTAGGCTTCCCATAACTACCTTAGATTAATGTTTAACCATCGATAGGAAAAACACTAATCATATAAGATAATGTATGTTTGATAATTTTACATATTATGCGCAATAAATTTTTATACGGTGCATAGATAAATAATTGCACGGGAAGCCTATAAAAGTAGAGAATGGTTAGAAATCATCAGATGACACAAATGTGCAAGTAAATTGTGTACTTGACAATAACTATAAAGTCATGTTATTCACTGCTCAAGCTTTTTTCAAAATTAAATTAGATCGTCAATTTATTAGCATTTCTATTCTCTTATGTAATGATTCATGTAGAAATGTTATAATGTTAGCAAAATTTCGAATCATTCATGTATATAATACAATTAGAGGGTATGAAAATTTTGTAAGCAAGCATCTCTAGCATATAGGGCACAAATAAGCAATTGCACGAGATAGGGATAGCGGCATCCAATGCAATTGGATTACAAGACACGCATAATTTAAAATATAAGATTGTGGCAAAAATAATAAAAGAAAAAAATTTAAGGACATTTATGATGAAAAACGTATAATGCTTGTTGGCAAACTTATGAAATCTATATAGGCAGTTCTATTAAATTTACTTCTCTAATGAATCCTTGCTAGACATTGGTTCCACGTTTTTGTTTTTTAATCATTGAGTGCATTTTCTTATTAAGAGATTGTTGTCTATCGATTTTCTTGTAAATTTAAACTCAATTAAGTTTTTTTTTGTAATTAAAGGTACTTACTGATTTTATTTTATTTTTTAATAAATAAAATTTATTCGTGATCTTACACCACTCAAATTTATTTTTTTAATTTTTTAAGTAGACTTCACTCATCGTGTCATATAAAATAATGAGTTTGTTAGACTCATCTAATAATATGAGTTAAATTAGAAATCTTTCCATTTAATTTTAGTTTCTTAGAAAAAAATGAAAATAAAAATAACTTCTAACCCAACTAGACCAAACCAAACCTAATCGATATCCAAATTGGCAAATCACCTTAACTAATTTAACCAAACAAATTTGAACCCAAACTTATAAAACCGTGTCCCAAAATTGGACCTAGTTTTTAAAACTTGTGAAATGACATTAACGGTTTAGTGTGTTGATAGAAACCAAGCCATAGGTTGTCGGGTTTGTTATTGACTTTGGAAACAATTAAGTCTTGATGAGGATGGAAAACTTAGATATATTGTGTACAATAATAATAATCAAACCTCCACTCCACCATCAACATCATCAAAGAGACCTGAATTCCCTCGACTCCATTTATTTCTCCCGTGATCCCCTCGTTAATTAATTATTTCAACCTTCAAATTCTATGCATTTCACTTGCATATGTTCAATCTGTCGCAAATCTCTGTCACCCATGTCTCTCCATTTATGACCAATTAAGCTTGGAACAAATGGAAAGGAAAACAAAATTATGTTTCTTCAAGGATGAGAGGAAACTAGATTTGTTACTTAATTTCTTTGCACTTTTTTTTAGGCTCCTTTTATTGTTTTTTTAATTCTCCTTTCATCATTAATTATGCAAAGGGAAATCGGGGAAAATCAATGGAAGCAATTAATTAAGAAATGAAACATCAATTTTATTAATTACTGTGCGAATGATAAGATGTGTAATAAGAGAGAGAGAGAGAGAGAGAGAGAGCTTCTCATGTCCACTAACAAAAATGCAAAGCATGAAAAATGTATTGATTTCACACCCTACTGTTCGCAACAGCAACGCTTTTCAAGGAAAGGTGTTGAACATTTCCCTCCTTTAAAGCCATCTTTGACACATAAGTCACTGCACTGTTCCGTGACTACGCATGACCCCAAGAAAACATACCGATCTTCGCAATTCCCCTGCTGCTCGAAAAAATTGCAGCCCTCCCCTGCACAAAGAAATTCATCTGAAGAATATAAGTGCAGTCGAATTATTACCATACTGGTGGTTCGATCCCTGCCGTTGTAGCATATGGACATTTAGCCATTTGGCTAAAGAGGAGGCAGGGTTGGGTGGCCAAACCCTTGTCTCTACCATAATCTCCCTCCCCTTATTCAGTGGTTACACTCTTCTTGTAAACAAAAAAAATAAATATGTATCAATAAATTATTTAGTTTGTTGAAATACCAAACAAACAAGACCCTTAGTTTCTATGATTTACTGTTTCAGCCTTTTCTCCTTTGAAAGGTTCTTGTGTACTCACTAAAAAGTGATGAAATGGAATGGTTTTAAATCATCTGACAGTCAATCCCAACTTAACACAAGAGATCTACAAGTGCAGATTATTAATGATAACGTAACAAAAAGAATACTGAAATTAAATGATTAATAAAATTCAAACAAAACAGGCTTTGTCAGTAGAAATTGAATTTACAGACTTTATCTCTTTTTCATTGGGATGAACATATCAACCACCTCACCAAATGGAGAAAAAGGAGAATTTAATCGCAAGTAGTCCACAAGAATAGTCCACCTCATAAAAGTTTACATACTCATATCTCCTTGCTAGACAAAACTTGTCTTTATGTATAAAAGATCCAGGACCACCATCACACTGATTACGATACTGTGTAGGTTGTCATCGGCCTGCACTTTTGTGAATTGGATTTTTGAAATACATGGTTGAATCTTCATGATTTTCTGGGGCACTTTTTGATTAATTTGGTTCAATAAATAATAGACATGTCTTCCCTTGACAATGAATGATAAAGTAATAAAACGGGGCAGAAACGGAAACATGTATAATAGGAACTATGAAGAATGGATACGGATACAGCAATACGGATATGGTACGACACAGATACAGCGACACACTAATTTTAAAAATCTTAGGACACGGACACGTGTCTCATATAACTAAATTTATAAAATTTATAAAATTTTTGTGTCTCATATATATATTTTTAAACAATTTTATAAATTTTATTCACCAAAAAATATATTTATATAACGATTATAAGTTTTAGAAATTTTTTATTCAAATAATATATCGTAAAATTTTTAATTCTTTATTGTGAAATACTAAAATAGAGATATAAGATTTTGTAATTAATTTAATTTTTATGTTAAAATTAAAAATAAGTTGAAATTTAAACGTCTCAAAAATTATAGATAATTGACAGTATTAAATTATTATTTTTAAGAATTTTTCTTTTTTTTATTTGTTAAAAATAATTATAAAAATATTTAGGTGTGTCTGTACCGTGTCGGACACTTGTGCTTCCCGTATTCGATGCGCGTGTCCGAATTAAAAAAAAAAATTTCAACAGACACTTCTAACCATGTCGGACACGTATCTGCCGCGTGTCCGTCGCGTGTCTGCCGTGTCCGACACATAATACATTCATTTTTTAAAGTGTCCGTGCTTCATAAATAGAGAATCATGAATTCCAAACTCATCTCATCCCCACTAAAAATTTTGAAAAACAATGATCCCTACTCTATTCCCCAATCAAACCTCATTGACTTTGTATCCATCCTATAGTCTTCGATGACTACAGATAAAATTATCATCCTTAGCTTTGGAGAGTTGAGGGCCAAGGTGCATGGGTGATTTTATTTCTGCCAATAATATCGATGAAGATAGGCCCAAGGGCTTTTCAACACAACCCATAGAAGAAATGATGCCTTTATGGGCCATTGGCGCAGGATGGACTAGCCGTGTGATGTTCCACACATCATTGCCTCAATTCTCCGTGAAAATGAGAGCGTTTGATAAAAGTTTTGCTCAACAGCTGACGGTTGTGCTCGTGTCCTGTGAGTTGATTAAAATAAATATTCAGCTTAATTGAAAACATTTAAAATTACCGGAAAGGAAACATCAGAAATTTTAATTCTGGTATATTTATGTAATTTCAGATTTGTGATTGTAAACGCATTTGTCACCCGTGTGGATATTTTAGTTATAACCTTGCAAATTTGGATGGCCTTTTACGTTTTTTTTTTTTTTTTTAAATCCGAAAATTGAACGGAACTAAAAAACAGTACCTCTCACAAGAAATAGGGAAGAGACATCAGACACTTACCACATTTAACTTATTAAGATGATCTGTAGCGTAAAAAAGGAAATTTTTTGAATTAATAGTATTCGAATTCAAGACATTCAACTTTAAAAATAATCTTAGTACCAAAAGAAAATTACGATTGCATTAAAATACGCAAAATAAAGATGTCCCTAACATCTTGCGAAGGTCAGTAATAACTAAAGTTTCTAATGAGATCTTGGAGTCTTGAATCTAACTTCTGGGAAATATCTAGAGACAAATTCACGAGCCAATGCCTGCAGCTCCGCACCTTGAATTTCTTCATCAAATGCATTGCAAGAACTGGTCGGTTCTGTAGATATTTGTTGGGCGTATTTTTCCAGCTACCTAAAATCCATTAAAATGTTACAATTGGATGCCAAATCTGAAGTTGATGCTACTTCCGAGGAATAAGGAAGACTTGTCTGAGATGAGCTCTGAACAGGGTGAGGTTTTTGTGATGACTGCGGTGGAGCTTGAGGGATGTGCTGCAATGTCGACAGGAGCGCCTGAATGTGGGCTAGCTCTGCCTGCAAATTCACCACCTGGGTTCACGAGAGAAAATTGAAATGAAGGAAAAGGGATTTATGCTTGAAATCAGGCCTATAAATAAGTACCCTTCCGAATTTAATATTCACTTCAGGAGAGCTATACCTCAAAAATTAATTACTAAAGTGCGAGAATTCAAATCCATATAAGTCTCAAGAGAACCTTACATTTTAGACGTGGGATTGCAATTAAGTTCGGAAGACAATCGCACATGAGTTCAGTAGTAAGAGCAAATTTAATATTGTGTAGGTTAAGATCGTATGATCTCAAACAGTTTCCTAGATGCTCATCCACGATAAAACTTCATCTTCAAAAAAAAAAAAAAAAGTAATTAAGAAATTGAAGTGGTTATTTACCTAAAAAGCAAATGATTAATCAGTTGTGGTTATTTACCTAATTTATGAAGTGCATGACAGCACGAATTTTATGTAAATACATGTTCCTCATAATGTAAACCAAGTGATTCATGATGAAGAAACTGATCCTCAGAAGTAAATCAGCCCATGTGCTGATAAAGACTTACGATGCATTGTGTCTAGTGTTTGCCGCGCATTTGAACTAACACATGGGTAGGCCCCACCTCCATAATGACACATCTAAACTTCTGCCCTCGACTAATATGGTAAAGATATGATTTATGGTGGACCCAATAAATGGAAGAGAACATGTAAAAAATTGTAACTGTCTTAATAATTTGTATATTAAATTTTATTTTGAATAAAATTAAAATTATTATTTTTAAAATAAAAATTGTTATTTTTAAAATATTTAATATTTTTATATTTTAAAAATATCAGTCGTAATTTTAAAAATAACAATTATAATTTCATTCAAAACAAAATTTCAAGATAAAATTCCCGAGATAACTAAGGACGCTCTAAATGGAATAAGATTACCGATTCTCTTCTCCTTGTGCCACATAAAAACTGAGGAAATTGCAAAAGTCAAAACCACAGATATGTCGGTAATATTTGGACAAACTCAATTGAGAGAGGTTTTAGACCCTGCTCATTAGCCACGCATTTGCGTCAAACAGACTTAATAAAGTGCAACTAGTTAGTAATTTAATGTAATTATATACATAAAATTTGAAAAAAAAACTATAACTAAAAACTACATAAATGTTGTCCTATAATTTAAAAATACGACTTTCACATAATATGTGCAAAAAAATTGTTTTAACTTAAAAAATTGTTTTTTATAAAAAAAATTTTTACACTAATTATCAACGCGGTTGCACTTTAATAGGTGCAAGTTATATTTGGCCATTCGTGTGTGGCTTTTTCTCAACTCAATAATGGTATGTTCGGATTTGGAAGTATGAAGTTGTATCACTTTTTGTCTCTTTTGGTAACAAAAATTCATATCAGAAAAATTCAGAAAATTTACAGTAAATTTTCATGGTTTTAAGTTGGACCTATAATTGACAACGCATTTATCTATAAAACATTTTCTCGAAAGCTAAGCATACAAAATATAGAAAAGCACATCCAAGCAACTTTGTAGGAAAGACATTGCAACCCATCGGCCTTACTTCTCACTCTGTCTACATCAGCTCCGAGGAACAAGGAGAAGTTATATATATACATTGCACAAACGTGCAAAGCCTATTAACCAGACCTTACACGAAAACTTGACCAGACATTTTTGGGCCCAGAAAAGCACGAAACCCTGAAGAAGGGCTTGGCCGAGTTAATTTACAAATTTTAAGTTATATATATACTGGACTAGACTGGCACTCGTTATGTGACTCTAGATTTGATACGGTGTAAATGATGTTTCAGAATCGGAACATATATCAACTTTGACTAGCTGACTGACAATAAGTAAACCCGTGTTGAATTTGTTCCGCCGTAGGATTTGGGCGGGTAACACCACTTTATATGGTAGTCTCTATACCCGCAAACGTATAATAGGCATGACACTGAAAGGTCAGAAAGTTGAACTTGAACACATTTGTAAGAAGTTTGCATACATGTCTTTTGCCAAGTGGAAAAAAGAAAGGAGGGGAAAACTTGAATGGAAATAAGGCTTGTGGTTTATTATCTAGCAAGTGTTAAAAAAAAAAAAAAAGGGAAACAATTAAGAGAAACTCTATGAACATGAGTCCAATTCAACTATGAAGAAGGACAGTGGAAGAAACATATGTCATTTATGGGTCTAATATTGCCCTTAACCTCAAATTCTATATAGAATAATCTTATCGTTAAATTCAGACTAGACATCAAATAAATTACGAACTAATTGAAGAATCTTGGTTAAGGGAGAGAGAGAGAGAGAGAGAGAAAGAGAGAGAGAGAATGGAAGATTATGAAAGCTAAATCAACTAAAATGTTTTCCCTTATGCATTAAAATATTTTAACTTTCAAAACCTTAAATTACAAAATGCGCAAACACTTCTTGGTGAAGCTAGCCATCATAATTAATTTCGTGCAAATCATAAAGAAAAGACAAAGCAAGCCGTTAAGGTTAATTTTGTGGAAATAAAAAAGAGCAAATTAATTACCTGCTGCTGGAGAGTGAAGATGTGACCAACACAGCCATAGACAGGGTCTCTAACCCTAGCCAAGGCCTCATAGCAAAGGGTAACAGCCGCGTCAAGCCGCTTGTCGGGAGGTAAATGCAAGAGAAGTTTAGAGGCACTGCTGGCTCCAAAGACCTTGTGCACAGCAGCAAAGTGAGCAGTGCCTTGGTCCGAATCAAAATATGGTGCAAATATGCACCCTTTTACACATTTTCGCCGAAGGAACTTGCAGGCACCGCAAGGCCCACTTCTGTTGGTTGCACTACTCATATTAGCCCTTCTTTGGCGGATGTTGAGATCTATCAATGTGGGGACGACCCAAAGGTAAGGAGAAGGTTGGTGAGGAAGGACAATAAAAGGGCTTGTATACCGGGAGTTGTCTCTATTACTTTGCTAATTGCTATTGAATGATTAAAGGAAGGAGACAAAAGTTGGATATGTGCGGGTCAAATGGCAGGGTCAGAGTCAGACACGGGGAGAGAGAAGAGAGCTGACAAATTAAGGGTACGCTCGACCCTGAAGTAATTTTTTTTATGAATTTTTTTTATTTATTATTTTTTTACTCTTTCTTCCATTGCAATTCTACTTAGTTGTTCGTATATATGTTTTTTTCTCCAAAAAAAATAAAAGAAAAAAAAGGGTGAGCGGAACTCACTTGAGAAGCCAAGCTTTTTGTCAGTCCATCCCTTTTCTCTTTCTTTCCTTCCAGTCTAGACTCTCTACATGGATCTGTCCATGTAGTGAGGATCCAAAGAAGAAATATGAGCTTTCAGTGGAAGGTCAATTAAAACAAATGGTTATGGCTGCTCTTAATTTTTAGATTTGCAGTTGGTCGCGGACGACTACCTGTGCTACAATGATTTCACCCAAAAAATAAAAAAAAATCAATCTACAATGATTTCCTAATGGCGAGAAATTTATTTTCGATAGATTTCAAGATTGCTAGCAAGCATGAAAAGCTTAACCATCCCAAATCTCATCACTTGGATATTTGAATTAATTTTAAAACTCAACTATATTTTAAATAAAAATTTGATTAAATCATAATTTTTGATAGCTATGAATTGAATCGGTTGACTAAAAATCGAACCGAATTTTTTAATTTTTCGTTAATTTTGACTAATTTTCCTAATTTTAACCAATTTAATTTCTATCCAGTTTTTACGTTGAAACTGAATCAATCACAAGACCGATTCACGATTAAACTAATTCAACTGATTAATCTTATACCGTTTTCACAATTTTGATGAAAATACCACAAATGATTTGACAAAAAATAAAAAAATTATATTAATTTCACTAAAAAAGTGTGAAACGAGGCTATCGTGTGCCAGAGTGTGTTATCCTGTGCTGGGAGTCCATTTTGGCTGGGTGCGTCCGGGTGACGCTTTGACGAT
Organism: Carallia pectinifolia; assembly: GCA_037832335.1. Classification (NCBI taxonomy): domain Eukaryota; kingdom Viridiplantae; phylum Streptophyta; class Magnoliopsida; order Malpighiales; family Rhizophoraceae; genus Carallia; species Carallia pectinifolia. Next base: position 6,487,222 of record CM075447.1, on the reverse strand, counting down.
CCATTTCATGGCTGTTGTTGGTTGTTCTCTATGGTCTTGGTCATTTCTTGTGGACCGGGTGGGGTTTCATCCTCTAGGGTTCAGTGGTTTCGCCGGTCTTCTCTGCCTGGTAGGCTTCGGATTTGGTGTCTCTTCTCCACTATCTCGCATGATCGTTTCTACGGTCGGCATCGAGATTAGGGAGGTTTCCTTTTTGCTTGACGGTCGGGCCTTGAATAGTGCAAGTGGGTGGTTTCTCCTTGGTGAGGCGGTGTGGCTCTGTGTCTCCTTTGGCTATTATCGTGGGGTTTCCAGTTCAGGACACTTCGATGGCTTGGTTTCGCTGCCTACCCCCTGTGGTTCTTCCACCTTTGGTGCTGAGTTCTGGTGGCAGATGGTGGTAGTTTGGTAGCATTGATGGTGAGGACCGTTTTGACAACGTGTAGCTGACACCGGCGACTATCGATGCCGATCTTTTGTCATTGTGTGGGAGGCTGTAGAGCTGTGGGTTTTCTGATGGCTTATGGGCCAGTTTGGATGTGGGATTTGTGCCTGGCAATTACTCAAGTCTGTTTGTGTCATGTTTCTAGTCTTTCAGTTACTAGGCCTTTAGAATGTGTTTGGGTTGCAGGGGTTCTCTAGGTAATGTGTTGTTTTGTCGCCTTGACTCTGTAATCTACTTTATTATGCAATTATATTACTTTATTAACAATAGCTAATTGTATTCGTGTAATTAAATCTTTAATTTAATAGCAAAATTTGAGTGGAACATAGAGCTGTTGTGATTCGACTTGATGAGTTGACTTGAATTTCCTCAAAAAGACACAATTAGAACTTGACTCAAAAGTGACTTAACTCGAAATAATCCAAATCAGAAACAACTTGAAAATTTTGGGTGCAAACTCAAATCCGACCCGGATGTCTCACGTGATCCAAAATTTTTTTTAGAAAAAAATAATATAAAAAAATTATAACATATGAATCATGTTACAAAAAGTATATATTCAATTATTCTCAATATAAATCTTAATTATAAATTCTTTTTAAAATATTTTAAAATTTTTTACGCATTTTAAAATTTCATTTTTAATTTTTAGAATATTTTAAAAATTTTTTTACGCATTTTAAAATTTTATTTTTTATTCTATTATTTGTTTTTGAAGAATTTCTCACAAAATTTTTTAAATTTTTCAAAATTTTTTATAGAAATATCACATTATTATTATGATAGCATGATCGACCTATAAATTGATCCAAACTCAACCCAAATTTCAAAAGACCTAATAAAAATGACCTAAAAATAATAAAATTTATAAAATAATTCAATTTAAAATAATTTAAATTCACAATAATTTAAGTCAAACCTACACCAATAATTCGTTTGGACGCTTCAAGTAAAACGGGAAGGTGGGAGAGCGATGGGATGACTGGTTTGGGTACAGGGTACTTTTATTTTGGACCAAACTTCAAAGCAAAGGCAACAGTGTACTGAGGAGGAAGCCGTGGAACAGCGAAAGCAAAGATTGCGTGAAGCAAACGTACATGCGGCTGATCAGTGACAGCATCCACTTCCAACTGCCGCAGTTGCGGCCACGTGCCAACCCAACATGGGACTGATTGAAAAAACATCCCACTCCTTTTCCCCATCATCTTTCTATTGTCATTTCCATTACTGTTTACCTCTTCTGATGATGTACAGACGGAGTACTGAAGTTTTGCACAGTTCTATTTTTGTACCCGTTTTCAGTTCTAGAGTCTTGCTTTTCAGCAAGCTGATGCTTCACTGCCCCCTTGTTTGCCAAACAAGATAGAAGGAAGAAGAAAATGAAAACAATTGAATGCATATCAAAAGAAAAAAAAAAATTCTTCTTCTATTTTAGAGAGTATAATATAAAAAACAAAGATTAAAAAATTTTTTCTTTGACAATAGTGACAAGTAAAAAGAAAAAAGAACGTAATATTCCTAAGCCTAACATTATTTATTAATCGTACTCTTTATATCAAAAGAAAGAAATAGTTTATTTAAAAATGTATTGGTCATTAAGTTCATATGGGTCCAGTATCTTCGATTGTGGAAGATATACATAAACAGAAAAAAAGGTATACATAGAATAAATATATAATAATCAAATGTAATTAAATAATTAATATTTATAATAAAAATAAATATATTTTTTATTAATACTTTATTATAAATATTAATCTTTTAACAACACAAAATAATCAGTTATCTATTTATCTACCATCCGTATTTTTAGTGTTTGCTTTTGTTTTGGGCCCACGTAATGAGATTCTGTCCATTACTGTAACTTAATTAAATTCACATAGATTTGTTGGTCATCTTCCTTCTTAGTTCACGTTGAAACTTGAAACATAGCCAACCTGTCACCAAACACTGAACATTTTTTTTTTTCTCTTAATGTTTTTTGAACAGTAATAAAACATCTATTATCAATATCTAAGTTACGAAATATGTAAGTTGAAATCAGAAATTAACTATTATGTTTTCATTTAATCTCTCTTATAAGGAGAACTTCCCACCCAAGCACTGATGAGAATGAATGAACCTTCTTTACGTTCGACCTCAGTATTAATAAGTTTTAAATCAAATACTGTGCCATAACAATCTCACTCACTTTATGAAAAAAGTGATGATTTTATTGGAAAAGCGACAGTAGTAGGACGCCAACTTAAATCAATATGGGAAAAGAATTACTGACTTACCATCAAATTATTATTTTAAGTGTTCCTTTTGTTTAAATTTAGTATAGCATACGTGATACATCCAATTTCCAAAGTAAGAAAGAACTAATGGAGGTTATTCATATGACTCTTAGGTGTGTTTGGATTTGACAGTGAGGTGTGAAAAAAAAGTAGAGAGAATAAAAATTAAGGGAAAAAATAATTTTTTTGATAGCTAATTAGATTGAAAATAGATAAAATGTAAATTTTTTATTTGAATATAATGAGAAAGTGAAGGGATAGAAAATTATGTGTACAAAATAACAATTATGCCCATCAGTTAAAATTTAATGTTTAGTTTGAAGATTATATTATTATTTCTTTCTAATAATATATTTTTAAGTTTAATAAATAATATTTTATATAACAAGCCAATTATTAACAATATTTTCTATAATATATCTTTTTTTATTATTTATTTCCTTAGTAACTTCATTTTGCTATTACTCAAAAAAGAAAAAAAATTCTTTTTGTTATTTCATTTGAATGTCAAATAAAAATAAAAAATGGACATTTTTGTAATTTTAAAATTAGTAAACAGCATTTAAGTTAAAAATCAGTAAAAAGCATTTAAAGATACAAGTGGTGTGGTGCCGTCTGTGGTGCAGATGTCTCTTCCAACCCTTTTGTTATGAGGATATTTTACTGAAGGGAGCCACTATATGCCCATACAACTTAGCCATATGTGATTCAAATTTCATTTTTTTTATTTTTTATTAAAAATTAAATCCTAAATATACTCATTATTACTCCAAATATAGTTTATTATTCTAAATTATGATTTTTAAATTTTTTAATTTTTTTTTTTTACTAATACAGTATGGATACAATATAATCAAGTTGCATGGCTACAAACTTCTTTCCTTTTTAAAATTACCATAAAGTTTAAGCCTATATTTTATTTGAGAGAAATGTAAGAAAGAAAGACATTGAAAAGAAAAGGGATCAGGATTGTGATTTTCTCGTGTTTGGAAAATGAATGAGGAAAAAAGAAGTTAGAAAAGAAAAGCAAAAAGAGATGTCGGGACCGCCACTTTCCTTTCTCACCATTTTGAGGTTAGAAAAAGAGTTCAGTAGTGTGATTTTGATGACTAATTCAGTAAAGGAAAAAGTTTTATAGTCATAAAATTTGTTCGTGTTACATTTATACTGCATAGCAAAATAATTTTTTTTTTTGAAAAATTATAATTTAAAATAATACTAAGTATATTTAAGTAATACAAATACATTTAAAATCTAATTTTTAATCAAAAATAACAAAGATAAAATTTAGATCAAATATAGTCAAATTATGTAGCTATGTATGTAGTAGTTTTTCCTAAAATAAATACTAACTCAGCAATTGGCGATGATAAAGGGAGTATGAGGATCATCTTCCGGGACTGGAAAGCAGAGCCAATTGTTCCATACTCACGCACTCTTTGCCTGGCTCCTTTATGGCTGGAACATTTGAAGCTTATGGCCATTCGCTCGGCATTACAGCAGGCCCGTCAAATGTCCCCCTCCAAGATGGTGGTGGAGTTAGGTTGTCCTTGGGCAGGCCATCGCTTCCAACCTGCCGGAGTTTTTAGTGGCCGGTGTTAGGTGTTAGGAAATATAAGTAAAATCAATAAAAAAAAATAGATATAAATAAAATAAACAAAAAAATATGAATTAATATTTGAAGCGTGGAAAGTACTATCTTTAAAGATAATTTTTGCCTCTGTTCTCAAATCGAGACAGTACAGCAGGTTGCAGCAGCTACTCTCCCAAGATATAACAGATATTTTCACTAATGTGCACTTCAGATAGTAAGGTAATAGAAACAATTCTAATTTTAATTAACCTAGCAAAATACAACAGAGAAGTATGTGCAGGAAGAAGAGTATCTGAAAGGATGTCTTTTCTAGAGAAGAAAGAGATATTTATATATTAGTTTAGCTTTTAAAGTTTATAAAGATGAATAATGGTCATAAAGGTGAATAATGGACTGAATAATAGTGGTTAAAAAACTGTAACTGCTGCAATAACTAGTTTTTTAACAGCCAGAAACGGTTGGTCAAAAACAGCTAGATTGACCGAAAAGTCCAAATGGTGTCAAAAATATTAAACGGTCGGTCAAAAACAATTAGATTGACTGAAAAGTCCGAATGATCTAAAAAATATTGGGCTAATTTTCCAACAGTCAGAAACGGTTGGTCAAAAACAGTTAGATTGATCGAAAAGTCCAAATAGTCTTAAAAATATTAAACAGTCGGTCAAAAACGGTTAAATTGACCGAAAAATTCGAATGGTCTAAAAAATATTGGGTTCAGGAGTGGACTGGAATCAATCTACTACGTAGGGTCGTATGAGCCCGTTCTTATCTAACCTGAAATTGAGTTGCGCAAGACCTTTTATGAGTTTTTTGCACATATTAGTTTATAAACAAATAACATATAACATTTTTATTTCATATGAGATTTTAATATCTATATATATACTCTTTTATTAAGTACTACTTATTTTTTTTTTTTACATGGAATTCAAATTTTTTAAAATATCTTTTATTTTTTCAACAATAACGAGAATTGCTTCAGATATCAAAACTTCAGTGGTGTATTTTCTTCTTTTCTATTATTCATGTCCCTAGATATATAGTTAAATGATGTTGCTCGTTGTTCCTGATGCAGCCTTATCTCATGTAAGAGAAGTTATTTGGCAACGGGATGGCATCCCGTTTGTCGCTTCTCTCATTGACCGTGATGTACGGAATTTTCAACGTGAATAAAATCTTACCTTTTTTCAAAAAAAAAAAAAAAACTTATATAGTTATAGTCTTGGGTGTAATCGAAGAATAATTCTTTTTTTTTTCCCTTAACTGTTTTAATGGTCGTTGTTGTTGGTAAGAAAGAATTAATTAGTTAATTTTGTGTATAAGATCTCATTGTTCTTTTGTAGGTTTGTTAATTAGCTTTGTTAATTTGGCAAGATGTTTTCTCTTCGAATAGGTTTGTGAATATTATCAATATATCTAATAGATTGTTATTGCGATTGACAAAGCTGTACAATACATGTTGATTAATATTTAAGTCCAATTTATAGGCATTCTAAAGCCAAACCGTTCATATATGTCATCTAGGAAAATATATTCTTCATCTGATTATAATAAATGTTGTTTCCAATTTTTTTTTTTTGTATATATGTAAATGCAAATTAACGTCAAATTTTACTTGAATCTGCATGTAGCGTGGGTAAATTAGATTACTGAGACAGATTAACCGCTGAAAGATTGAAAAAGAAAAAGGTATAAAGAAGGACAAAGGACTCGTCTCCCAGATTAATGACTCTTACATTAGAATTAAGCTAAATGGCACAAATCAAAATGCACGTAAAGCCACGAAAAGTTAGTTTTTGAATTATTATGTTTTTAAAAAAAAATTTGTTGCTTCTTATTCATTTAGAAAAATCAAATGGAGTCAAAGCATACTGCCTTAGCAACAAAAAAAACAACTATTTTTAAAAATCAAAATTTAGGATACTACTATGTATATTTTGGATGAGTGCAATTAGGTATTTCGGGGATTATGTACTGAAATTTTGTCTCGAACGAAATTACAATTGTTATTTTTTAAACTGCGACTGATATTTTTGAAATGTAAAAAAAATAACTGTTTCAAAAATATCAGTTCTAATTTTAAAAATAATAGTCTCAATTCCATTCGAGATAAAAATTGGCACACCAAATACCGGTACACCAACATTTACTCATTTGGGATAACACTCACTACTATTTAATGTTTAATTTTTTTTTTAAAAAAAAGAGAATATAATAAATAACAAAAAAAGTAAAACAAATTATTTAAAAAAAAAGTCCCCTCGTGTACTTTCGTGATTCATTTTTCGGTGCTATTTAGCATGCCCCCTTACATTATGAGATTTTTTTTTATTGATCAATCCAAGTTATTGCACTTAAATGAAAGTGGGGATGGACTCAATGGCTGGAGTATAATTGAGATCATTGGGCATGGATTAGGTCCACATAACATAGACGATCCAATCGAATTCAAAAGCCCCACAGAGGCTAATTGAGATTATTTGTCGCATTATAAGGAAAAAAGCGAGTCTTGGGTGCCAAAAAAAAACAAGACAGAATATTTTTTTGTCTTTAAGACCGTGTACTACCAACTCGTAAATATTGAAACCCAATTCAACCTAGTCAATTAGATTTTATGATTGATTTGTAGGTTCCGAATTAACTTCAAAGTTATAAACCAGATCCCTAAATCCAGTACTTGGTCCTCCAAACTGTGTGGGTGGTCTACCCCATGGTTGAAAATATTGTCCATAGCTTGTTGTTTCTTAGAAAAAATCCAATTTAATATATAGAAACACACACACACTCACACACATAAATACCATGCATCAATAATAAATTAGGACTTGTTTAGCTAAACTTAGTATTCAAAACCATCATTGCATGCAATCATAGGAAAGAATTTCGTTGAAAAGAAAATGACTATTCAAAATCACTCAAAATGTGCATTTTGATTCACCATGTATATATTGATAGATAAAATAAGGATTCACTAGACATCTTACTATCGGGATGTTTAGGTTAATTTTTAAGAGCATACATTTGCATTTCATTTTCAAAAAGTAGAGAGATGTGTGTTTAGTTAATTTTTTTGAACTGCTGTTTGATTCTACTTATTTTCTTATATGACATCAAAAAAATAGCTGATTGAAAAGTAGTTAAACGTTACTTTTTGTTACTTTTTGAGTTGCTTTTCAGTTTTTGATATTAATAATAATTTATATAAATTAAAATATCCTCAAATAATATTTATATAAATTTATAATTTTTTTACTTATCGCTTAAATATAATTTGTTAGTAGTTATTAAATTTTATTAATATTTATATAAACGTAACACTTTTATTTTTTAATAATTCGTAAATATTTTTTTACTTCAAATTTTCATTAATATTGATATTTTAAAAATATTTCAAAAATTATATTTTTATTATCTAGTAAACATTAATATGTTTTTAAAAAAATAAAAATTAAGTGAGAAAATTCTTAATATTATTTATAAAATATCTATTCTAAAAATAAAAATTAAAAAATATAAAGATAATTTTGTTAATATAATATATTATATAAATTAAATGTCCAAATCAGTCATTTAATTATTTAACAGTAACAGCAAATACAAAATTAACTAAATACTTTATTAATTTTTTTAATAATCAGCAACAGACAACAACAATCAACAATCAGTAACAGTAATCAGCAGTAGCAACTAATAACAGTAATATTGAACAAATAAACCAAACAGGCCCTTAGACTATTGAATATAGATGAAACGTTGAGCAAATCTTTTTGCCAAATATTGCATACCACCCAAGATGGGATTTATTGCCTGTTGAGATGGTTTTGTCGTGGGCAATCAACTAAAGACCATTGCAATAATTGAGAGTTAAATTTAGATCGAAGATGACTACAAACCATTGCCTTAATTTGGAATCCAGAAGTTAAAAAAAAACAAAAATAAATGCCTTGCACACACACACACACACACACACACACACACACACACACACACACACACACACATATATATATATATTGATCATATGGCTTAGGAGATTGGATCTTGACTTTGTGTTCGCAACGTAATTCATATGCTTTCTTCAAATTTACATGCAACATTATCCCTAACTTCCAAGGAACGGTCAACTTTATCATGTTCTAATTAAATACTGTGACTAAGATGACTTTACAGTGATGGAGGAAATTCATTGACTTCATGATTGCGTTGGTCCAAAATCTTTCTTTGACTCCTTTATTGCATGATCGTTTTTTCTCTCTGAAGTCACTAAACTAATAAAATTACGGAACTTAAAATAGCAGCTTGCCGTATTTTAAGGTGGCACCCTGTAATAAATAACACATACGTTGCACCAGAAAATTCGCAAAGCAAATGTCAATAAGTATATAGTATTCTCCATGCTTCCCTAGGTATTGACCGCACGAGTGCAAGCAACTCGTGGGGTCCTAATTTGAATAGATGTTATGTACCAATAAGCAGTGCGATATGGAGCTTTACATTTTTTTTGGTTAGTATAAAAGTTTAGGAAAATTCAAGTGGCCAAGTGAAGTACAGGGCATCACTTCAACATGATTGAGATTTCAAAGACATTATTGAGATCCTAACGATATAAAATGTGCTTTTTTTTTCTGGACATGTTGCCCGGTAAATGGGCTTTTTCTCAATTCCTGTAGGGAAGTTGTTGCTCAGACATCATACAGGACACAGGATAATATATATTGAGTTTTTTTTTTTGAAAGTAGGAGTGACACTTTAATATTCCTGTTATAAAATATTAGTGTTGTAATTTTGTATGGTTCCAGCAAGCACAACATTAGATCTAGTGAAGGTTTAATTTCATCGCACGCCTTGATAAAAATTCGAACTCAATACCTTATGGTTAATACGTTCGATACTTGCTACTAATTCATTAACTGCGATACTATATATTGAATTTATTGACAATATATATAGGCGCACCCACATAAAGAGAAGTCTGTATCAGACTTTCTTAGTTGGTAGCCAAGTACTTTAGCTGCAACAGCAAATCAGCAACGCCAAAATGCGATGCCATGACAGCGAAAGTGTAGATCTTGCCGAGTTGACTGGCTTAAAGGAGCTTTTACAATGGTACCAAATCAATTGAGAAAAAGATATAAGATTTCCAGAATTTCTTTTTTTAAATCTTGTTTTCTATCCATAGAGAAAAGTCACCATATAACCAGTCATTGTATAGATACCAAGCCAAAAGGTAAAAAAAAAAAAAAAGGGAGCTGACAAATGGCATGCTGCTGTAGAAGGATTTGTTCAGGTTACATACTTACGTGTAATATAACACTATGTCAAATTGGGTCTTTTGCATCAGTTTATATGCATCGGTTTTTCAACTACTGCTTAGAAGCTCTAATGCAACGGTTTAGACCGTTATCTAAACTTTTTGGCTAAAAACGACACAATAAGTGGCGATTTTTATGTAGTGGTTATTAATTAATTAAAATATTACAATATTTTGTAATCAGACTATCAATTATTTTATAATTAATTCATTATCATTCATCTTTTCCATCACAAGAAGCAAGCATTCGTGGTTATTTATGCATATTTTTATCAAATAAATGGTTACGTGTATTGAAGAACTCAGTAAATTGGTCATTCACTGTAACTAAGGTAAAATTATGAATAAACACACTTTGTTCATCAGAAGAGAGGGGGGGGGGGAGCACTCTAAAGAATACAACACGTTTATCTAATAGATATATGTATTAATTGGATTAATAATTGGATTAATTTAAGCTGCTAAGGTATGGTTAGCTTTACGATATTATTAATTGTGGCATACGTTTATTTAACTTTCTAATAGCCAAAGTATTTACATGCTATAATGCCTCATTTCTAAACTTCGTGTGAATTTTGAATGTCCCAAATAGGTATGATGAATTTCATTTCAATACACTTGAGCCACACTTATATGTACAATAATGAAAAATGTAAACATCATGTATATTAATTTTATTATTGATGTCTCATCAAGAATTATTCTTAAGCACTTGATTTTGGAATGCCGTGCACGATTTCGTAAAGTGGCGGGACAACAAGGATTTTTGAATTCGATGGATCATTTTCCTTTCTTTTGCCTCTTCTTGTAGCCAAATGCACATTTACTGTACTATTTAATTAGTGAGAGGAGAGGAGAAGAAAAACATGATAGAGAAAAAGACACAACTAACAAGTGATTCGAAGAGAACATAAGAGAATTTCTTTTTGATAAATCGAGTATGGAGTTTATCAACTGCACAAGATGTTACAAAATATATTAAATACAAATCACTCCAACAGAAAGAATAGGTATGTAACAAAGTCAAAATTTAGCAACAAATGAAATCAATGATACCTCCAAAGCAACCCCATTACATTAGTTCAACATGAGTGCATACGGGTTCTTGTCGCGAAGAGCATCCGCAGCTAGGAGGAGAAGAACATGATCGAATTAACGATCACCGCTTGCGTTATTCAATTAATTAAAGAATTTAAATTTATATAAAAAATTACGAATTTGAATCTGACAGATTCAAACAGTGAGATTCAATGTCTGACACAAAAAATATCGTAATCGTTTAGTTGATTTACACTCTTCTAATTAGCATTATCACGTTTTTTCATTTTTTTTCTGTAAAAAAAAGAAAAAATAACAAAAAGTAAAACCCCAAAAAAAAAGAAAAATTAAGAAAGAGAAAAAAAAAAAAGGGAAAAGAAGGAAAAGTTTATATTTTTAGAAAAAAATTGTCAAAAAAGTAGTCAACAACTAATTAAATTTAATATGCAATCAGTTAAATTTAGTATGTAAAAAAGTAATAATAATTTTTTTAATTATATTTAAAATTAAAATAATTATAAATTAAATATAATTAATTACGTTCAATTAATTTTTTTTAGTAACTTTTTATCAAAAAAAAAAGAAAGTAATAATGACGGAAAAGAAATGGTGGAGGGGTGAACAATACATAAAAGAAGAAAACCTTTGTCGTCTTGTGAAACTGTTACAACGTAAGCAAGCAGTCGGGACACGCGCCAGTCAGAATGGTAGAATTTGAAGCATTCTGTGCCATTTGCTTTTGCTTCCTCTTCACAACACACGGATTAGACAAGAGCCGGACGGCGCGGTGACGCGCCGTTACGGACTGTTGCTGATTTTACTATTTTTTATTTTTTTATTTTTCTTTTCTTGTGAAACTAAACCCTCCTCCTAATATTGAACAAATTTGTAAGCGTTTATTACGTCAATGAAACCAAATAATAATAATAATAATAAAGAGACGGAGAGGTTGTAGATATAACTTATTTTTTTATTAAAAAAATATGATGTATATAAAATTAATAATATAAAATATATATACAATATAATATATATATATATATATATACAAATTTTAAAAATATTATTTAAAATAAATTTGAGAGGTCTCTTCCATCTTTTTTTGACGTGTTTTTCTTGTGTGTCTTTTCCAAAAAAAAGAAATTATTACATCAAATAACCATTAAGGTTAATTCTAATCAACGGCTGTGGGGAAACCAGGTGGGAACAAGGACGTTACTTTCATGCCAAGCGAACCGCAAGTGGGGCCTACTTTGAGTATGAGGTCATGTTTTACCCGTCCGTTACTTTTACAGTCATCGACTCATACGTGTCGATCTTACATTCCATTGGATCTCTCTGTTGCTTTGAACGCCGAACTCGGCCTTTGACCTTTCTGATTTGGATGTATATATATATATATAATGTAATAGAAGATATTATATTACGTATTAAAAAATTATATAATGTATAATTAATTATTAAAAAAAATTTAATTTTTAATAATCAGTTATATATCGTATAATTTTTTTGTAATACGTCGTATAATTTTATTCTAATTCTTCTATTATATCTTATAATTTCTTATGTTATTTCATATATAATAATTAATAATTATGGAAGCTACCTATAAAAATAGGCATTTAGCTTTTTCTTTCTGATTTTTTTTGGCTAGCTATCAATTTAGCAATTGCTGGCAATAATTCAATAAAATTGATTTATGCTTATTATTCTTTAGAGTTAACGATAAAAAAAAATGTTCTTCAGAGTTTAATACCAAAATCAATCTAAAATTAATGAAGATGCCTTTATGCATATAAATGATAATAATAATCTAACAATAATGTTGCAAGAATTATCATTATCATTTTTTAACTTCTTGTCATCATTGTCCGATCATCTTCAAATTCCTTAACACCAATTTGAAGCATATAAGAAATGCGAGCACATCACACCAACTTTTTAAGGTACTCACATATAATTAAGTTAAGTTCCTCATGCTTGATTTGAGCCTTTCTTCTTCTGGCATATGTAACCTGAACTGTTAGTCGTTTCACAACTTGAAAATTAATTGGATATGATATGGCACAATCAGTTACCATTTTTCCATTACCTATTAATTAAAACTCATCTCCATCTCTCTCTCTCTCTCTCTGTCCACCTTATTATATATATACAGCAGGTATGTATATCTTGAGGTCACTTTTAATGTTAGAAATAGAACCATCAATTACTTGTTAACTTAGTATCGCAAATATATACATATTGCCAATAGAGCTTACAAGCTGGAAATAAAACCTGTGGGCATTCAAGACATTCTAAAAGCCCAGTGGCTTTGTCTTGTGGAGAATGCTCATTTCTTTTGTATTGTATGTACAAAGTAGAAAGACTAGGTAGCTGAGTCATTATCAAGCTAAGAGAGAGATAGAGAGAGACAAAGTTGGCGTCTTTTGCCCTCTACGCAGCTTAAACCACGCAGTGGCAAATATAGACAGACCACAATGACACGTTTCAACTTCTAATATCTGCTTTTTATTTACACAAGCCAGATTCAGGTACATACAATACAAGTAATAAAAAGGCAACAAAATCATGCACTGCATAGAGATAGATACACATCCAGACAATTTGTAAATAAATAAACTATATATACAGAAAGAGAGAGAGAGAGAGAGAAAGAAAGAAACTTTTGGGAGGAGGAAAGAGAAAAGAGGGTGGATCAGAATTGAGATGAGAGAGCATGAAATTTGTTAGCTAAAAATCACGAGATCAGGAAGGAAGACAAATGAATAAAAGGGACAGTTGGGAATATATAAGCTAAGGCTTATCGCATGTTTGCTTCACGCAAGCAGCTAAATGTGGGGGGTTGGGGTTGGGGGGTGTGTGTGTGTGCGCTTTGCTTTGCTCTATCGCGTGGCTTTAAAGATTTCATCTTAGCGTTTTAAATCCCCCCACCACTCCCATTAAAAATACCAGACAAATACACAAAAACAAGAAAAAACAAACACACCCACCAAACCAAACCCTAGACCAACCCCCCCTTCTTCTTCTCCTCCTTCAAGTACCCTTTATTTTTCCTCCTCACATCAAACCCTAATTATGTGACATATATATTTTGGCTTTTTGTGCAATAATTAATTAAAAAAAAAAAAAGGAAGGGGGGCATGAGTGCAACAGTATGTGCTTCCTCAAGCGGTGGAGGTGGTGGTGGTGGTGGGAGCGGTGGGAGCAGTAGCGGCGGTGGTGGTGTAGGTGGCGGGGGGCCATGTGGTGCTTGCAAGTTCTTGAGGAGGAAGTGTGTGGCAGGGTGCATATTTGCCCCTTATTTCGACTCAGAGCAAGGGGCGGCCCATTTTGCGGCGGTGCACAAGGTTTTTGGCGCAAGTAATGTTTCCAAGCTTCTGTTACATATTCCCGTTCACAAGCGGCCTGATGCAGTGGTCACAGTTTGTTACGAGGCTCAGGCTCGTCTCAGAGATCCAGTCTATGGCTGCGTAGCTCACATCTTTTCCCTTCAGCAGCAGGTAACTATATGTTTACCCCTTTCTTATTCAAGATTGTCACCTTTAATTTTACTGAAAGTGGACATATAAGTTGGACTTTCTTCAGTATTTGTTTCTTTCTGGTATTGTCTTTTGGTTATACTCAATGCCATTATTTAGTCCGTCCATGGAAATTTTGTTTGTTTTTCATTTTTCCCTTTTTTTTTTTTTTTTTTGCCGTTTATTAATTTCTCAATAACCCTTTTACCATTAGTTCAATCTCTACATTGACTCTTCTTTGATCGGATTAAATTTTTTCTCTTGTCAAATTAGGGATAAAATAAAGTATATATTAATTTGGTCCATTAATAAATCGTTGCAAGAAGGTTAGATGTGAGACTACACTGATGTAAACAAGGATGAGGGCTGTTTGTTTCAATTGTTAGACAATCATATATAAATTGTTGTCCAACATCTGTCTGTCAATTATTCTTACTAAAACATCATCTAATGAAACTATCAATAATTTTTGAGTGTTAAAAAACAATACTTATGAGCTTCTGGTTACAAGTTGTTAGCTGTCAATTTTTATCTACAACCAAACAGGTCCTAACGTTGTCTTTGCACTGGGATGGGGTGCATATAAATAACTGCTTTACCAAGTGGGAAAGCAGTTTCTGACTCTTTGTTTTTTTTGTGCTACAATACAATGCTTTGGTTGGTATTTTGTGCTTTACTGAAATCAAGGAATTATATTCATTACCGGCGGTTACGTGAATGGTATAGACAACGGTTTGTGAACCTTTTTCTGTGAAAATCGCAAGTTTTTGCAGTTATTAAGGAGATGGTCGGCTTTCTTGTTCTTGGAAGCAATGCCTGCGGCCAGGGGCAAGTAAAGTATAGTTAGCTTGATTAATTTTCAATTAGAAGAAAAAGCCATATTGGGGCAATTATGTCAAATCACATGATATAAAGTAATTAAACTCGTTGCTTCCATAAATTTACGACACAAAATAGTTATTATTTGTAGCTTTCTAATTTCCTTTTCTTGATGATGATCACAACATTGGGGGTTCGGGATGTTCCTTCGCTTAAAAATAAGTTTTTGATTGCGTATATTTACTTTGCGCCTAACTTAATTGAATGTTACATATTTACCAAATGATTTATCGCTGAAATGTTCTAGTGGTAATTAGATAGCTACGGAAGCGGTCTAATGGTAAGAAAATTGTCGTTTATGACTTTTTTTTTTTCCTAGTCACATTGAATCCTTTGTTTTCACTCCTGCTAGATGTAACATGTATCGTACCCATGGATTTTTCTTTTAATAATTGATGGCTATTAATCAATTGTCCTTAAACACTTAATACTAATGGCCATTGACAATTGTGTCCATTAAACTATTCCCACGATCCATGTTAACTGAATCATTTGCATATGTATGCCTAAATGGGTTTATGTACGGCCAAAATATGTACTCTCTTCTCCACAAGACAGTGCGGAACGAACATTAACAATGCACCACTTTCAACAGCCAAACTCCGTCTTAGCTCGCACTTCTATGGCAATAATTTTGAGGAACGATATGTTCAAAAATCAACACAATCTAATATTCCTTAGTCAAAACAAAGCTTCATTTGTTCGCAACACCATGTTCTGAGGCACACATTTCGATCATCTTTTTAATACTATCATAGACAAGTAGTCTCAAAAACTTGCCCTTGATAGTCAGCTTAATTTCAAATATTATTTTGGATGGCTTTGTCATGAAAGTACTCGAAATGTTTGTCTTTGCATTTACATTGTGATCCAGGGTACGTAACGTAGTTTCTATTAGCTAATTCATTAGGACTTGTTTAAATATATACTTTCTTTTTTCTTTTCTTTTTTTTTTTTTTTTGGTTAAATGTCAATGCAGGTGGTGAATTTACAAGCAGAGCTCTCATACTTGCAAGCCCATCTGGCAACACTAGAAATTCCATCACCACCGCCGCCTCCTCCACCGGCAGCACCGACACTGCTGAGTCCACATATTCTCTCAGTAGCTGACCTCCCACAAGCCTCGTCCATGCCTGCTAGACACGATTTATCGTCGCTCTTCGATCCAATGGTGCAACCGGCCGCCTCATGGGCCATGCACCAGCGACAATTGGACCCACATCAATTTGGAGGCATTAGCAGTTCAATGGCAACTGGTAGTGGCGGTGATCTTCAAGCATTGGCACGAGAACTCCTACAAAGACATGGATCATCGCTGCCATCTAGCGATGATTTGTCATCACCATCTATCTCCAAGTGAGATTGACCTACGAATACATTCTGTGGGAAAAAACATTTGTGCTAATTTGGATACTAGCCAGAGAGCTTAAGTATCTTCATCTTATTAGCTATCACAATGGGAAAGTAGTTAGACATGCCATTGTTGTTTTAATTTTTCCCATTTTTTCTTATGTTCCTTATTTACGATTCATTTTGTCTTGATGCAAGTGAAATTCAATATTGGATGGATGGGTTAGATGAAAACGAGGGCCAAGGGAGGCCTTGCTCCCAACTGTCTTTGGAGTCTAAAACTTTAAATTGAAAATTAGGCACTCCAGACTTGATATTTCAATAATTACTTGATTCCATAATAGATTATTAGATCCATCAGGGACACTTCAACTTATAAGGACTTAAATTTTACTGTTAAGATTTTTAATTTTGAGAAAAAGTACGAGATTCTTAAGAAGAATTATCATATTTTTTAGTTCATGATTTAATAAATTTTTAATGAACATAAAAAAATTTATTAGATATATTTTTAGTCCCAATTAAAAGATGCGGGATGCGGCAACCATAATAGTATAATACTTATTTATCGTCTTCATTTGTAGCCGCAAAAAATGAAATCTTTTAGCAAACCGTTTTTGGGCATTGTGTCACTAATCATAATAAGACAAGAGGGCAATAGTATTGATAGGGAAAAATCGTGTATTTTTCTTTTTTCAATTTCGTTATAGCAACGAGCTCATCTTTTGATGCATTTTTTTTTACCTGACATTAGAAGTAGGCGTTGTTTTGACTAGCATTTTGTACTAAAAAAGAAAAGATTTATCTAATAAAAAAAAAATTAAATGACTCACTGTTATTGAAATACATCATATATATAATAATAATATAAATTATTAAATTATTAAATTTGAAAAAAAAAATTAATATTTATACATTTTTTAAATAGATTACATATCTACTTATACTCCCTTTAAAATAAATTACGTAGTGATGCTTGATCTATTATTTCATATATACTGTTGCATCCCAATTTATCGAAGAGTCATGTTAGGAGGATATAAAAAATAGTTATAAAATATTTGTAAGAATGAGTATAACTTCTAAAAAAATAATAAAAATTTTATTTTTTTAAAATTAAATTTTAAATATACTTAGTGTTATTTTAAATTTATTTGTTATTACCCTAAACTTTGATTTAAAAAATAAATTCAAAAAAATTATTTTTTTCTAAAAAAAATTTCTATTACTTATAATTATTTTATGATTATTTTTTATATTCTCTTAATTTTTCTCTTAATCGAAAGAGGGGGGACACTTTTGTTTATTCCTAGGGGTCTATCAGACAAATAAGTTTAAAATATCGTTTTAAGGTCCAGTTAAGCCGTGGAGGAGGACCATGAGGTAAATCATTCATATATAACATAAGACAACTCGTTTGAGAAAATGTTTAATATATGAGTTTAAATTTGAATCGACACTCAAAAGACTTTCGCCAATCCAGTTCATTAAAATTCTAGACGGGTGGCCAGAGGATTTTTGGGCTCTAATCGCTCAGGTACACGGAGGCCTTGTCATAGGTCGGGTCGGGGATGTAAAACCGCCAAGGAGGCAGACCATAAATCGTCCATGGGCTTCAAAATTATCCAAAATTATTCCTTTCACGAATTCCTCCCAGTACTGAATACTACCATCTCCAATTTTTAATAGAGTCTGGGGCATGCAGACTGTAGTTATTTAAAAAAAATTAAAAATTTAGGGCGTGTTTGTTGTGTAATGGAAAGGTGAGGAGAGAAAAAAAAGTATAATTATTACTGTATACTTTTCTTTCTTATATTTCTTTTTTCTCACTTTCTACACCATTCGAAATAATTTTATTTTCTCTCCCTTTTTTCTCTCACAAATTACTATTCATTTTTTCTTTCACCGTACTTTCTTTCTCTTCATTTTTTTATCACTTCAAATAACTTTATTTTCTCTTCACTTTTTCTCTCAGAAATTACTGTTTACTTTTTCTTTCACCATATTTTTATTCTCTTCACTTTCTCCACTGCTCCAAACAATTTTATTTTCTCTTTATTTTCTTTTCTTTTCTCCTCCTTTCCTCACCCTTTCATTCACTCCAAACACACCGTTAACTTACCGAATTAAACTAAAATTTTTATTAACCAAGCCATAAAACCGGTTAATCGAATTGATATAATAATTTTTTCTAGTCGGTTACATGTTTTAGTTAGTGCAAAGTAAAAAGAGAGAAATCACCAATTATAATCTTTTTACAATAAATTTTTTGAACACAAAACGGAAAATAGACTGCCAAAAAGAAGAGAGGAGACTAGACAAAAGCCATAAGCCACACCAAAAGCAATATGCTATGCTACAAGTTTTGTTTGCGAGAACAATAATATTGTATACAATACTTAAAAGTATTTTATTATATATTAATTTATTTGATAAAATTATAAATAATTTATTAATTAATAAAAAATATAATTTTTAATGAAACTCTTTATGTGTTAAGAGACGTAACTCTTGACAACTTCTTGATAACAAAAACGTTATAAGGATGGGGGAAGAAGCCATGGCACGGACGCAGAGGAGAGAGAAAGAGAGAGAGGAGGGAGGGCAGGAATCACCTTTTTTTTTTCTAAAATAATTAATGTGTATAAAGAATAAAGTCAGTGTATAACAGATGTAAAAATATACAATTTTTAAGATTATATGCAACAATCTCAAACTCATCTCTATTATATAACATGTATATAAAAGTTAAAGTTAATATGTAATAAATTCAAAGTTAATATATAAAAGGTAAAAAAAAAAAAAGATATCCTTGTAGAAAACACCACTAATAACTTTATAAATAAGATTCTAATCCTCTTAGTGCCTCTAGAATTTGACCAATCAATTCAACGTTTAAACATAATATAATTACAGTAATAACAATGTCTTCTTTCCATCCTTAGAAAAAGGAGTCACAAAAAAGAAATTATACTCTATTAATTTTTTGCATCAAAGATTTTTTTAATTTTTATATGAATTAAGATATGTTCCTTTTTTAATTATGAATGGAAAACATAAAATTTAAAAAATCATCATTGAAATACTTTTATATCTAATTGTTTATGCATACATATAATTATAATTATGTCTTAGATTATGACCATCACTATTACTAAAGCACAGACATGCCTGACGTTAGCGGTATGCATTGTCCAACACATGTCAAATACACATACATACACTATCTGCGATTGACACGTAGAACATATTCGTTTAAAAAAAATTAAAAACAAAATCAGACACACGTGCTAGACATTGTGTCAAATATGAGAATACTATGTATTTGACACACTTAGTACACGTTCGGCATATTTTTGTAATTTTAACTTGAAAAATTATGTCAAAAAAAAATTTTGAAAAATTAAAATAGAAATATTTTTTTAAGCATGCAACTATAAAAATATAATAGATGCATTATGATTTGGATTTATAAACCATAAAAGAGTGTTGAATTTATTAAAAAAATAGATAAAACGTCAAATATTATTAAATTAACTGTATATCTTTTATATATTTTATTAAATGTATTTACATAATATTTTTCTAATTAAAAACATAATAAAACATGCAATTGTGAGACTGATCGGACTCCAGCGGGGACCACGCTTATGTGGTGGAGTCTCTAGCGTCCGGTGAGACTGTTTGTGGAGGAGGAAAGACAAACAAACCGTGAATGGTGGCTGCCCAGCGATGAACGGATACAACTTTGGTGGCATAACATCCATTTGATTTTAGCCTTTCTACGACGCTAAAGTCGTCGCGTCGCATGGAGAATAGAATTAGCAAGGTCCGTAGCTGGCGACTTCGGAAAGGCAGCTGTCTCCTGCAAAGATCACCGTAGCAGCATGTGACACTATTAATCAGTATAATTAAAAATAGCAAATACTTATTATTTGAATAAATTGAAAACATTGATGGGTAGAAGTTGGTGAACATACTGTATTTATACGTAATTAATTTGTGCAATTGTAAATATTTTTTTTTATAACTGTAACGATAAAAAGTGATGTAAAAAATTATTGCTATTTTTTATTTCACATTTTTTAGTTATAAATATATAAAAAAATACTCACGATTACACAAATCAAGCACCTGTGAATACAATCTCCCTTCCAGCGTTTGCTTGTATAACAGTACCCTTAAATAACTCGGAAAGTGGATATTCATTAATCAATTTTGTTCCTAAATATTTGGGAGTGCAGGAGATCTGTTTTTTGGAATGAAGTGCTAAAATAAAATTAGAACCTTCGGTGGATTACTTTTAGTGGACGATTACTTGGACACAAGAGGTCATTGACATTTTTTATATTGCAATCGCAACTCCAAATTTATTTTCTCTTTCAAAATCTTTTCTTTCAATTTCATTGAATGGTTCTTTAAAAAAAAAAAATTCATTGAATAGTGCAGTGGTTGATAAGATTCCCTTAATTTGGCGGTCATTATTAATTATATATCCAATATTTGATATCTCACTTATTTAGTAGGGATAATTTATAAAGTACTGTCAGGGGTAATCTTCCTTCATTGGTAAATTAGGCTCTTTAAGCCAATAAACATGCCGTGTCTATTTATTTAGTCTTTTAATTGATGAGTCAATTACAATTCAAAAGTTTTTAGTTTATTGGAAACTGATCTCCTCGGAAATGGCATAATTAGGCATTTACTTTTCTTCTATCGCCCTCAATTTTTTTTTTTTTAAATACACAGTACAAATTCATCTAATGCCTCCAGATTTGCCAATAATTGCTGACGATAGAAAACAACTAAAAAGTGCTGGTGATGGCACCAATTGTTGAAGGAAAAAATTATAGTGAAACAACAGCCAGTGACTATGTTGATCGGCTTTGATTATACTATTTTTGGATGAGAAGATTGCACAACTTTTATTTTTTTATGACAAAAATATAAAAGAAAAAGAAACAACTGAAATGAAACAACTAGTTAATAACTGCGTAACTATACCTTCTTTTGAGATTGTCAGTCTGTCACTCTAAGTTGATTTGCATGTAGAAGATTTCTAATACCTATTGAGAGTATGGTTGTTAGAACCGTTTTGGACCGGTCAGTCCGACCGGTTCAACTGATGACCGGTCAAAGGTTCGGCCCGGTTCATGCTATTTTTTGGAGAAGAACCGGACTGGTAAAAATTAGACCGGTTAAACCGGTTCAAAATAAACTAAATATGTATAAATTATAATTTGACTTTAATGTTTATTTAAACTATAATTTAATCTTTAACTTTAATTAAAATTTTTAATTTAATTCTAAATTCAATCAAAATTTTTAATTTAGTTCTTAAAATTAAACAAATTAATATTTAATCGTTATTTATAAATATTATTCTTTTGATTACTTATATATATATATATATATATATATATATATATTAAATACCGGTTTAACTGGTTCAACTAATTAAAATTTGGCCCACTAATATTTTTAATTCAATAATCACTTCAGTTCTGACAACTTTTGGTGGGGAGGTCCCCCAAATTTGAAAGAAAGAGGAGCAGGACACTTCAAAGTTAGTAATAAAATATACACAAATTACTTTTCCAGAGGGATTCAACTTACTTTGTTTGTAAGAAACAATTAGCAGAAATTTGAAATGACACGATAAACATGTAGAGGTAAAACTCTTACTGTAAAATCAAACTCTTTTTGCTGAATCCTGTTAAATACTTTGACTACAAGATTATTTTTTTTGGTGCAGTTTGACTACAAGATTATGCTTGACACTGATTTTATGAAAACTTTGGGAAACAATTTTCGAAATCTTTCAAATGGAAAGTGTGGTGGTAAAGTCAATGCAGTTATTGACCGTCGAATGGAAAGAGTCGTTCATATAAGAACGCGAAGGTGAGACTGGGGAGGTGTAAGTGCAGCAGCCACCTGCCGTTTATAGTTTAATTCTCTTTTTTTAAAAAAAAAAAAGATTGTGTTCATCAAATTTTGATTAAACGAAGTATTGAGAGTCCACTAATTGGACAATATAAAAAGACAAATATTCCACTTTCGATACAAAACATCTTCGTAATAGCAATAGTTTTTGCTTTCATTTTGTCGTCTATCTACATTTTTAATTTTTTTTTAGGAAACTACGTCTTTCATATTTACTTGTATGTCAATGTGAAAAAAAATGTAAAATCTCATATCGACTAAATGACATTGTTTGACTTAAAACGTGCATAAGCCTTTTCAGTGCTAAATGCTAGTTCAATCTAGCAATATAAGTGAAGTGGATTTGTTTAAAATTGCATATCAAATATAATAACTCAACTTCACTAATAACGTCTATAAGTTTCATCACTTAATGTGAATTTGATTACTATACTTCCAAACTAAAATTAAAAAAAAAAAAACAGAGAATTGGTCATCGAGACTGTTTAACCGAATATTTTGCTCAACCGTAGGCCTTGGACTGTCCTATAATGTGATCATGATCTATTCGTTTCTCACGTCAAAACAGGTTGCAGTTTTCCTTTTTAATTTTTTTGCTGAAACGTAGTCGTTCCATTAATGTGCAGTAACTTTGTATATGGCCGACTCATATGTATTAAAAGTACCTACATTAAGCAACAGAGCTAGTCAGCATCAATAGTTTACAAATTACATAGTCAAATAGACCATCAACAAAAAGGGCGCAAAACTTGAGACAAACAACTGAATTATAAGTAGACTTACCTAACCTTAAAATATTAACTAGATCTAATCCAACTAGAGACAACTATATGCAATAGTATGTACCGCACTTCAACAGACTCATAACAAAAATTAAGACTATTTATAAACCACCCAATCCATCAAAAACCATCCAAGCCGCACCAAACTTACGCGCAATTGCCAAAATTGTAAAAAAAAAAAATTATCCACGATTTTTAATTTTTTAAAATCGTTACGGACGGATTGGTGACGGTTTTATAATTTTAAAAATTACAGTTAACTGACTTAATCTGCCTATATATATATATATATATATATATATACACACACACTAAAAAAGATGATTTCTCATGGAAACATAGATGGTAGTATTAAAATTGTAATACTTGTTGTTCTCTTGATCTTATATGTTGTGGGATTCGTTTATGTTACCATGGTTTAGCATTTGGCAAGCGTTATTTCTATTTTCAAAGACAATTATGGAAGTAAGGCCATGATTAAGAGCAAGAACTTGATAAAGGGTAAGATTAGAGTGGCAGCTTCTGTTTTCATTATGGTTGGAATTTATTTCATCTTAGTTCAAGTCTTGTATAAGAGTTTTGTGGTGTTTGGCTGGCAAGATCTTAGTCTGGGAATTAAAATTGGAATCTCTACTTCTTTCTATTATTAAAAGTCATTCTATTCAGCCTTGACAAATTCTCCTTGGCAGGTTATCTTGAGAACTTTGATTCTATGATTCTGTGTAATATAAGTTGGTTTAGAGAAAATTAAAAAAATTTGAATGAATGTCTAATTGAATTTTTGAATTTTTTTATTGAATATCTAATTGAACATATAAATTTCACTTTATACGGATATTTAAAAAAAAAAATTTGAAAGGTTAACTATAAAATTAGGAAATTTATCTAAACCAATCTGTCATTTTACGGATTAATTTGGACGATTTCGTCAGTTGACGAATTAGTTGCGATCTGAAATTTTCAAACTGCCACTACGACGATTTAGTTGCAATTTTTCCGTATAAACTGCGCAATTCGACCTAGGAACGCCCTAACAGAAAACATACTGATATTATTGATAATGATTTTTTAATCGGCCAAACTACAAACATAAGGACACATACAAACATCACACATTACCCGAAACAAAACAGAACAACTGATGGCCTTTCTAATAATTCTAGCAATAGCAGCGAGCGATGGCGAAGCTGCCGACGGCAACATGGCCGATGGCGGCTGAAAGGTGGTCGACAACTGAGAGAAAGTGGGCGGCAATGGCTATTGCTCCGACGAAAGAAGCATCATTGAATGAGGCACCATTCTGATCTCCGGAGGTGTGAGATTTGGCCCCGGCAGCTGATAAGACGGCCCCACCATTGAAGGCAGTTTTAGAGATTGATGTGCCAACAACTGATATAGTGGTTCCGGCAACGGCACATGCGGCCAAGATGGCGGCGCCGGAAAAGACGATGAACAAGGAAAAAATACACCAAAAAACATAGATATGGAACTGAACAGGGTTAGGGTGACTTTATTGCGACTTGATCTAAGTGGAGAACACCCCAAAAAGCCCCATGATAGTAGGTTGAGGGTCTAATGGAGGAGATGGGCAAAAGGAACAGGAAGCTGAGACTAAGAGAGTTAAGAGAGTTAAGAGGTTTAAGGGGTTTTAAGGTTTTTAGACTGTAGTTTTCCTCTTAACGGTAAGCTACCGTAATATAAATATCAAGTAAATAAAGTTGCTGCGCAGAAGGGTATAGGAAACAATTTGGCATCCAATAAAATGAACAGATTTGATTCCAAATTTCCAGTCAACAATCTAGTTGGAAAAAGGTCGTTGACATTATGGTACCAATAGCACTAGTTCAAGTTTGAAAGAAGCCGCATTAGGTGGTGATGGGGACGACGCACCTTGATCCAAAAGAGTGTGGGTACATGGATGGAGGTTTTGTCTCTGTCTATGGCCACAATTAACGTCACATAGACTAATAATTATTTTTTTGAAATTTTAAATTTTCTCTAAAATTGATTAGATATGTAACAAGATCTGTTAAATATATAACAAAATTGATAAAATTATGTTATAACTTACACCTTATTACAATAAATTTGTTGTACATTTAATTAAATTTATTATTTATTCACTCAATTTGAGGAAAAAAAAAATCATAAGGTCTCATACTTGGACCAAGAAAGTCTTGGCATCAAACCAAAGAACCTTTGAAAGTAGGGGATACATTTGACCCCCTCTCCTCTCCCCATTAGTATGTTCGCACTTCACAATAACTAGTCGTGTGCTGACTTGGGTCAACTACTTTTGTTTCTTTTTAAAAAAACATACCACATATCCATGTACTTTCAAAAAAGAAAAAAATTTCAGAAACGAAGAGATTGCGATCACATGGGAAACCTGCGATGTCAGGCTGTTTAGTCCTTAAAGTACTCTCAAAGCTCTCACAGATTTTGATTAAATAACTCAATAAATGAAAGCTTTGATTTGGCCCTCTTCCATGAACGACAGTGAATGGTTGCAACAAACTCCAAGGTACTTTGAGTGAAAAGCGGCTTCTAAGAGAGCGAGAACATGCAATCTTATGCTAGATTCAAAAAGATGGGTGCTTTTTCAAATGGAAGCAATGGTGTCTTTTCTTCATGTGGTCCATACTCATTGTGCGATTGCTTTGCTAAAATAATTGTTTTATTTAGACAGCATAATGGGCTCTGATGTGTTTGGTGAATAGAGAGTTGAATTGGATATGCACTAGTGCATTAGCAGTTGCATTGGCGCAAATGCCGCTACAAATTGTTCTGCTTTTGCTCTCATTTTCTTTGTAAGGGGAAGGCTATGTCTTTCTTGCATGCTTTCTTTTTCATTTTCACCTAATTCGACGAATTATGTTGTCGACAACGCTTACCTCCCCTCCCGCGACCTCGACATTGATCCATCAAACTTGGTTACATTAGACAACTAGGAATTGGCACTAATCACGTCAAAAAGTTATCTAACCTAAAAGTTAACTGTCTAGTGAGATTTAAATATGTTTATATATTAGACTCTTATATTTATTCGGAAAAAAGGTACATGGTCAAACGTTTGATCCAAACGTTGGATCAAACGTCTATAAATAAATAAGAATTTTTTGTTTTTAAATTAAGATTTAAGAGTAACATTAAATACGTTTAGAATAATATTAAGTATATTTAAAATTTAATTTTTTTAATAATAAAAATAAGTATGCAAACGTATGGTTATGTAATAAAACTCATCTAGAAAATAGAATTAAGGAGAGTCAATTAGAAGTTCTTTTATGGTGTGTTTGGAGTGGAGGGAAGGGTGGGAAAAGGAAGAGAAAAGAAAAGAAAATAGAGAGAAAATAAAATTATTTGGAGTGATAAAGAAAGTGGAGAGAAAGAAAGTGTGGTGAACGAAAAGTGAATAGTAATTTGTGAGAGAAAAAGTGAAGAGAAAATAAAATTGTTTGGAGTGGTAGAAAAATTGAAAGAAAGAAAGTATGGTAAAAGAAAAAATGAATAGTAATTTGTGAGAGAAAAAGTGAAGAGAAAATAAAATTGTTTGGAGTTGTGTAGAAAGTGAGAAGAAAGAAATATAAGAAAGAAAAGTATATAGTAATTATTATTTTTTTTTTCTCTCCCTCCTTTTCCTTCGCACAACAAACAGGCCCTTAGATTCAATATGATTGTACGTTCAATTTGTAATTATCGTTAAGCTATATCTGCCATGTGTGGTGAACTAAGACATGAAAAAAATAAAAGACGAAGGAATTGCAATTAGAATGGCTCCCATAAATGTCAATGTCTGATAAGGAAATCCAGGATTTGCAGTACCTTTAGGGGTCAGGTAAGTGGTGGAGGCAGGCGTTGCCTGCTTATAAGAAAAAGGTAGACGGAATAATTAAATAGTAAAAATTTAATATTTTTATTATAAAAATTTTAAATTTAAATTTTAAAATAGAATAAGAGGGATGGATGAGAAGGGAGAATTATATTTATAATATAATTTATAATTTAACAGACTTCTTAATAAATAAGAAAAAAAAAGAAAAGAAAAAGGTGGAAGTTTTGGATTGTATTGTATCCCATGAGAGGCATTATCAAGTTCTGTCATAGTTTTAAAATTCAGACCAGACCAATTGGTCAGACTGAAAAATTGATGAACCGAAGGTCGGACCGGTCTGATTTTCTGATAAAACTGGAATAGTAAATGAACCGCCAAAAAACCGGTGAATCTGCCGGTCGGACCAAAAAACCGGTGAATCTGCCGGTCGGACCAAAAAACCGGTGAACCAGCCGGTCGGACCAAAAAACCGGTAACTCCAAAACCGGTAAACCAGCTGGTTGGACCGGTGAACCGGTAACCAGGTCACCTGCATCAAAATGACGTCGTTTTATTTATTTTTTTGATTAAAAATGAGAATAAATAACACTTATTTATATTAATGAAAAATATAATATTTTTGAATTATATATTGATTTTATGATATTTATTTTTAAATATGAATATTCAATTAATAGTTCTATAATATTTTATTTTTGATACTTATACTTTATTAATTTATTTAATTAAAAAATTATCATAAATATCTTATATTTTAATTATATTTTAAGTTTAAGTAGACTCATATTCTATTTTTATAATTATACTCATTATTTGTTATTAAAAAATAAAAAATTATAAATATTAATTATTATTTTA
This sequence comes from Carallia pectinifolia, assembly GCA_037832335.1. Taxonomy (NCBI): domain Eukaryota; kingdom Viridiplantae; phylum Streptophyta; class Magnoliopsida; order Malpighiales; family Rhizophoraceae; genus Carallia; species Carallia pectinifolia. Next base: position 6,459,408 of record CM075447.1, on the reverse strand, counting down.
TTAAATCAAAATTGACCCACCGACTCAACAGCTGATTTTTTGATTAAACCACTAAACTATTAATCTAATTTTTTTACTAGTTCAATATCCAGTTTGATTTTTAAAATTATGAATTCTATACTCAGCTGAGAAAGGGACTTGTCAGCGTAAAATCCCCGGCTCACACGTATTTCAAGTTTTCAACGTGTTACCGCTTTTTTCTTTACTTGTTTTCGTGTTTAAAGGCCAAGAGGATTTGACCGAAAAAAGGGCGCGCAAGAGGATCCTCTTCTTCTTTTTGCATATTTTTCGTATTCCAACAACTAACTCATTTATTCATCTAAAAAAATAAAAATAGGAAAAAAACACTACAGTTATGGTATTTAATTTATAAACTTAATTATATTAACACATTTAGTAATATATGTGTGACGTACTTAGTCTATTTAATAATATATAATTATTTATCTATTTTTTATTTTTTTAATTTAATATATCTTTTACAATTAAACTGTCTAAATCATCGTACAACTACATATAAGAACCAAATAGCATAAATGGGAATAAGATGTAAAAAGATACATGTCCCATAAACTACATTACCCAGATTAATTTACAAGGGGGTGCTTGGGTGGCAATAAGTTTTAGACCCATATTCATTAGCCACATATTTGGGCCAAATAGATATAATAAAATGTAACTAATTATTAATTTAGTATAATTATATCTATAAAATTTAAATAATAAAATTAAAATTTAAAATTAAATGAGAGTTATATAAGAATTTAAAAATATATATCACATATTATATGTATTAAAAAATAAAAAAAAAATTTAACTTAAAAAAATTATTTTTTGAGAAAAAAATTTTAAATTAATTATCGATTATATTTTATTAAATACAAGTTACACTTTATTATTAGTAAAGGACGACACGTGCGGCACACGACTTTTTTTCTTAAATCTAGCAAAATGTCTAATTAAATCTCACTTAATGTGAGAAATTAAAGGGTGGTCGCTTGGACAGTTGGACTAATCCCAGTGGTTGTGGCAAAAAGTTCTTGATGCACATGAATGAACAGTTTTTACCGTTTGCCGTTTGCGCTTTGCAACTATAATAATGCCATAAATTTATGTGGGCAAATACACCGATAATTAACATTTTTTTGGCTAATTTATTTATTTATTTATTTATTTTGAGCAAGAAAAGAATATAAAGTAACAGCATGTGAGTCATTGTACGTGTGAGTCGTGTTTAGAAATTATTCGTTAACGTCATTAATCAATTTTTTCATAAGGAGAATCGGTCACTTGAGTATTATTAAGCTCACTCCTTAAATCGATCACGATATTAATAAGTTTGAAACCTGAACACTGGAGTATTATTAGACTTACTGTTTAAATCGATCACGGTATTGATAAGTTTGAAACTTTAACTACATAGTACAATCAAACTAATAGTCAAATGAAGAATCTTGCCTCTATTGTGTAGGTTGTGACTCGAATCCAAATTAAACGTAAAGAAAGTATCTCAAATTACCATAGACTATTATTTTAAATAGTGTAAATTTATTGTATACAACAGCTGATAAAGTTCTTATATTTCTGAGGACAAAGTGGACAGTGGACAAGTGATATTTGTTAAGGATAAACGTTAATGTCGCTACTGTTAGTGGCCGGATTATTTTCCGTAATGCAACCGTATTTGTAATTTGCGTAATAATAATAACAAGATATGGAACAAAAAAATTATGTTTTTTTCTCCTATTTTTTATTACGTATTTAGTAAATGTAGTTATAAAAAATTTCATACTTATTATATTATAGACATATTTTCAAGTTGATTAATCTTATCATGTAAAAATATTTAATAATTTATTTTCTTAATTTTTAAATTTAATATACTTTTTATAATTTAATAATTTAAATTATTATATATCTATTATATTCTTATAATTATATGTCTAAATTTATATATATATATATATATTCGGTAAAATAGCAGAATGATAAAAGGGGGCACATTCAAGGCAGCGCCGGACACAGTCCATCTCCATCAAACGGGCTTTGATTGTGATTGCAGCGGAGGCTGCTAGGACTGCTGGGTTGATGGTGAAGGTGATGATTAGTATTAGACTGCAATTCTTTGCAGTTATGTTTTGGTAGTAGTACCCCTTCGGGAGAGTAGTGCAGACTAATGAGGCTGTTGGAGACAACTCTTGTTCTGGTAATTTTCTTTTTCCCTCGATCTGTCTCCAAGTTTTCGCTCTTGGAAGCACAATTAAACAGCTGGCTGCTAGCCTTCCCCAATCGATCCCATTCCCGTAATTTCATTGGCATATATTAATGCCGCTCGTGCTACTGTTCTCTTCCCTTCAAATTGTCAGTCAGCTATTGTGTCAGCACCCAGGCTTCTCTTTCTTCTCTTTTATTGAAGCCCATACGTCTTGGCTTGTGATTCGTCAACATAAAGCACCTTGAACGATGCAGTCAAAAGATCAACAGAAATATTATTTGAGCTACGTAGCCGTGGGTATACAATAAATATTTAGATTATAAAAAAGTATATTTTAATTTAAAAAATAAATAAATTATTAAATATTATTATATATATATATATATATTTTTTATTAAATATATCTTAATGGTTTTACTCACATACCGAACTACTGCTATTTAGAACTTGTGGACATGCATTTTTGTATTTGCTTCCCATTAGGCGCCCGTTCCCCCTTGTTATGCCCTCATCCTCTTGTAAGTAACCTTGTGCAAGGTGTTTGGAGTTTAGTTAATTAAATTGAACGATTATAATTATTTTTAAATTTAAATTTTTAGTTGTATAAAATTGAAAATTATTTTTAAATTAAAAATTTGGTTAACTAAAAATTTTCATTCGGTTTTAATTAACTGAATTTAAAAACAAAAAAATTTTAAATTATAATATAAATGTAAAAAAAATATTTTTAATATGTATTGTCTAAAAAATTATAACTAGCATTATATATAAAAAAATAAATAAATAATTATTTGAAATATAATAATATTCGATTGACATTTATTTCTTAACAATTGTTGTATTAGTAATATTTTTTTATTATTAGAAATATATATATATATATATATATATATATATATATATATATATTAACATTTCGGTATGGTTCAGTTAATTACTGTTTTTTAATATTAAAAATTAAAATTAAATTGAAAATTTTAATTTTTATTCAGTTCAATTATATAATTAGTTAATTAATTAAAAATTCGATTCAGTTTGACTCGATTTTTTCAATTAATTGAAATTTTTGATTTTTTAAAACAACCGAAACCTTGTGCCCATTACCCCCTATCGAGCCATTGCCATTGGCTTATTAGAAATCCCCGAATATGCCAGAATTTGTCTTGGCACTAGGAGGAAATTAAAAAGTCTTTCGAAAGCAGACCCCGTTGCCACCAAGAGCACGTTACTAAACATGTATGCAAATGGCAAGTCAATCAATAAAGGGCACATAGTCTATGAGAAAATGTCAAATAAAATTAACTAATTTATTAAAAGGAAACAAATATGTTCAGGAGACAAAGAAATCAACATGTATACAGATATAGATTCTCGAATATATAATTAAAATTGTTTGCTACAATTGTTTCATCTTTTCAATATAATAATGTATAGTTATCATTAAACAAGGTGAGTTCACACATGTGACTTTTAGCAATGTCTAGAGTCGGAGACTTTGATGGTTATAAAGATTTTAAGAGACTAAATTCTGCAATTAGTGAGCTTAAGACCCCCGTTGATGTTCTTATCAATTTTAAAATTCATATCATTCCTTTTAAAGATTAAATTTATTGATCAAATTGTCCATCTAATTGCGATTATTATTAATATAGGTACATATATATATAGAAAATAAACATAACTATGAATATTTGAAAAAAAAAAATTATCAAATATAAGATGTAGTACGAACAAAGAAAAACAAGTTAATCTTAGTTAGAAATATATGCTTTAACCTAAGAATGGGGAATGATTGGTGCAATTTGATTTTGACTTCACTACAGTTTAATTTTAATTTTAAATAATAATAAAATAATTACACAACTTATTTAATTAAATTTAATAATTTATCTAATAATTTTCTTTTCAAATTCTAATCATTCAACACCCCCACATCAATAATTTTAAATGCTATAATTGAGGTCAAACCTCTTCAATTCTGAGCTGAGCCAAGGCCAAATACATACAAACCCAATTTAACTGGGCTTATTTGCAACTGATGTTAATTATTTTTTTATTATTTTATTATTTCGTAAATATCACTATTTTATCATTATCTAAATAATATTATATAATCTTTTCCTATGATTTTTTCTTCTCTTCTTTTGCAGTTTAATAACTTTAATTAAGGGGATATGTCAAAAGGAAAAAAAAATGAAGGGAACACGAAATTCTCATTGGATTTTCCCTCCCCCTCTGAAATACAATCTAATTTACTTTTGATCTGATTGGTGCGTCGGCCGGGAAACGAGAGAATGGAATTTTGGCAAAATCTAGGCGATAAGGAGGAAGCAACCGGGGAAGAGACACGTCCGATGATGGGAGAAAATAAAACAGTGGACCCCATAAACAGCATCCCCATCGACACCTATGCGCATTCCCCACCATCGCATTTAAGTCTCAACAGAGAGAGAGAGAGAGAGAGAGAGAGAGAGTCGCCATTGTTTAGCTCGGGTGGGTCCGCTCACTCCCAATTTTCCCCTCAAAACGATCCAAATCCATCGGATATACATCCCAAGGGGCCAATCCATGACCGTTGAAAAGACAAACAGTCCCACATCTTGCTTACAAAATTACAATAATGCTACTCCCCTCTGGTCTGTTTCGTCTCCCCTTGATCACCCGTCCCAGTCTTTTACGATCGTTGACCCCTGAGGACAGAGAGAGACAGGAGTTGAATACAGAGTATAGACTAGCACAGAAGAGTAGGTGTGGATCAAGAACCACAGACTGTTTGGACTGTATTGACGGCTTTTGGTGAGGCACAAATAATGATTTAAGTAGACACAGTATTACAAGAAGCTCGAAGAAATATAAATTATGTATTTTTTACGTGTCTTTTTTAAAGTAAGTTACATAGAGAAGCCTGAGTAATTATAGGAAGGGAGAAAAGAAGATTGGTAGAGTGAAGTGAATGAGTGAGTTTTGGGAAGCAAAAGATGGACAAAATGATAGTATCTTACAACGCAGGCTTTGAGTGTGAGGGGTTAGGGTCCAAACACCGCCCACGCGCACGCTCTCTTACCCAAAGTAACTGGACCCATCGCCGACCGCAGGTGACCTTGACCTAATCCTAACGCTATCTATAACCAAAAAAAAATAAAAATAAAAAAGAAGCAAAGAAAAAAGTCACAGCATTTACTTCTTCTACATCTTCTGGTCTAAAGTTGCCTCTTTTGAATTTCCTCTCTTAGTCAGCGATTTAATTTGATTGCATTTTCTAAGAAAAGCAAAAATACCCACTAGCATGAAAGTAGGGAGAAGAAAAACTGGCCTTGATTCAGTCAGCTATATATATATATATATATATATATATATATATATATAAGCCGGAAATTTGATGGTTCGGCTGAATCTGCTTGAGAGAGTTGAAATTTGAAATTAAGAATCAAATTGAGTTTGACTTGGTTTAAATGTCGGTTTGTTTAATAAATGAGTCTAAGATTTAATATTAGTATCATTTATTAATGAACTAAACTCAAGTCAATTTTACTGTTATCGAGTCAAGCTTCTGAACGTTTAACGAATTATGTCATTTAATTTTATAATATTAATAAAATAATTAAAATTAAAAATTTTATTATCATACATAAAATAAAAGAATAAAATATGTTTATTTAAATAAAATTAAATAATTAAAAATAAATATTTAATTTAAATATATAAATATAAATATATGTAATATACAATATTAAAAATGAATTCGAAGAAATCATTTTTGTAATATAATAAATGAATTTTTTTTAATTATTATGTAAACAAGTTATCAAACGAATTATTCATGAATTTAACTAAATTAGTTTTTATTTAGGCTTAACTTTTTTATTAAACGAATTTTGAATTTAAGATTGTATATCACTTATTTAACTAAACGAATGAGTTCAAGTCGACCTCTTATCAAACCGAGCTACCGAATTTTTAACAAATATATCGACTTGTTTACAACTCTAATTACATATAAGTGTTGTCTAAATAAGCATTTGAAATAAATGATATATCCATAAATTAGTAACTATTTATATTAAAATTTAAATAATAAAATTAAGTGCTATTAATACATTAAATGAGTTTATAACAATATATTTTAAACGAATTATTAATAATATATTTATCAAATTTTTAACGAATTTTAAATAAGTTGTTCAGAGCTTAAATTGAAACAAATTTATCTTTATTTAGACTTAATTTATTTATTAAATAAATTTTAATTTTAAATTTATATATTATTCATTTAAATAAATAAACAAATCTAAACTGAACTCTTATCAAAACAGAATTATTAAATTTTTAACGAACATTACAACTTATTTGAAACTGTGAGTGAAAGCCCACATCATTTGGTTCATTGATTTCTTTTTGTAGCCCTTAAAAACCAAAGCCAAAGCCGAAGCCGAAGCCGGAGAGGCAAACATTTCCTTCTGTAAACGTCTGTATTGACTTGACCTTTGGCTTTGGATGCCTTGGGGCATTGAAACAGGGGGGATTTTGAGCTTTTTTCAATCCGGAGAAACAAAAAGAAATGAATCCAGCAAGTACTACAGCCCAAGGTCGTCCTCTTCCACCTCCTTTTCACGCCAGCGATCTTCATCTGCAACCCCACCATCATCATCAGTTTCAACACCAGCAGCCACACGATTCCGAAGATGAGCGGAGTGTCAGCGGCAGCAGCAGCCTCAGCCGCCTCCAAAAGCGAGAACACGACGATCTCATCACCGCCGCGGCCGCCGCCGCTGTCGATGGAAAGGGGCAGAACACCAGACGGCCCAGAGGCCGGCCTCCAGGGTCCAAGAACAAGCCTAAACCGCCGATTATAATCGCCAAAGACAGCGCCAATGCCCTTCGATCTCATGTAATGGAAATCGCCAGTGGCTGCGATATTATGGAGAGCGTCTCGGCTTTTGCAAGGCAGAAGCTAAGAGGATTCTGCATCTTGAGCGGAACGGGAACGGTAACTAATGTCACTCTCCGGCAACCGGGTGCGCCAGGTGCAGTGGTAACCTTACATGGACGATTCGAGGTATTATCGCTTTCGGGTTCGTTCTTGCCGCCTCCAGCTCCACCGGCCGCATCTGGGTTGACCGTATATTTAGCTGGTGGTCAGGGCCAGGTGGTTGGGGGCATCGTGGTTGGCCCACTTCTCGCATCTGGGCCGGTGGTTGTCTTCGCAGCTTCTTTTGGTAATGTAGCTTATGAAAGGCTGCCGTTGGAGGAGGATGAGTCGCAGCCGCCGTCAGTGTCTTCGGGGAGCGCATCGCTAGGGTCACCGCCGGGAATTGTCGGCCAGGAGCAGCAGCTAATGCAATATCCAAACGCATCAAACCTTGAAGGGTTGCCACAGAATCAGCTAAATTCTGAACGACTGCCAGCTGAAGACTACTGGAGCACTGGTCGCCCTCCTTATTGATAATTAGTAACATCAAAGTAGAAATTAAACTGTATGTTTTTCTCTCTTGTTTTTTTTTTTGCCCTTTATTAATTTATTTCTTCTTCTAAGTTCTAAAGTTACCAAATTTCGTTCATCATCTAACCTGTTATTGTTTTCTGTCAAAACCCAAAACTCAGTTTTTGTGTTTGAGATTGTTGCTGAGTCTGCTGTAGTAGAGCTTTAGAAACCACGTCTAGCAATTTGGAGACCAAAGTTAATGTGCAGGCTAAACAGAGGAGCTAGGGAACTAGTTCAGTTCCAGCAGGACAAGCAGCAAGTACAAGAAAATTTTTGAAGCTTCTAGATATTAGACATTGTGTAAACTTTGATGGAATAGTTGAACAATGTAAATATATCAAGCTAAGTAACTCTATTATAGTTAACTTGCATGGCTAAAAACGAAAATATATGTACTCAAAGTTTGTTGTAAAGTCTTGCTTTATAAACCAAGCTCTTGTAATGTAACTACTGAATGAAAGGAAAAATCAGAAAATTGAAGAACAAAAACTCTGTTTCTTTCTTCATTTCTCACTTCAATCCTCATTAAATCTCAACTAACTAACAAGTGGTATTAAAGCCCTTATGAATCTTATTAGACTTGCAATTCTGTCATTAATTCTTCCAGAAACTCATTAGCATTGTTCATTGCAGTAGAGAGCAAGTAGCTGACAACATCAGTGAGTCACTTCCCCATGACAGGCTCAATTTGTTTCAACTTCTGAGCGTTGCAGAGTTGAAGTAGAGACAGCGAAATGAAGGCAAGCAGCCAGTCGAAATGAAATTGGAAATTAAAGTTACATTCCAAACTGGATAGAGGAGTAGAGGAACCATATCACTTCCAGCAGGACCAGCAACAAGTACTCGAAGAAGTTGAAAGCTTCTAGATATTAGATATTGTGCAAAAGATGTTTTGATAGTTTAAACAAAAAAATGTATTTAGCTATGTAACTCTACTCTAGGTTACTTGTACAGCAAAAAATTAAATGTATGTGCGCAGATTTTTTCTAAAGTCTTGGCTTTTAAACTTGTACGTGGTGGAATGAAAGAAAAATAAAAGCCAGAAACTTATTACAGACCAAAAAGAAAAAAAAACTCAGTTTCTTCATTCTTACTTAAATCTTCATTAGTCTTAACTAATCAAGCTATTCAAGTTAATGAAAATGTTGGTATTCAATATAGCTGAAAACCTTTTTAAAAAATCAAGCTCTTGGGCGTACGATAGCTTTCGCTAATGTGCATCGGGAGTCTTTTCTGCCGTTAGTTGTTCTTGGGGGTTTCTTGAGATCTTCCGGTTGGTTTCGTTGATCCTTGTAGCCGTTGAGTGCCCCTCTGTGGGTTTGGTGCCTTTTGGTGGGCTTGTTGTCTTGGTTGTTGGTTGATTTCGTTCTTGTTGATGCTGTCTGTGGGCTGTTTCTGCTGAAGGTTTCGATGGTGTTTCTGCGGGGTTCCCTGCTGCTTCGACTTGGTTGGTTTGGGCAAAGTGGCGGGGGACGTTTGGTTTCTAGTTGGAAGCTGCTCTTTGGTGGCTGTTAGGGCCTTGTACAGTCGATGTTTGGCCCAGCGCTCTATCCTCTCCCTATTCCCCTATTTTCTAGTTGATCTCTTCAGGCTTCAGTTCCTGCCCTTCTCAGGCTTCTCAATCCTTTCCAGTATTGGAGATCGTGCGCTTGTAGTTACGATCGGCGTCTTGGGCTTGCGGCCAGCTTTTGGTCGGAATCGCGTTACCGTCGATCTGGTTGTGGGTCGTCTAGTCATCTCTCCAGTTGTGTCGAAGTTTCTCGTCGATAGGCAGAGCTGCGCCAGACTCTTTGGGTCCTTGGCATGTTGTCGGTTTGGGCTTTAGCTCATTTATGTTTTTGTGCGGGCCTCATTTCCCTGAACTATGGGCTCGGGCTTGGGCTTTCATGGGCCTGTACTGACTGAGTTAGACTGGTTTGGGTTGTGGTTGTGGTGAGTTTCTGGTGGCCTTTTTGTCTTCTGTGTATATGGGGTTTAGATTGGGATGATGTGGACTTTCTTTTACCTGATCTTTTGTACATGATGTATCATTTTTAATCTAATACCTTTCTCCTTAGGCCGAAAAAAAAAAAAAAAAATTTGCAACTCTCTAACTTAGGGTCTCCCACAGCATCATCGAGACTGACTGCGAATTGATCCACTCTCTTTGCAACAAGGCAGAGCTTCCTGGCCTTGGGATATTGCCCCCTTCTTACATGACATTAACTTTTATATGTCCACGATCAATCAATGTACCTTCTGCTTTATTTCTAGAAGTGCAAATAGATATCCTAATTGAGTTGCAAGATAATTTAAAAAAAGTTTATGTTTTTTAGACTGAGTTTATAACTCTCTTAATGCTCTATTGTGCTTGTTATCTTTTGATATGCTTATTAATGCATTAAGCTTTACGCTTAGGTCAAAAGAAAGAGCTCTGAACTCTTATAGCCTGCCCAACAATGGATCCTTCCATGTTTGCGGAAAAAGGCTACAATGAAATATGAAGCAAATATCTCGCCTTTTTGTGTGCGAAGCTATGGATTTGATTGATTAGGTTTAACCTGACCATATACACGTTTATATGCAGAGAAATTTGTAAAAAGAGAAAAATTGGTGGAAATTTCAAGTTACATAAAATTAATATACATTACCAAATGATTAAAATTAAAAATAATTAATCGATTAATTGTTGGATACTATTTAATTAATTATACGATTATTTTGATATTATTTAAAATAAGCTATGTATTGGAAATTTTCTCAATTGAAAATTCTTATTCCATTTTGGATCTATTTTTTAATTTTTGAACGAGAGTTTGGATATTGGGTCTGCTGGATTTTTTTAAAAATATTTTTTCCAGCAAATTAAATGAAATACATTTTCATTGATTACATTTTCCATTCTTTAAGAAACGTTTATGTCCATCTTAATTTATTTCTACTATATTTTCTTTGTTTTTATTTTTGTTTTTATTTTTGCTATTGTCGTGTGCGTCCTATATATATATATATATATATATATATATATATATATATATATGGATAACATTTTATTTAAAACAAGGAAGATTTTATTATAATACAGTACATATTAATGTAACATATATTTTTTTCATATAAAATATTTGATATGTGATATAAAATATTATTGCATTTAAATGAGTCTATAACATAATACTAGAAAATTTTTTTGAGTATGTAATTGTAAAAGTGTAGTAAGTATTTAGTGTTGTAAATTATTAAATTATAAAAAATATATTAAATTTAAAAATTAAATAAATAAATAAATTGATATAGTTGTATTACTTACTTGAGCATGAGATATCCCACTAAGAGTAGGTAGTCCTACTCTTGAAAGACAGTTCATTTTAATGAAGTTGCGATTTGTTCGAGAATTGGTTTGCCCTGCTTCCATCAATTTCGGTCACTTCTTGGCCGATGTGAGAATTAGGTGATGGGATGGGCAAAATAAATTTCTCATAGGGATACTGGCGAGTGTTTATCGAGCATTTAGAAGCAATGCCGGTGGAGATGAACATTGAAAACTAATTACATTGAAAACGCCAAAAATTAATTACACCATAATGGGAGTAACAAAATGGACGCGATTTAATATGATATAATCTAATAAAATATTTATTAAATTAAAAAATAAACATAAAAATCTTTAAGGGTGTGTTTGTTGTGTAATAAAAATGAAAGAGAAAAAGAAAAATATAATCATTATTATATACTTTTCTTTCTTCTCACTTTCTACACTATTCTAAACAATTTTATTTTCTCTCAACTTTTTTTTTTACAAATTACTATTCATTTTTTCTTTCACCATATTTTTTCTCTTCATTTTTCTATCACTCCAAATAATTTTATTTTCTCTTTACTTTTTCTTTTACCATATTTTCGTCCTCTTCACTTTTTCTATCACTCCAAACAACTTTATTTTTTCTTTATTTTATTTTATTTTCTCCTCTTTTCCTACATTTTCACTCGCTCCAAAGAGACTCTAAATGACATGCATACCTTACATGCACCCCTTATTGGGTTATAATGCAATTAAATTTAATTAAAAATTTATTTTGAGAAGTTTGTGGTAATAATTTTAACTCTTATGAGTTAATCTAATCTCTCTCTCTCCCTCTCTTTTTTTCTCTCTCTCTCTCTCTCTCTCTCTCTCTCTCTCTCTCTCTCTCTCTATATATATATATATATATAAGTTGTGGTTTGTTCTGTCAGGCGTCATAGTTCTCCATTCATTTTTAACTTTTTTCCTACATTCTTGAATGCTTTTACTTTTACTTGTAAGATTCAAAAACCCAATAACTGTGCATTATATTTATTGAAGGCTGACCCTTCAAGTCCTTCAGATTACTGTGCATTATATTACTGGCAAGATTCAAAAAAACCTGATAACTGTGTATTATGTTTATTGAAAAATGACCCTTCAAATCCTCCAGCCAAGCCCTTCAAATCCTACCCACTCGGTTACTCACAAACTGATTATTTGCTCTCATTATTTTATCATCCTTTTGAGTTTTTCTTTTGAAAATAAGCAAGCCGAAGTTGATCAGATTACCTCAGTCAGTGCCAAGAGAAGGACGATACCAGGCATCTGAATGTGCTACCCATTGGAATCGTGGATACTGATAACTCTATAGCCACCTTCTCTGACATTCTAATCAAAGGGGATTCTTATTTTCGAAGTAGAGGTTGTGAAAAGCTTCTTTCTTTTTGGACGAATGCGGGTAAATATCAGAGTTGTGTTCTGTTTGTTTGGATAGATTTGCAATTACCAGTGCTAGGGAGCATAAATCTGCTAGGGTGTTGTCTGCAATTAACGACCAGGATGAATGACGTCAAGCGAAATGATGAAGACACGAGAAAAATGCTTCCCAAATTGGGGTACGGTCTCCATCATGTGTCCTTTGGTTTTTTTTTTTCCTTAATAGCTCAGACCAACAATCTGGTTTAACTTTGGGCCAATATTGAGTCAAATTCAAATTAGTTAAAATTAAGAGATTGGTTTTATTTGTAAATTATACTTCCATTTCTTTAACAGATTGAGTTGTTATTTTTTTTTAAGAAATTGTGTTCTTATTTTTTTTTTTTAATTTATATAAGAGATCAATTATAGAATATATTAAAAAAGTGAGACTCTTGTTATCTATATTAAATATCGTATTATTAAGTATCTGGTATATTATAAGATTTATGTAAATATAATAAATATCTTTTAAAGTATATCATACTTTAGGTTTATGCGTCTATTTTTCTTTTCCTCGTACTTTTATATTTTATTGGTATTTGCTACAAACTTTGGCGATGCAACAAATGAAAAGCATAACTACCCAACCAAAATTACCAAAATTAATAAAAGAATTGATCAAATAGTTGTATCAAATTTACGAGTATGACAACCTAAAGATCAGGTTGTCAGGGCCAATGTTTATCTCTCCCTTCCTGTGACAAAGAACAATCCACCCTTTACAAGGGAGCTTGGATTGCGGATGAAGGAAGTTCAACATGTTTTTGGAGATGCAACTAAGGATTCTGAGCTGAGAGAAAGTAAATTTAGCTTCTCTTTTTCCTTAATATCTATTTAGTCTTGATGCTAGGTTCTCTGTTTGGTATGCTATTATGCGATGTCTTTGATGGTTTGTTTTCCAATTCAAAATTTATTATTTTTATGCTTTGATACGTAATGGTAATATATCATACCATTCCTTGATGCAGTGCCAATGAGAAAATGAAGGCAATGGACCAATCATTAGCGAAAGGAGCGCAGATGCAAGATGATTGTGCTGATGTAGTCAAGACGCTTAGGGCAATGCTGCATTTAACAGAAAAGCAGCTTCAAGTGCATCGGAAGCAACCAATGTTCAAATGCATCATTCTTAGATAATGTTTCGGCCGAAGCGGTTGTTGACAATTCTATTGTTAGCCATGCTAAGGTAAGCAGGATATTCTCTTTCAAGAAATTTTTATGCTTCCTTTGGTTTCCCAGAGTTAGAAGAAAGCAGAACAAGATCTAGGATTTTTTTAAGCGAGAATAATAATAATAATAATAATAATAATAATAATAATAATAATTATTATTATTATTATTATTATTTTGCAGTCCAAATCTTGCCCTCTTTTTCTGCATTTCCATTAATAATTTTAGTTTTAAAGTATTTTTTTTGCTTCAGGCATTTGCTTTTGCTTGCCATCCTTACTTCCTGTTTGTCAAATCAATGTATTTTCAGGACCCATCAAAACATTTTTTGCACATTGTTACTAATAGAGTCAATTATGCAGCAATTAGAATGTGGCTTCTGAAAAATTTACCAGGAAAAGCCATCATTCAAGTTCAGAACATTGAAGAATATACATGGTTAAACTCGAGTTGCAGTCCTGTTACTACTTTAGGGCACATCGTGGTAACTCACAATACATAGTATTTATCCATCTTAAATCATCTCCACGTTTACTTGCCGGAAGTCTTTCCAAAGCTCAACAAAGTGCTGTTTTAGATGATGACATTCTGGTGCAGGAGGATCTTACAGGCCTTTGGTCACTTGAATTGAAAGGTAATGTTAATGGTACTATTGAGACAGATGGGGAAGGTTTTCATTGATTTGATTAATATCTCAATTTCCCAAATCCTCTTATGTCAAAAAATTTTGATCGACGTGCTTGTGGATGGGCATACGGAATGAATATCTTCGATTTAGAGGAGTGGAAAAGGCAAAACATCCCTGAAGTGTATCACAATTGAGAGAAGCTGGTAATTGACGTGATTGAATAATGATGCTCCTTTGAGTAGAGGATAACATTTTTATGTGAAGCTGTGAACTGCTAACTGGCATAGATGTGCATTTTTGTGCAACTTGAAATGCACTTACAAAAAACGGGGGACTGTTGCCAGCCAAATACCTTTTTTTTTTTTAAAACAAAGATTCCTTTTACTTGAATTTTGAGATTAATCACTTCAAATTTAGCTGATTAATTTATTTTTCAGATTTGACATAGTATTTGTTTTTACTCATAGAAACAAGTTGTCAGTTTTCGCCACATCCCAATGCCCAATTCAGACCATAGATGTGACAATATAATTAAAGTATCTTAATCTTTTCAAAAGAATAAGACCGCGACTAACGTAAATAATAGACTAGTGTAATAAGTAACACGGTTACATGTGCACCTATAAAAACAACCCTCATTTTCAAGCCAAGACAAAGCATACATCAACTCAAGTAGTAAATTGTTCTAGTCTCTGTCCCTCTCGTATTTAGTTTTATTATTACTTATTATTAATTGTTATTATTTATTATTAATTTTTATTACTTTTTGTTGTTGTATATGAGTAAAATGAATTATATATTTAGTTAAATTAATATTAGTTGTTACTAATTAAACAAATAAAATGACTATATAAGATATTATGTTTGTGTTTTATTATACTAAATGATCTTTTAAACTAATTAATATAAAAAAATATTTTGACATATTTGAAAATAAAAATTTGTGTGATTTGAAGATTAAATGCAATATATAATAAATATATAAAAAATTATGCTTGTTGTTTATACAGGAAAAAAATATTATTATTGTGTTTGAAGAAATTAAATTATTTTTTTATTATGTAAATTACCGTTTACAAATTAAAAAAATAAAAAAATTCAACAATAGTTTATTCTCTTTAAAAGTGGGCTTGTTGTGTTGATAAGAGGAAAATCAACCTCAACAGCCACATAAAAAGTTTTAACTTTTACTTTTTACAACAACAACACTTATCAAAAAAATCAAACATCTCTAAAATAGATATTAGCACCGTGGTGTAAAAGGAGTGCAAATGAATGGAGAAATGAACTACATTATATCCATTGGTTAAACATTATAAAGTCTCATATTAATAAAATAACAAGATTCGACATGATATATAAAATTTTTTGAAATTTTCTTCTACTAGCTTAAGTTTTTAAGAGGATTTGAGAATCTAAGGGTTTTATTTGACATTATGTGAGAGTTTAGTTTCTGTCTTGTCTGCATTAGCAGTTCGGCATATTACGTAGAGGCTTGACCCGTTTCAATTTAATTTCTTTGTATCACGTACTAATGTGTTTCAATTCAATTTTCTTGTGTCACGTGTTAATCGGGTCTAGTACGTATCAAGAGCAGGTGTTAAAATAGTAGAGTCTCAAATTGATAGAATAATAAGATCTAATATTACTTATAATATTTTTAAACTTCTCTTCTTATCGACTCAAACTTTTAGGAACATTTAAGGTAAGAAGAACTTTATTTAACAATATGTCTACATAAACATGAAAATAATAAAAAAAATAAGGATCATACAATATTGAAGTTTGGTCCTTAATTGGATAACGTTCGCACAATAAGCCTGTCAATCCTTTGTAACTGAAGCTTAATTGTTACCATAGATATTTCATTGTTTTTTGAGAAAAACTTGGTTTTGTAAGGGCTCTTGTCCCCTTAGGTTGGTTGCGGTTCGTTGTTTTGGTGGTGGTGGGTGTGGTTTGCTGCTTCACTCGGGTTTTCTCGAGTCCACGGTGCTTGGTTCTGTTGTGTGCTCCTTGATGGTCTCCTCGTCTTCGACGGTTGGGGAAGGTTGGTTTTTTTTTTTTTTTTTTGGGCTTTGAGGATCGCTATGTACAGTTAGTGCGTCCCCCGTCAGCATTTCGCTTGGTTGCTGGTTGCTATATTTGGGTTGGCCTCCTTCTGTTTAGCCTCTCGATCCTCTGTGGTGTTTGGATGGGATTTGCGCTTTATTTATCCGCCTAGCGTGTTTGGCATGCTCTCAGTTGTAGACTAGGTCCTTGCTGCCAAAGGCCCTTCAGGGCTCGCCATTTCCCGGTTTTCGGGGTGATGCTGCTTGTCGGTGGTGATCGGTTGGAGATGATGCTGTCTCTGGGCATATGCTTCAGGCTTTGTGGGTTGGGTCTCCATAGCTGTGGGCTCGGGTTTGTTGTGTCTTTGGCCCGCAAGGCTTCTGTGGGGTCTCTAAGTTGGGCTTGGTTAGTGGTAGGCTTTGTAATGTATTTGTGCTTAGTGGCCGGGTTGGTCTTGTATTGTTACTAGTGGTGCATTTTTGGGCTGATACTCATTGTCTATAGGTTGAGCTTTTAATGAAATGATCATATCTTTCTTTGGTAAAAAAAAAAAACCAAAACCTTTTTGGTCAACTGCTCAACTCCTGTCAGGGCCGACATTGAAGAGCCTCGAGTCTTTTCACAAATATATTTATTTGTTTAACCATCATCTTGGGTTTTGTGACAAGTCCAATACTGGGTATTGCTTATTAGCAAACCGCAGCTAATAGTAAATTATATCTATTGTGAGGCTCCTTAGATAGTGGGTTGTATAATAAGAATATTGACCGGGTAAAATCCTGCAAGCGCATAGGGCCGATCGTAGTAATAAAATTTTGGTGAATACTATAGGTGTCGAACCCAAGGGAACAAAGAATTAATTATGATTTATGTTATTTAAACTGAAGGTTTTGTGTTTGAGAAAATTAATAAGAATCAGAATTATTGAATTAAAAATTAAATAATTTAACTAATGAAAAATTAAAGGCAATTTAATTAAAACTGAACACAAGATAGATGGTACCAGGGCTATGAGGTTTCACCTACAAAAGCTGAATTACATAAATTTTGTGGATTAGTGAATTGAATGTCAATTCTTCTTCTTTAGTTAGTGTTCTTTGTCAAGCAACTCTAACCGTATTCAATCTAATTGTGATATTCTCTTGAACTCACACAAAGTAGATTAAACCCATTAAGAACATAAAATTTCTAACGACATCATATAAACTTATCTCATGTTTGATTCAAAATTCATATGTTTATCTATTTAGTGGACGATTGTGTCTCATCTGTCGATCTTAACACAAATCCTATGACTACTTTCATGATGGTCAGACACAAAAGCATATTTAAGTTTAAAATAGATAAATCAAATCAAATTCTCAACAGATAATTGCAATAAAATCAAAAGAACATCTAAATATTCACAAAATCAAATAATTTAATTCTAAATTAGGTTACATCACTTTCGCCCCAATTTAGAGTTCTAGCTACTCATGCCAAAAACCAAAGATAAACAAATATCCAACATCATTAAATTCAAAAGAAAAAGAAGGGAAAGAAAAGGAATCGAAAAACTCGTTTCCGACGTCTTCGCGTTCCTCCATTATACTCTTCTTCTCTTCGTTCTCTACATTTTTTCTTTTTGTTGTGTCTACAAGAATAGCCTTCAAAAGTCCTCTAAGTTTGCTGTAACTTCAGTATTTATAGTCCCCTCAAATAAGCTCTCAAGAGACCAAATTCGAGTCAGAAAAAGATTTATAAATTTTCTAGACAGTTTGGACCCTGTATCTACGGATTCAAATTTCGACTCTTTCCACGTAGAATCTAAAGTTTGTAAAAACAGCAAAGTTGTAACTTTATCTCTTAGCTTTGATTCAGCTTAAGAATCATCAGATTCTGACTTGTATAGAGAAAGTTATAGCTGAAATATCAAGTAGTGCGCAAAACTGTGAAATTCGACCTGAACAATCACATATTAACTTTCCAACCAAACTTTTGGTTGGGTTCTTTGGTGCTCGGTTTGTTTCTACTCTTTTAAACCCAATAAGTTCCTTTTTCCAAAGCGTCAAATATTTCGGTTATGTCCAATTGTCTTACAAAGTATAAAAGAAGCAAGCAAAGTAGAATTTACCACAATTTACAATATTTATATAGTTAAACTATTTAAATATATAAAAAAAATTATGCATAAACTTTTGTAAATATTGAACCTGTCAAATATCTCTTCTTATTTTTATAAATTTCATATTTTTTTACAATATTAAAACTTAAAATCTAAAAAATAACCGTTTTAAATTTGACTACTGGAACAAGAGACGCAATTCAGTCTTCTTTCGTATAATTTTTGGTCTTTTGGTTAGATTATATGTAGATTCTAAACTCGTCTTGCGCTTAGTTACTGATTTTGGTCGACAATGGAAGTGAAAAAAGGCCCATGTCAATTGTGAAAACAAGCCCAGCTGTCACCCAATAAATGCAGCAGCACCAACCCAGAACCCTACCCTAAAGTGAACTATAGTACCATCCCGCCCACCCACACCCGCCTATCTCCCCAAAACAACGCTAGAGCTTGCCGCTTAACAGATTCTTCCACACACTTAGCCACAATCTAATCTCTTCCAAAACCCATTCTGACGCCATGGCCGCCCACCACCGCCGCAGCTTCGCCGTCCTCCTCCGCTTCTTCGCTGGCCAACCTATCTCCACCACCACGATTCTAACCATCACCTTTTCGACTATTGTAACCGTCCCAATTATCTGAAATCACTATCTGACTTCCTCCTACTATTACTACTGCTACCACTAGTACAACACAACCCTTTCTGCTGGGTCCATAGCAGTTACAGTTTAAGAGATAGTGTAAAAGTACAGAAAGTTTTAGCCTCTTTTCTGTTTTAACGGATGGCTGCTGAGTTAAGGTGCTGTAGCACGTGCTGGAGGCAGGCTGCTCTGCAGGTTCCTCGTCCCAATTCCGGCGATTCCTACAAAAGGTCAATTTCGTTCCCCCCATATTTTAATTGTTTTTACTTTTTATTTACATGCGCCTTTTTATTTTTTTAATTCTTATAATCTTCCGAATGAGTTTTAAATTTAAGTTGGAATTTTCTTGGTCGTCTTATCTGATATTTACTATCGTATGAAACTGAATACAAGAGTTATTATCAATGAATTGAATAATATTTTTGTATATATGTGTATCTTTAAACTGAAAATAATCACTTTTTTTTGGTGGGTGCGATAATGGTGTATTCTCCAATTTTTGTGAAACAGGAGGAGTGTGAAATGGAGGTCTCCACAAGCTGCCGTTATTCCCAACTTCCATCTCCCAATGCGCAGTTTTGAAGTTAAAAATCGGTATTCATTAAGATTATATTATTTGTGATGATTCATTGCCTGCGATGTTGATCATTCTGCTTTTATTTTTTTCACCCACTTGGTGAATTGCTAAATTTTACTGATAATCAAGGCAGCTGAAATGGTGTACATGAGCAGTGGGCAATAATTTCTGCTATCTATATTGTGGGCTGTTCTTTTCTGGTTGGTGACATAGATTACTATGACTTGAAGTCCACACAATAGGAGCATAGAGATACAGTGAAAGGAAGGTAGTTTCCTCCTGTAATGATTAAGGGCACATATTACTTGTTGTACTGATCATTGCAGCTAATGCTTTCAAAACTATATTAGTAACCTACTAACCTGACAAGTAAAAGTTGAAACTGGCAAACAGTTGTCAAAAGAAATAGTTCTTGAAAGAGTTAGCTCAATCATAGGGAGATAGGATAATCTTTGTGGGGGAAAAAGAAATTCTACATTAACATGGTGGATATACTTGGCAATAGTATTATGGGCGACATGCATGATATGTGTGTGTTTGTGTGTGTGTGTGTGTGTGTGTGTGGGTGTGTGTGAATGTTGTTTTGGAGATCTAGAAGACTTATTTCATCATCAAAATTTAGCACTTGCAATTACATTTATGGAGGCTTGATAATGTTGTGCTACTAAATGAGGCTTAGGGTTCCTAAGATAGTTAAGGAAATAAGGATGACCTGAGATTCAGTGCAGTTAAGATATCGTATCCCTTTACATGCCACAGATCACTTAAGTTGCATCACAGAGGGTATCTCAATGTTTTATTTGTATAATGGCTTTTATATCGTAGCGGCAGTAGGAATGTTTGTGCATCTTTCATTACTATTTGTCTGATATATGCAATGACTGTAAATATGGTAGACAAATCTGACTATTTTCTGAGTGATTTGTCTATTGTTGGCATAATATTTTTGTGTGACTAAGGCCGCATCCTGTTTTCTTGTGTGACAATGGGTGCAAGAATTGAAAGCTAAAGCTCTTAAGGGAGGGGGGAAGTCGAGCCATCTTGTGTTTGATGCCAAAACATTTTGTTTGCTTGATATATGTTTGCAGGACATCATCGGATGATATAAAATCTCTTAGATTGATAACGGCCATCAAAACTCCATATTTGCCTGATGGTAGATTTGATCTTGAAGCATATGATGCCTTGGTAAATATGCAAATAGTGAATGGGGTTGAAGGTGTGATTGTTGGTGGCACGACTGGTGAGGGCCAGCTTATGAGTTGGGATGAACACATAATGCTTATAGGTCACACAGTTAATTGCTTTGGTGGTTCAGTCAAGGTGATTGGGAACACTGGGAGCAACTCCACAAGGGAAGCGATTCATGCCACAGAGCAAGGTTTCGCCGTTGGAATGCATGCTGCACTTCACATCAACCCTTACTATGGCAAAACTTCAATGGGTGGTTTGATTTCTCATTTCGATAGTGTGTTACCAATGGGACCTACAATTATTTACAATGTACCATCACGAACAGGCCAAGATATTCCCCCATCTGTGATTCACGCTGTTGCACAGAGTCCTAATCTAGCAGGTGTAAAGGAGTGTATGGGGAATAACCGAGTTGAACAGTATACAGAAAATGGAATTGTAGTCTGGAGTGGGAATGATGATCAGTGTCATGATGCAAGATGGAATCATGGTGCTACTGGTGTAATTTCTGTTACTAGCAACTTAGTGCCGGGTTTGATGCGAAAGATTATGTTTGAGGGAAAGAACCCTACCTTAAACTCACATATCATGCCTCTCATTGAGTGGCTTTTTGAGGAGCCAAGCCCCATTGGGTTGAATACAGCTCTCTCTCAGCTTGGGGTCATCAGACCAGTTTTTAGGCTGCCATATGTGCCTCTACCTATGGCAAAGAGGGTAGAGTTTGTGAATTTGGTAAAAAAAATTGGGCGGCAAAATTTCATAGGAGAAGAAGATGTTCAGGTTCTTGATGACGATGACTTCATATTGATTGGTAGGTATTAGTGCGACCTCAAATCCTTTGTAGTTTGCCTTTTGAGAACACCAGTTTGAGTTTCCATGGTTTGTCTTCCTTGCCATTGTCAATAATGTTTGTTGGGTTTTAGCTGCTTGAAAAGAAAATAGATTCTGATTGCACCTGCTGCATTCAGATCATGTTTTTCTTGATTTTATTTGACGAAATTCCCAGAAAATCTACGAACTCCCTGCAAAATCGACGAAAACAGCATTGCTAGATGGAACAGTTTTTTTTTGTTTTTGGGTTAAAGGGAACAGTTATTATAAGCCGAATACTTGTCCGAAAAGTTGGCCCAAATGTTTGCATAATGGGGCCTCTTGCACCCAGTATGCCATCGATTTTTCAACGCAGCAAAGGTGGCTGGTCTTTATGACCAAAAAAAAAAGGGCCGGTCTTGAGGCCATCAACTCCAAGTCAGCGGCTCTTGGGTTCATGTTTTGGATTGCTTTTCGGCCCCTGAAAAATTCTAAAATAGAGCTTCTTTCGATTAACTGAAATGTTGAAAGCATATTTTTTGCAGTCGAGAGACTCAAATTTGCTATGTAATTCAACTGTACAAAAAAAAAAAAAAAAAGTATGTGATTCAAATTCTTAAGCTACTGCGTGAACTGTGGTTTCATTGATAAACTAGCTTAGGTTGACTCAATGAAATCTTTAATTTGGAAGGATTTATAATAATTTTAATAAGTGGAAGGGAATGAAATAGCAAGATAGGTATCACGTAAGAAATTCTAATTAAATCTTTATTTTGGAGGCATTTATAATAATTTTTATAAGTAGAAGGGAATGAAATAGCATGATGAGATTGATGTAAGCAATTCTAGTTAAATTTGAAATTGAAGTTTTGTTTGTATCCTTTTATTATTATAAGCCATATAATAGTTGAATCGTTCTCAATTATTCCTAACGTTAATTGTGTTCTTCACACGTGAGTTGTATTTCCTAGTGTTGAATAATAATAATATTGCTTTTTGCTACTGGTCATTGTGATTTAGTGGCTAGAAAATTTTATTCATTATATGAGATTATAAGTTCGAATGTTTGTTAAAACGTTCAGTAGAGTTAAACATATATTTATTTTTGTAGGATTACGCATGATTTAGTGACTCTTGTTGAGTACTCGAAATTTGTTAGTGTATATGTTTAATTTACAGCTTAATCTTTTTTGATAAACCTTTGAGGTGCAACCTTTTCCATTTTAAGATAAAATAATAATAATAATAATAATAATAATAATGTTGCTTTTTATTATATGCTCACCCTAGATTTCATGGCACATAGTACATGATTTCGGCGCGTTGCACATTACAATTTCTTGTTCCCGAGTCCGAACTATGACAATTAACAAATAAGCTTATTATTCAAAAAAGAAAAAACAAAAAACAAAAAGAAACAATGAACTCGAAAAGGGAAACTGCAAAACTAAAGAAACTAAAAGGGGGGGACAAGACAAGATCAGAGATTTAACAGTTTCTCCAATTTCTCCAAGAATATTAGAGAAAGTAGACATCCTTCCTTGCTATTTATCTTCTGCTTGTTCTGCTATATATATGATTTCTAAGACAAATATATACTTCTTATTAATGGCGGCTGATGCTGCTGCTGCTGCAGTAGTTGCTGTTACTGCTGTTTAAGGGACCCTTTCATTTCCGTGGGGCAAGCAACGCCCACCGATAGAGAATTAGAGACTACAGAGTACTTCATTTGGAGCTCAGATAACAAGGCTTGGTTCTCTTGCTGGAGAACACAAGCTTGCTTCCTCAGCTTTTCATTCTCTTCTATGATGCTTTTGTTCTCCACGTACAATTCCAGGTTTTTAATTTCCATCCGTGTCCTCAGAATTGCAAGCTTTTTTACCTTCACTTGTTTTGACGATAGCCTTCTCCTGCTGCGAGCAGCAACGCCACGCAAACTGAATATTTTGAGAGAAATTAAGATGAAAGCACAATAGAAAATGAGGGTTAGTAAGATTTGGCAGGAACCAACCTGTGTAGCCTGCAATATCCAACTTTTTTCCCCTTTGATTTCTGTTGATTGCAACGGTAAAAGGAGATGGGTGGCCTCAAATTTGAAGGTTTCATGCACATTTTTTTGTTTCCCTATAAATTATAACTGTGTCTATGGAATACAGAGGTAGGAATTTTCTTTTTATTTTTCTTTGGTTGGGGTCCTGTTATATCAGGGAACTTCCAAAAACCAGAAAGGAAAAGGGAGAGCAATGAAAGATATATATGGTGGTTTTGGGCCGATATGTGCAAAAACAGAGATAACAAAATGTGAGTTATATAGATGGAGCATCGTGCTTGTATGTCTGTCCGCATATGAAAGCAAAAGAGAAAGGCTTTTCATGGTAATGATGGCATGAGGACTCATGATTACAAGGACCAGCAATAAGTGAGAGAATGCTTCAGGATGATCGTGAAGAGAAAAAGGGCCTCACTCTTATTTCTATGGCTCCTTTTGATTTTTTTTTTTTTTTGGTATATAAAATTAAAACTTTCCATATGCTTTGAGAAATGATTCTCAATACCACTCGACCAACGGTCCATTGATTTATTTTTCTTTTCAATTACCGTATCATCAGAAAGTCTTAAATTGAGCTAAAAGGATGTGGGGCGAGAGGACTTGGTGGCACACAGAACAGGACCATCTCAACCATGAATGGTCATCTTTTTAAATTTCAGCCAACAGTATCGATTGGTTGAGGTTTTCCTAGTTGCTACGGAGGTCCAGATCCTAAATCGCGACAGAGAAACCTTTATCGCACACCGGCCCGTTTGGTTTTGCTATTGGTATTTACTGTTATTATTACTGATTGTTATTATTAATTATTAATATTGATTGTTATTATTGATAAACAAAATAAAATTAAGTGTTTGTTTAAATTAATATCAATTGATTGCTGTTAAAATAATAAAATAATTATTTTATATATTTTATTCTATTTTATTATGATAGATAATTTTTTTAATATCACTTAAAATAAACTAATCTTATAACGTATTTATAAATAAAAATTTGGGTGAGTTGAAAAACAACTACAATTATAATAAATATATAAAAAATTTGTTTAAAAAATATTATTTTTATTACTAATTACTATGTTTTAAATAAATAATATTACTTTTATATATTTAGATTAGTATTTGCACAGTATGAAGACGAAAGAAACAAATGAATAACGTTGTTGTTAAAGGCATTTTTTAAAATTCATTTTAAAGTAAAATTTACTAATTTTTTTATTCAAAAATATTATATTTTATGTTGGGCCCTCCGTATGCACAAGTACGGTTTTTTACTTTTTTCCCCCGTCGGTTTTTCCCTTTGATATGGGTACTGCACCGGCCTTTTCTCATAAGTACACTTTTTTACCTTTTTTACTTTTTTCCCATAGGTTTTTCCAGTTAGTACAGTCCATGCTCCACATTTCACAACTAACTTAAGGGTAATTTGGTAAAAACATAATTTATCGGCTGTTGATTAAATTAAAAAGTATTTTCATCCTATTTTTTTAATCAGCAGCATTTTGGGGGATGTATTGCTTTTTTAATCAGCAGCATTTTGGGATGTATTGACAACAGCAGTGTCAAAAATAAAAAAAAAAAACCAAACAGCATTTGTCTTACTTTTTAAAAATAAAATGTAAATACACTCCTTAAAAAATTAAACTATACAGGCCCACAAATTTCATTAACTCACATGGACAAAAAACTTTGTACCATACTAGTAATGTTTTGTACAATAAAAAGGAGATTTATGGTGATATATTAAATGTTTATGCAAAAAAAATTTTCATATTGTATTAAATATTATCCAAGTAAAATAAAATATTTTGCATGTAGTATAAAATTTTTTTGTGTTTAAATAAATCCATGAGATTTTGTGTCCACGCAGTGCAATCCAAGTGCATAATCTTGTCTTGATTCTGCCATTGTACATATATGATCAAGGTGAAAATTCATTAAAAAAAATGGAAGCTTTCAAATTTTAGTTAGCAGCCCATTTGCTCCACAGTTCGCAACAGGGGTAAATTAAAATGATTAAGAACTGTTATAACTAGTAGACTTTCAGTAAAATTACATGAATAGGTCAATTAGATGTTTTCCAGACATGAATTCAGAGAATGCATTGTAATAAACGATTGCACATTTTGATATTTAGATGCATAATCAAAATTAAGGATAAAAATTAAAATTATGCATCCAACAATAATGCTCATTCAATATAAGCGCTCATCCGGACTGTCAAATTGAACATGTTTGTGCATAATAAAGCTCTTGGACTTCTAGATGTTGATTGTTAAAAGGTATATAAGGATAATGAAAATCTGCATGGTCAATCTTTTTAATTGGATAAAGAGGAATACTAACAGAACCTAAGATAAATTGCGCTCCGTGAGACTAAAATAATTATTTATTCAACATAATGGACAATGCCCACCAATTTGGACAACAACATCCACCAAAAAGTCAATAAATTAGGTTTCTAATTCATCTATTCCTAACTAATGTCTGTGGACCCATAATCCATAGTACCAAC
This sequence comes from Carallia pectinifolia, assembly GCA_037832335.1. Classification (NCBI taxonomy): domain Eukaryota; kingdom Viridiplantae; phylum Streptophyta; class Magnoliopsida; order Malpighiales; family Rhizophoraceae; genus Carallia; species Carallia pectinifolia. The sequence goes on along the minus strand of CM075447.1, from coordinate 6,433,236 downwards.
TGCTTTGGACACGTTAATGTGTTCCATCAAATTCCAATCAAAAGAACAACCTATACAATTACATGAAGAGAAAAACTCAATTAAATGGAAAAAATTTGGTGGCTTCAATTAAGTAGCTGCAAAATAATATAGTTTGTTGGATGATTAAATTAATAAAAAATAAATAAATTTTTAGATATTGTTGATAAAATTGTATAATTATTTTGAAATTATCTGAATAAAACCACTTAATATTATTCAAATTAAATAGCTAACAATTGGGAATTGTTGTGCGTCGTACTCCTAACGGTTGCAGTAAAATAGTAAATTTGCTGTCACAGTGCCACTACAGAAGCAATAGGTAGTACCACGGTCGTTGCAACAAGCAACGTATACCAATGCTCGTTCTTAATAACGAATCTTTTTGATGTGTAGCTTTTTGCCAAATGAGAAAAGGTACATTGTCAGAGAGTTTTTTTGCTCAATGGTTGCTCAAATTGTAACGAATCTTTGATTTTTTATAACTATAATTATACTTTTTATAATAAAAAAATACAATTTACTTCTTTTTTGTTGTAGAAAAAACTATTTTTATTACAAAAAAATTAAAGAACTATTACAATTCGAACAAAATTCAGGTAAAATAATTCTAGCAGTGTACCAATGCCCTTGCCAAATAATGATTTACAGAGTAGGTTAATTACGTGCTAGAGCAAAGTTATGTGCAAAGATCGCTTCCAATTACTACCAGTGAACTCACCAGTCGAATCGATTCAAGTGGCAGGAGCTCCATGACGAGGAATAATATATTCTTTTAGGTTGCGTTTGTTTTATGGAATAGAATAAAATAGGATAAACTAGTGGCTAACTATCATATCTTAATTCATATTTAGTTGGTTAATAAGATAGGTATATGATAGACTAGTGTGGACTTACTATCTCTTTAACTCCTATAAACTAGTCTATCCCACGTCATGAACTAATGTTAATAAATTATATATTTATTAAAATATCCTTTTAATTAAAATATATTTTAAATATATTTTAAAAAATTAACATAAATTTAAAAAATTTATTTCTCTCTCATCTTCTCTCTCTTCCCTTCTCTCTCTCACTCCTATTCGCTCTCTTTCCTTTCTCTCTCCTCCTTCCTTTCTCTCACTCCTCGTCTCTCTCTTTTTTCCTTTCTCTCTCCTCCCTCTTCTCTCTCTCAATCCTTGTCTCTCTCTCTCTCTTCCCTTTCTTTCTCCTCCCTCTTCTCTCTCTCTCACTCCTCATCTCTCTCTCTTCCCTTTCTCTCCCCTCCCTCCTCCTTCCTCCCTTCCTTTCTCTCTCCTCCCTCTCTCTTCCTTCCTCCCTTCCTTTCTCTCTCCTCACTCTCTCTCTCTCTCGTGCTCATTCTTTCTTTTTTTTTTTCATATAAATTTGAAAATTTATCTCTTAAATTTTATTTAATTTTTCCTCAAAAAATTAAAAAAAATATTAATTTTTTTTTGATATTTTAAAATTTATTTGTATAAATAAAATTAATACTTAATTTTAAAAAATATTTTTTATACAAAATTAAAAAATTATAAACAGTATAATGTATAATAATATGTCAAATAAATATTAATTTCATTACTTAATTTTATTTATTTTTAATAAAAAGATTAATATTAATAGTAAATGTAAATTAATTATTTCTAAGGGTAAAAAAATAATTTTGATATATTATACTATTCTATCCTATATCATCCAAACATTAAATAGGATAACTATTTTATACTATTTGATAACATCCAACATAATATAGGATAATAATTTAACCTATCCTATACTATATTAGTTTATACTATTTTATACCGCACTGTCCAATCTGTATACCAAACACACCCTTAGAGACAATCATTTACGTAAATTGCTTTGAATGAATAAATCAATCATTTTTTCTTGTGTATGGATTCGATTATTAATCCTCGCATGTGTACAACTTGGTGTACTTCAATACTTGAGATGCCTCTAATAAGCCTTGGATTCAAAATCCCACGACATTAAAACTCAAATTCACTTGAAAAATCACACCTGCCAGACTTGAAACTTAATCTGGTGCAGATGGAAGTGGTGATGTGCATGTATCCCATAAGACTACTAGGGGGAAAAAAAGGGGGAATTCCAGGCTATCAAGAAGAAAATGAAAAGCAATTTTTGAGGCCAGACAAAAATTTTGCCCAATATAAATAGACAAGACGATTTTCTTATAATCCCAAGTATTACAGATAAAAGATCCAAAACTCACATTTATAAAAAAAATAATAATAATAAAAGAAAGCACTTCTAGAACGTAGAAAGAAATTTACTAATTGTATATCTTTTCGCTGGGAAGGTCTTACGTCTTAAACTCGATTTCTCTTTAATCATGACCTCTCCAAATTCAAAACAATCGAAAGCCCTATTTGTCACGCCTACGCACATCCATTAACATGAAACCACACACGCAAGCTAAACGGCACTAAGAATAAGTACGAAAATTGCTTCTTATGTAAAACATATATATATATATATATATATATAAAGATGAGCTGTTAAATGCCGATAGACTGCCCATCTACGTACACCCTTTTAAAGTGAGCTACGGAGTGGTGCTCTTAAAGCAACCCATTTAAACCTTGGGGTGGATTTTTTTAAGGAATTGTTAGCGAGTTGCTTTAGAGAAAAAAAAAAACAAAGTCAACGTTTCAATTTGAGTGAATGACCCCCTCTTATGTAAGTCAATAAATGTGCTTAGTCCTCCTCTAAAAAATCGTAATTAAGCCTGTTCTCTACCATAATATCTCAACTTAAAATCTCTTGATAGCTATATAACTACATGTCAATTAGGATTTTTTTTTTTAAAAAATGCAATATTTCAAATCTATGTTGTTGCTCTGTACCACTAAAAAAAAAAAAAAATCCACGGTGTTGCTAATGATGCCAACTCGCAAGGGTTGGCCTGGGGCCCTGGGTGAATGTAAGATTTGTAGACAATTACTTATGAAAATTGTAGTAATGATCGTGTGTTTTTCATTGAAAGCTGTTTGGTGAATTTTAACATGACACAAGATTTGGCATGAGGTGTCGAAGAAAAAAAAGAATGACATGTCGATGTTCGTCAAGGTAATGTAAAGAATTTGAACATCTCTAAATGTTCCGGAATAATTTCAGCTTATGACTCTATTTAATCGTTGCAGGAGAAATATTTTATTCCTGAAGAAGGCAAAAAATGGGTGACTAGTAATATTGGAGCAAGCTGGAGGGCTTACAGGTGCAAGCTGAAGAGAGAGAGAGGGGGAGATAGTCCAATGGCCAATGATAAAAAAAAAAAAAACAGGCCGAGGCTTTATGCAGTGCAGCGGTAAGTAAAAATGAGTTATGTCAGGTTTCCTTGGCTTGAAAGTGGAATATTGCACGTGTGAAATGAACTCTCCACTACAGAGAATCTTAGGCAACGAAATTTACTAAAGAACAACTCAATGCCTAACATTTAGTTGGCAGCCTCATATTTTCATTTAAATTTGGAGTAGTTAATTGCCCCTGTCCTGGATCATTGTGATAGATAGCCCCTTATCATAGCCATTATGTGGTGGCAATGGAAATAGAAAGTGACTTCAATATATTTCTGTGGCTCAAGTTACAGTCTCTGATGAATTTTTCTCTATGTCTAATTTCTGGTTTTTCATCACTAGCTCAGTTTCAGGTTTTTCATCACTGGCTTACTAGCTTATGCTATTGTTGATTTTTTTTTTTAATCTAATGCCCTTTTAATGCTCTGTGTATACTAAGATCAGCAACAAGGTGGTTTGACTGATAAAGCAGAGCCATTTGTGGAATCTGGTCATTTTGGCAAATGAATGTTCTTTACTTTTATCCAATGAAGTAAGAATCGGATTAGACCGGCCGGTTCAACTGAAAAAACAGGGAATCGGTCCTAGATTCGGTCCAATTCAAACCTAAAAATGGAATTCGGACTGGACCGAAAAAAATCGGTCAAAAACTGAACAATCAGTTAAAAATCAGGAAAACCGGCAAAAAATCTGACCGGTTGAACCGGTTCAATTTAAACAAAAAAATTTTAAATTATAATTTGACCCAAAATTTTATCTAAATTATAATTAAGACTCTAATTTTAACTAAAAATTTTAATTTAATTCTCAATTGATTAAAATTTTCAATTTAATCTTTAAAATTTAAAAATTAATATTTAATCACTATTTATAAATATTATTTTTTCAATTAATTTTTATAAATTATATTTTGTTAAATATACTAATTATAATATCCTTAATGTATGTAAATATTAATATAATTCTTAAAATACACTTTATTTTAAATATTTATTATTATTTTTATATAATATAACATTTTATATAATTATATAAGCTATATAAAAATTTAATTTTTATATATTTAATATTAAATACCGATTTTACCGGTTTAATCGCAATTTTACTGGTCGAACCGGTTGAACCTTGAACCTTTCAACTTTCTGGTTCAATGACTGGTTCGATTCTGACAATCTTACCTTTATCTCCCGTTTATTTGTTTATATGATTTTTTTTTTCTCACTTTTACTTTCTCTTTACCTTATATATTTTTTGTGTCTATTATTGTAGGATAATGATGGCCAAATATGAAAAGTTTGTCATCAAGCAAGTCTTTCTTATTTTATTTACATCTAAAAAATTGTAGTAATTTTGGATTTATATGAGATATTGCATATGAATGGTGAATTACTATTAATTTGAACTACTTTTGTATATGATATTGAATGATTAGTGATTTGATTAATATACAAGTAAATATATTGTTGCTTATATAGTGTTACCAAAAAGCCCTCTTTATTTCATTTAAAACTATTGTCATTTTTTATTTGAAAGCATTGTTTAATCCTTTATAAAGTGCTGCTCATTCTTAAAAAGAACTGTTGCCTATTTTCAAAAACCACTGCCCTTTTAAAAGAATCACCACATATTCCAGCAACAAAACCGTTGCATATGCCTAAAACAACAATTATTTATTATTGACTCAAACCGCTGCTTATTCATAGTAAAACTGTTGCTCATGATTTACAAAAAAACATTGTTTATTCTTACAAAAAAGCGTTTGCTTAATCCACGCAAAAATTACTGCTAATGACATTAAAAACCGCTACATTAAAAAAAGAAAACTGCCACATAATGTTGAAAAAATGTTGCATTGTTAAATTTACTACTGTTTCCAAAAACGAATAACTGCTGTATAAGATTATAACAAACGTTGCTTATGATATCGTAGAAGCGTTGCCAATAATTTTGATAACCGCTACATAAAATGCCTAATGTAGCGGTTTCTCAGGTGTTGCATTAGATCAAAAAAAATGGCTGCATAAGATCTACTGCAATGCTTGCATATGCAACGAGCAAAAAACCACTGCCTCAGACTTTATGTAGCATTTTCACTAATTTAGGAAGCTTTTTGGACCGTTACAGAAAGTCTTAAATGATGTAGTGCCACTTGACTAGAAGTACTCATAAAATTAACCATTAGTTAGAAAAATTATTCCTTGTTAATAATCTTAAGGCACTTACTGATCAAGATTCAATTCTTGGGATTAGGTCACATTGAAAAAAACTACTAATGTTCAACTTAAAAGAGTCAACGAGGTTAGCCTTTGCTAAAACGGCAAAAACCTAGAGAGAATTGACAGTTAAAATCTCAACTTTCGCATATTCACACAAACTGTAATTTTTAATTCTTAATAGTAAAAAGTAATGTTATCCATGACAAATCAATTTCACTGACTTTTTTTTTTCACTATCCTATGCAGAAACAATTTTGACTTGGAGAGACTCTATAGGTTTTTTTTTTTATGTCTTTAATGTAGAATATTCGAAAGAAAATTTTAGAAATTAGGTTGTGATATATATCATTATTATAGAAAAAAATGAACTAGAGTGATAAACTATATATAATGTGCTTAGATCGGCCTGTGGAGTAATCTGCATGAAGCTCCTTCCACGCCGCCCCCTCCCTTTCTCCCTGAAAAAAAGAATCAACCCAAATTAGGTTCCAGCTGGAAAAGAGGGGGAAAAAGAGAGTTATTATGAGTAGAGATATCCGCACACATCATTGGGTTAAGTTTAAATTAGATCATTTTGAAGTAAGGTCATTTTTCATCAAATACTTTTAAATTAAATTATTTTTTAGTTATTTTGAGTTCGAGTAGACTGGTGAGTTGGTCATGCCATCAAAAAGCACTTCTATAAAAGATTTTTTCAAATTTAAAAAATGCAAAAGAAATAAAAATTTATAAAAATAAAAATATATAATAAAATCAAATAAATTGAAGAAAAAAATTTAAAAGCCCAAAATAAAATTAGAAAATTCATAAAAATTTGAAATATTTTGAAATGAATCATAGTTAAGATTTATAATGAAAATAGTAAAATTTATGATATTCTAACATAAAATCTATGATTTTATATATATATATGCTCTATTGTGAGAAAAAAATGAGTTATTAGGTCAGGTTGAGTTTGATCCTAAATTTTTGAATTATTTCGGATTTAAATTAATTTTTGAACTAGATTCAGATCACTTTTTTGATTAAATAACTTTTGGATTAGGTTTAACTTGTATTTTTTTAAATAATTTTTAGATTAAATTTGACTTGTATTTTTTTAAACGAATTTAAGTTAATTTATCAAATCAAGTAAAAAAATTTTGACGTCTCTAGTTACGAGAGAGTGCAGGCTCTGTGTTAGCGTTCAATGTGGGCCAACAACAGAAGGAACCAAAGGGGAAATAAAATGATGGAGGCATTGGACTACTGGAAATTGCAAGAGAAGAGGGGGGTCCAGGAAATCTAATGTAGTCAATGTGGGTTAGGTTCTTCTTTTGGCCCTTTTCTACGGGGTAATTGATTGTGCCATCGGCATGCTCATTTATTTGGAAAGTGAAACCCATTTTTGGCCTCATCTTCGGCCCTTCCCTCCTCCTTCCTCATCGTCATCATCATCTCTCACTCGTCCACAAAATAGCATCATTGCGATGATGATGGTTTGATACGGTAGTGGGTTTTGTCCAGCTTCGTCTGAGCCACTTCACGTGGTCCTTAAATGCTAGTTGTTAGACTGCCAACCGTCAAGTGAACCAGGTCTTTATGCTACTGGATTAACACCTATTGTGAAAAATTGCACGCATATTTTGTATGCTTGCTGGTTTTCTCTATTTGATTATTTGCCTTTGATTACACATCCACCACGTTATCTATTTAAGCAAATATAATTTACTATACTTTTCACATTCTAAAACATTACTTTGTTAAAATATGAGTGACTAAGTATTAAAACTAACGAACTTTTAAATGTATTTTTTATGAGTCTTTCTTTTAAAATTTACTATTGACTTATTATTATTTAACTTATTTTAGACTAGGGTCTTTAGAGTCAATTCATATAGCTAGACTCCCAGTACAAGCATGTAGAGTTTAGTAATCCCCGCGTTAGCGTTGAATTATTTAGCATATATGATAACTTAGATTCAAATCACTTTAGAGGTCATCTCTCTAATACTTTATTTCTTTTTAAATAAATTTCCCTCAGCCTGATTTATTTACTTAATATTTGGATTGCTGCATACCTTTCAATAACTATTTGCTTGTCTTGGAGCTGCTCGGCCCGTTACCCCGAAACTCATCAATCATGTTTGCATTTAACATTAATTTTAGTCATATCTTTGTTTCGAAAAAGAAGTAAATGGTTGGGCAGCTAGTTGATGAGGAATAAGTCCACTTGCTTCCACCCATTTTCTTTTTTCTTTGCAATATATGTAAACCAACTTATTGTAGGATTAGAAAATAATTAAAGAGTTTAAAAATTTGAATTCTTAATTCCTCACTTATTAGCATACTGTTAATATCATTTAAACTACAAATTCTCAATAATATATGAGAAGATAGTCAATATAAGAGAATAAAATTCATTACATTTTCAAAATTGTCCAATTGTAATTGGATGTTTGTACATTTTGGTAATCAACAATAGGAAAAAATTTGTTACATCTTCAGAATTGCAATTGATCCAGTCATAATCTCTCTCTCTCTCTCTCTCTCTCTCTCTCTCTCTCTCTAATTGCAATAAGAGACGTGGGAAAATTATAGTTCACTTTCCTCTAGGCGCACGCGGACATGTCAACCAACACAAACAATACAAATTATAAAATGAATAACATTAGATTGTTATTATTTAATGATATATAATAATTTATTTATTTTTTGTAAATTTAATTATATTATTTTGTAACTATTTTTTTTGAATGAATCTACCAATTTTTTTATAAAATATGTTGGGTGCTTTGATGACATAATAGTCTGAGTCACTCTAAACTCTTTAGAAGAATAGTCTTCTCTACATTTCGCATAGAATGGAGTTCTCCATCGTATCACTAACACAAGAGTTATTGCGGAAAGAAAATTTAGCACCTACTTTTAGGGGGAAGGCTTGGATTTTGTAAACAAAAAAGGAAGAGATAGTTTAGAACACAATAATAAATTAAAATTCTATATGAATTCTATCATAAACTAATCTTACTCTATGAAGATGAGGGAACAATGAAAAAAAATATATCAAATGGGCTAATTGAGATATTATACTTAGTTTAGTAGGGGGGGGGGGGGGGTGGAGAACACAATGAGACTGAGAGCCCTATTGGATGCTGGGGTTTTCAAGTAATGCCACATTGCTGATAGAGAAAATTATTAGGAGTGATGACTGTTCAAGCACTCATATCCATCCCGATCCATTCATAGTGGCATGGTATTAATATGGTCCAAATCTCCATCACTGCCTTTTTTGGCAGAATTCAAAACGTTAATCCACAATATTCCGCCCCTTTGCTATAGGTCTCAAATCGTCTACTGTACAATACATTACATCTTGGATTTTTTTTCAGTGTTCATTTTCAATATCATTCTTTTTTTTTTTTCTTTTTGTTTCTATATATTGTGTCATCCACGTCGACGTACAATTATAAAATGTATAAATTTTCAACGGGGATAGCATATAGATTTATCAGGGGTTGATGTGGCTTTCTTTGGCGTGTTTTTAATATTTTTGGGAGTGGGGCGAGGGGGTGTTGCTTCTCCATTTGGATTGATTTTTTTGGATGAATGATATTACCTCCCACAAACGGTAGAACGTAAAATGCCCATAGTGGTAAGTGGAATTTGACCCACTGAGTTGTGCACATCTGGTGCCCAATAGAGCATGTACAGGATCAAATATTTCATCAGCCCAAAGGTGGCACACTCCGACACAAAAACAAACAAGCTTCATTTTACTTATATTTACCACGTCACAGATGCAGGTTTCTGTTGCCAATGTGAGACGTGTCAACCAAACTACGTCTATATAAGATTTTCCGACAACAAAGAAATTGGGTTTTGACACTTGGACACACAAATTTATTGATAGGGAGAGAGACACATTAACCTTTTTTTTTTTTCACATGTTTTATATTTTTGTTGCATATTAATTTTAATAGTATTACACATTATAAATAAAAAATTAAAAAATTAAAAAATTTATGAAAGTTATAACTAATCTTAATGTACAATAAATTTATGAATAATATCTACAAGAATTAACTATATCTCCTCCACTTGCCTATCATTTTCCAAACCCAAAGAATGACATCTCAGTTGTAAGGAAGCAAATATCCCAAAATAAAAAGAAAACCTGTTCAACTAAATAACCATGAAACAAGATATGGGATTTAGTTACACTGCCTCTGTTGTTACTGATTAAGAAAATAAAACACATCCAAACTGATGATTAAAACGTGGAGGAAATGGGCGAAAAATTGTTCTATTAGGGCATGGCGATGGGATACAAAGAGGAGACCGTACTATTTGAAGCAATTGTTAGTGGTGTCAAATAATGATCTGACTAGACGAGTCGTCCCGAATTTGTCTGATAAAACTCAATTCAAATCCAACCTAAATAAAGCATAATTAGAAAGTAACCCAATCCAAAGTGCCCTAAACCTAATTAGAAAAACGTAACTTTTATTTCTAAAATTGAAAAAAAAAACAGTTGAATATTTTCTTATATTTTTGCTTATTATATATTATACAATAAATTATTTTGAAGGACTCATCTTAGTGTAGAGTTTTATTTCTCCATTATAATACGATGATTACGAGTTTGAATCATGGACACTGTTTTTGATATCTATTTAATTATTTATATTAGTATCAAATTATTTGCTTTATATAATTATCTATTTTTTTAAATTTATAGTAGTTTAAAATTTTTTTATAAATATATAAACTGAGATATGGATAGTATTGAGATGTACTTATCTTAAGAGTTCGAAACCAACTAAGGTTTCTATTGAAAAGAGAGCACTTATTTCAATTATCCACTTTAACCACTGTTTTAAATAGATGTATTTATTTGACCATCTACTTTTGCTCTAAAAGCAAACTCGCGGCGATTTTTAAATCCGTAAACCTGTCTTTCTGCGTTTAGATTGGGAAAATCCTGTAGGGACTGGACTTCTCTCCACTGTTTTTTTTTTTTTTTTTGGTCGAAGACTTCTCTACGCTTTTGGTTGAATGCAATTCAGGTAGCTTATTGGGCTGGAACTCTGTTCCGGCCCAAGTTATAATTGGAGCCTTCCAGTGCAAGATCATCCATTAGTGATAATTGCTCAGTCCCACATAGGATTAAAAGAAACAAAAGGATCAGCAGACGCTAGTTCAGATGGTAAGATTCTGAGTTCATTTAACCAGAAATCTCGATTTCGAGTTTTAATAATACAGTCGCGTTAAATAATTATTGGGAAACCTTTACCGCTCTTAGGGGTCCTACCCGAGTCAGTCCAGATTAGTCAGTCCAATGAGCTGGATACTGGGCGGTCTAGATAAAAAAAAAAACAAGAGGACAAGACAAAAAAAAAAAAGCACAACGGAGTACGTCATCAGTCACATTACATTAATGTAACTGTATTAAATATTTGTTAAGAGATCTTTTTGTCGCTATTTGAAGTCCTACTCAAATTGGTTTAAATTACTTAAATTATTGAACTGAATACTGAACAGTTTTATACCCAAAAAAAAAAAAATTATATATCTCTTTGAAAAACACTTGATCGTAATGTAGTAGAAATAATGTAGTGAGCGCATATTAATACGAAGAAATATTGTACAAAAGCTTTTAAATTAAAAAAAATAATAAAATAACAAATAGAACAATTAGATTTTACCGGTACAATGTAAGAGAGCTCATTTTAAAAAAGCTGCATGCAGATACATACATATAGCACTTTGCATTTGCTAGCCCCAAGCAAGGAAAGTAACGTGCAGGTGGTTATTTTATTTTTGCCTCGAAATCTTCCCCGCCATTTTCTTTTGGAATCTGTTCGTCGGTATTATAAGCATCCGTTCAACGGTCACATTGCGCAACGGCTTCAATCTTTTCAATATGATATAATCCAACGGTCATATGCGACGCCGAACAAGCACATTGCAGGCAGCAATATATTGTTTTTTTGTTTAATCCTCGCGTCTTTCACAGCAGTTTGTCTTGAATTATAATGAACTTTTGATGTTTTGCAATCATATTAATAAAAATAAAAAAAAATATTTTTTATTTTTTTATTTTTTATTATAAAATATCATTATAATTGTAAAAAATTAAAAATTTGTTATACTCGGACAAAAATGGGGCAATAGCTTGGAAGGACGCAATTGCTTTGCATATAAGAAGGACCAATGGCCTTGCACCGCATTAACTATCAGCCTATCGCAACAAACAGCTTCTTAAGTTCTTATTATTGCCTCTAAAGCATTGCTTAGCCACCCCACAACATTCCCTTGTAGTTAGCAATCGCAGCTTGTTTTCCTTTCGTTGTTTGTTTCTTCGTTTCTTTCTCTTCAGGAAAAAAAAAAAGCAAAAGTCACATCCTTGCTTCTGTGTTTTTCAACCCTGTTTTTTTTTTCAGCATTTCAAAGAGAAAAATGGCGGAAGCAATTCTATTTGATATTGCAGGGGAAGTCATAAAGACTCTGGCATCTGGGGCTGTAGAAAAGATTGGACTTTGGTGGGGTCTCAGCGATGAGATAAAGAAACTCAAGAACACTGTTTCCGCCATCCAAGCCGTGCTTCTTGATGCAGAAGACCGACAAGCAGAGGATCACCAAATCAAAGACTGGCTTGCGAAGCTGAAGGAAGTCGTGTACGACGCAGACGACTTGCTGGACTACTTATCCACGGAAGCTCTGCAGCGACAGGTAAGGCCTGGCGGCAGACTGAAAAAGGAGGTACGCCTTTTCTTTTCACGCTCCAATAGGATTGCTTATGGAATCAAGATGGGACAAAAAATAAAGGAAATTAGAGAGAAATTAGATGCCATTGCAGATGATGGTCACAAATTCCAATTTGTTAGACGCATGGCTGAGACAAGATCAATAGGTAAAGGGCGGGATCAAACTCACTCCTTTGTAGGTGAAGGGGAAGTTATAGGGAGAGACAAAGATAAAATGGCAATTTTAGAGCTTTTATTAGAACCCAGTTCTGTGGAGAATGTTTTGGTTGTTCCTATAGTTGGAATTGGAGGTTTAGGAAAGACCACACTTGCCCAATTTGTTTACAACGATGGTAGGGTGATAAAAAATTTTCATTTGAGGATGTGGGTCTGTGTCTCTGATGTGTTTGATGTCAAGAAAATAGTAGAAAAAAATCATAAAGTCTGCAACCAATAGGAAACCTGAAGACCTTGAGTTGGACCAATTGCAAGGTCAACTTAGAAAAGAAATTGATGGCAAGAAGTACTTGCTTGTTCTCGATGATATTTGGAATGAGGATCCTAAGAAGTGGTTTGAGTTACAAAAACTCTTGATGTGTGGTGCAAGTGGAAGTAGGATAATAGTAACAACGCGTGCCAAAAAAGTTGCAATGGTAACTAGCAAACTTACGCCTTATGTTTTGCAAGGTCTGTCTTTAGATGAGTCTTGGTTGTTGTTCGCGCAAATAGTGTTTAAAGGGCAAGAACCAAAAAACCCGGAAATTGTAAAGGTTGGGAAAGAGATTGTGAGGAAATGTGCTGGAGTTCCTCTTGCAATAAAGACAATAGCAAGCCTATTGTTTTTTAAAGAACCAGAAACTGAATGGTTGCCCTTCATGGAAAATGAACTTTCAACAATTTCTCAAAACGAAAATGATATTTTACCAACACTGCGACTAAGCTATTACCATCTACCGTCACATTTAAAGCATTGTTTTGCATATTGTAGCTTATTTCCTAAAGATTACGAGATTGAAGTGAAAACATTAATTCATCTCTGGATTGCACAAGGATTTATTCAATCATCAAATCAGAGTCAATGTCTTGAAGAGGTTGGCCTTGAGTTTTTCAAAGATTTACTTTGGAGGTCCTTTTTCCAAGAAGTGGAATTCAGTAGGGATGGCGGAATGGTTAGATGTAAAATGCATGATCTAATGCATGATCTAGCAACCTCAGTGTCAGGGTCAGAGATCACCATATCAAACTCAAATGTTGAAAATGTTGGTGAGAAAACCCGTCATGTCTCATTTGATTTTAATGTAGATTCAACATGGAAGATCACAAACAACTTACTTGCCGCCAAAGGGCTGCGAACCTTTCTCTTGCCTGTACAAAACAGTTGGAGCTATGATAAAACATTGGAAGGTTCAACATGTGAAGCCATTTTTTCAAACTTAAGGAATTTGCGAGTGCTTGATTTAAAAATGACCCTAGGTGAGGAAATACCTGTGTCCGTTAAAAAGCTGAAACATTTAAGGTATTTTGATGCTTCCTATTCTGAAATTAGGCTACTTCCAGACTCTTTCACCAAGCTGCAAAATTTGCAAGTGCTCAGACTTGCTGCCTGTCATGCGCTTAAGGAACTACCGAATGATATCGAAAGGCTGCTTAACCTTAGGCATCTTGATTGTTATGATTGCTATAGTTTGACCCATATGCCAAGGGGGATTGGGCAGTTGACTTCCCTTCAGACCTTGACATATTTTGTAGTAGCCAAAGAAGATATTCCTGTGTCCAAGCTTAAGTAGGTTGGTGGCCTGGATATATTAAAGGGACTTAACAACTTGAGAGGAAGGCTAGCAATCGAAAACCTGTATTGTCTGAAAAAACATAAATCAGATTGTGAAGCTGCTAACTTAAAAGAGAAGCAGCACCTCGAATCATTGAGTTTAAGTTGGGACAGAACAGTTGGTGGCAACAGGGGAGATGCTGACTATGATGAAGTGTCATTAGAAAGCCTCCAGCCGCACCCAAATCTTAAAATATTAGAAATTCATTGCTACCGAGGTGTAAAGTTCCCAAATTGGTTTTCTTCACTAAAAAATCTGTCGGAGATTACGCTTTTTTATTGCCGTAGATGCAAGCAATTGCCACCTTTAGACTCAATCCATTCTCTTAAACATTTGAAGATTATTGAATTTCCTGACTTAGAATACATAGATTGCAAGGAAGACAATTGTTTTGGTGGTGAAAGAGGACGAATAGAAGGAGAATCAACTTTTTTCCCATCCTTGAAGACTCTCGAGTTGGAGAAGTGTCGAAATCTTAAGGGATGGTGGAAGAAGATTGATGATGTAACAACTACCACGACAACAGCTGCTCTTCCCCAATTTCCTTCTCTCTCGATTTTGAAGATCCGTGATTGCCCCGAGTTGACTTGGATGCCACTGTTTCCTACACTTGATGAAAACTTGTGTTTACGAGATGCCAGCACGAAATTGCTAGAGCAAACTGTAAAAATGAAGATAACGACTCCGACATTTATCCATACTCCCACTACTGCTTCTGCTGGTACCTCTACTTCTTCTTCTTCTTCTTCTTCTTCTTCCTCCACCTCCTTTCGGCCGCTCTCGCAACTAAAGAAACTAGATATTGGGAGAAATGTGGACCTTGAATCTCTGCCCGGAGAGTGGCTGCAGAATCTCAATTCCCTTAGAGAGTTGTGTATTAGGAAATGTCCAAACTTTAAGACTCTGCCTGAGGGCCTACTTCACCTTACTTCTTTACAACTACTACGAATTAGAGACTGTCCCAACTTGACAGAGATATGCGGAAATAATAAGGGCACAGATTGGCCTAAAATTGCTCACATCCCAAATATTAAGATTGATGGCCGTAAAGTTCAGTGGGAGGGCCATTATCGATTGGACGATGAGGACATTTCCACTCATTTCTCAGGTTGGTATTTCTTCTCTTCACCTCATTACGGCAAGTTTGCAATTTTGATCAATTCTTTGTGCAAGCTTAACGAGGAGAGAGGCCTTTCTAACATACTGATTTTGTGTGCAGATGATAGTTTGTTCTAAAAACAGGAAGAAGGCTTTCAAGGTGCCAAACTATACTTGGCTGGACATTCTTGTTTCTCTATACTACCATTGACCGTACTGGAAGGTATCCATCACTTTCGTTTTCCTGTCAATTGTTGGTGTAAAAGCAGAAGACCAGCACACAAGCTGCAGAATTTGATGGTTCTGCAGAATCAAGGCTACTGCAACTTCAAGAAAAAAGGAACAAAAAAAACACCCGTGAAAGAGAGAAGAGAGATGTTTCTGCAAAAGTGAAAAAGTTTTCTTTCCATTAGCATTCAAACTATATGTAAAGTATTACAAAAGGAGTACATAAAGTACAATAGACCATGCTTCAAGAACAAGCAGCCATACTCATTGTACTTAAACAAGAGATACAAGCTATTACCTAATCCCACTTAGATACATAACTTGTTCTAAGAGAAACATTACAATAAGCCAAAATATGCTAAGCTGACAGCATTGCAATAAAAAGAAAAAGTTCAGATACAACAAGGAGATTAAAATTGAACATCCAATTGACTGCTGGAAGGAGTGCATTGCTGCTCAAAGCTGGAACTTTAATGACTTCATTCCACTGCAATTCATAATGTTCAAGGCCAATCTCTGTTAACATCTTCATCAATGAATCTTTTTATGATCTTTTCTTTCCCTTTTCTTCAAGATGAAAGCTCTATCCTGGCTAGACAAAGTGATTCACACCATAGCCCTTGCCCATATGAAGACGCGCACAAACTTGGGAATCTTGTGCCCAGCCACCATCATCTGGATTTCCAACACCCTGCTTAGCGAGAACGATGCTACTTGGTATGCATGTGTGTGTGTGTGTGTGAAAAGCGTTCATCAACCTGCACCATGCTTTCTTTTGTGATAAACATATAACATGCCTTTGCTTAATAGCAATTATGCTGCTTTATCTTGCCTGTTGGCCTACCCTTCACTGCTTTTTATTTAGTAGGCGTATTGGCTTGACTTCACTGTTTGTAGTTTTGCTCCGGTTCATGTCCAATAACATTTCTGATTTTGGGTTATGGTCAACCAATTCTGATGGACTTGGTAAGGGATTCCTGATTTGAGGTGCTCGTCCTCATTGTCCAGTAAACACAACCAAATGGCTTCTGGCTTCCATCAAGAGATCTCTTAACTGCACTTCCTGGCTGGAGCATTTGATCAACCAAAGCTATCAATGAGACTTGGGAACTTTTTGGTTCTCCATGGAGATTGTTGCCGATTGATAAAAGTGCCAGTACACAGAACTTGAGAACTATTCCCACCAAGGCTAATAACCTCACATTCACTGTTGGAAGACAATCACCGAGCGGCTGCCAAGGTTTGATGATGGTTGGGGCATTCGCTGCAAAGAATAAACTTTTAGCTGCGAAATTGAAGGGGTATGGGGTACTTCAGTGCCTTCAAAGAAACAGCAACTCCAACTTCAAAACCACGAGTTAGCAGTTTAGTCGGGACGCGAATGCATTATTGGCAATTTCGGGTCCCTCTCTAGCCCTGCGCTTGACAAACTACGATTCTTTTTTTGTCAGCCTTTGTAAGGCATATCTTTGGGGTAGTGAGTCTAGTGACCCTAAGAATTTTTTCACCTTTTCCAATGTTTTATGAATTTTCGAAGTTTTAAAGCATTTGAGAAAGAAACAGTCGTAAAAGTATTAAACCTTATACGTGTTTATTAAAAGTCAGTCACTGTGCATTTAAACTTCGATTCACTGGTAACTTCCCCAAATAAGTGTGACCCTTCCAGATGAACAACCAACTGGGCACTCAGGGACAGCTTTAATTGCATATCAGTTTTCAGCTGTCTTCCGCATGGCAAAGCCCCATCAAAAGCAATTCGTCAATCAAATGAAGCATTAGCCACTTCAATACCCGCAACACAGTCCAATTTATATAGCCATGAATTGAGATACTCATGCAAAAATACTCCCATTCTAGACTACACAAGATAACTTCAAGACGATATTTTTAATACAAATCACAATACGTACTTCAGCCAATGCTACCGCTCTATCAAAAAGTGCAACTTAATTATTATATTCCCAAAATGTTGTCAAAGGTCTTGTATAAAACTTTCACCTGACATAGCTTTAAATGTTAATAACTTCAAGTGAAATTAATTGTCTTTCTGGTTAGCCATAACTATTTCTGTTTTATATAGGTGACACCACTCTTGAGGTTTGAAGACAAACCTAATGTTATAAGCATGTCTATGATAATGTCACAGTATACGATCCAACCAGAAATTCCGAGATTTAGCTAGCCAGCAAGAGGGTTAGCATGTATTGTCATGCGATCGATTCGTATCTCTGCGAGAGGTCGATCCCCTGGTCATGTTTGAGTCTGTAAAATAGCAAAAAGAAGCAGTCAACAACAATACATCTGATAGAGAAATGCAAAAACCAAATTTTTACTGGTAAGATCATTATGCAATGTCATATACTTATCAATTTAATCCCAGTCTCAAACGAGATATAATTTGATCATTTATTACTTTGTATTTCGACCATAGCCATATTCAACAAGATAACTGAAGAGATAACGACAACCGCCAAAAAAAACAGCACATGCTTATAAAGGATGTTTACACATGCACGCATGGTGAAAGAGGAAGAGAACACTTTGGCTATGGTACAAGCAGCCAACCATCGATATCTATATTCCATCCAACTCTCCATGCAAAAATTCACTTGCCTAAGGGGGGGTGTTCGAGTGACTTTTTAAATGGTGTATTTAAATTTTATTTTTAAAAATTAAGGAAATAAGTGTTTGGTATACTCTTTTGTATTACTTTTTAATTCTATTTATTTATTTATATGATTCCCTAATATCAACTGATTGAAAAGTCATTTAATGTTACTTTTTGTAATTTTTTGGACTATTTTTTACTTTTTAATATTATTAATAATTTATATAAACTAAATTACCTTTAAAAAATATTTATGTAATTTTATTATTATTATTTTTTGCTTGCCACATCAATTAAATATATTAATCTATTTTATTAATATTTTTAAAAATAGAATATTTTCTTTTTTCAACTATTCTTAAATAATATTTTTTTCACTTCAATTGTCTTTAATACTAACACTTAAAAAAAAATCTCAAACATTATTTTTTTTTATCATCTAGTAAAAATTAACATATTTTTTTAAAAAGTTAAAAATTAAGTGAAAAAATTTTCAATATTATTTATGGAATATTATTCTAAAAATATAAACTTATAAAATATAAAAATAATTTTTTTAATATGATATATCTAAATAAATTAGATGTCTAAATTAAAAATTTTATTATTCAACAGTAATACCAAGTACAAAATTAACCAAATACTTTCTTAATTTTATCAATAATCAGAAATCTAAAAATAAAAATCAACAATTAATAATCAACAACAACAACTTCCCACAAATAATTTAAACATACCCTAAGCCTATTAATTATCTTAAAGTTAGATGCTCCAGTGCATAAGGTTTGCACACTATGGGGCATAAGGAAAGGGTAAAATGTACACAACCTTACTACTATTATTATAGAGATGCTATTTCCACAGTTCAAAGATTTGATTTTTAGGTTATGTTTCAAGCACAAGGGAAATAACCTTTGACAATAAATAACATCACAGATCTTTGACTTTGAGAGGATATTTGGTTTTATTGTTATTAATTATTATTATTGATTATTAATTTTTAATTGATATTATTAATTGTTGATTACTGTTACTAATATTTATAGTGTTTGATTAAATTAATATTAATTATTAATGATATAACAATAAAATGACAATGTTAAGTATTATACTTTTATTTTATTATAATAAATAATCTTCTTACTTCTAATTAATCTAAATTAATCTCATAAAAATATATTTTATGCATTTATAAATAAAAATTCATTAACTTGAAAGTCAAATATAATTTAAATTAGATATTATTATTTTTACAAATATTTTTTTTATAATACATATACTATGCTTGACAAAAATATTATTGTTTTCACTCTTTTGATTATTGTGTATTCACACAATAAAAAACCAAAAAAAAAGAAAAAAATAGGTTACTTATTTATAAAAGCAAATAAAAATAAAAATAAATTAAAAAAAGCAAAAGTCTGCTATATATGTTTATTTTACTATTGAAATAAAAGCAACATATATATATCTATTTAATTAGTATAAAAGGGAAACCTAGAGAAAGCTCCCCCTTGATCCTTGCTGTCACGTGGCAACATATCTAATTTTTCTCTTTTATTATAATTTTCCTCTTTAGTTTTTTTTTATAAAAAAAACTAAACTAAATGAAAGGATAACTGAAAGAAATGAATTTGCTTCTCCTCATTACTTGCCGTATTATTGACTTAATTGTGTCATTAAATATAATTATGTAATTAATGCATTAAATTTCTCTGTTCTTATATATTGTTATTGCCTCTATCAGAGCAATCAATATAGTTGCCAGAATCTTAATGTCTATTATTAACCTTTGAAAACGGCTTCCCTACAAATTAAGCAATTTTTTTAACAAAAATCTAGATGCACTCCTTTTTAAGTTACCAAAATTATTTTAGTTACCTAAATCTCAAATATTCTCATTCTATACGTTACCGATTTTTTGTTAGTATATTCAGAAACTCCCTCCAATTATCATTTTACATAAAAAATTTATCAGCATATAATTAAGACAACCACCTAAAATTAAGTAAATGATTAATTGTCAATTACATTCACTGTATCAATTATGTTAACGTTTTGGAAAGGAATTCAAAAATAAGAAGGCAAAATATGGTAACGTCTTCGAGCGCTATTATTGTTCTTAATTTCTCATTTATTACTAACGGTGCTATTACTAATATAACATCAAAGCATTGTGTATTACTATTTCATTGCAAATTCAATTAGTGCCCTACACAGTCATGCCGACAAAGGAGAGTAAAAAACGAGGAGGAATATTATTCCATAAGCTCTGACACCGAATCAGAGGACCTAAAAAATCTCGACAATAATCAATGGCCATAGAAAGAGCAAGCACAAATCATAGAAGGCAAGTTGGTGACTGTTGATAACAGGAAGGAGATAGAGCCAGAAACTCTACTCAAAGCATTGGGGTACATACCGTGTGTAACTGGTTCAAGCACAATCTGCAAGGTCGTGGTCGAAATGGGATCACCCCAATGGTCCGCAGAATTGAGGAAAACTATGTGGAGCAGTACAAATATGTCGAGAACCAAGTGTGCGTCATAGCATAATTGGTGTATCCAAATCTGGTTTGCATCCGTGGCTCCTATTGGAGCAACACGAAAAGCTAATTTGTCCCAAGCCTCATCGACACCCGTTGCAGTAAGTCTTTTTTTTTTTTCTTTATCAATGCAAAATATTTTTCTACATTCTTTGCTAATTCGTGCAAATTGGTACACCCAAATATTGGGGCGTCGATGAGAAGCTCAATATCTACGATTTTGTAACTAATGGCAGCCTCGCCACCCATTACAGTAAGTTTTTTT
This sequence comes from Carallia pectinifolia, assembly GCA_037832335.1. NCBI lineage: Eukaryota > Viridiplantae > Streptophyta > Magnoliopsida > Malpighiales > Rhizophoraceae > Carallia > Carallia pectinifolia. The sequence goes on along the minus strand of CM075447.1, from coordinate 6,412,378 downwards.
AACTACAAAAGTTTATGTTTTCTTTGTCAATGGCCTCTGGGCTATGCACATCTTAACAGATAAGTGTGATGTCTGTTCACTGACGTTGGAATCTACCAAGTTCAACGAAGGGATTAGGTGCAACTTAAGCCTTTATTTTTACAAAAAATACCTAATGCAGCTTAATATGGTTGTTTTGGGACCGAACTTTTGCTTGATTTTACTGGCTTTACTAATCAGTATTTACAGGAAAAGCAGACATCTTCCAATCTTCCTCCTATGCCAGGTCCACTATTAATTTTAGAAGAGCTCCATTTGATTGAGTCCTTTTTTTTCCCCAACTTCGGTACAATTTGATTTTTTAATGTTTGGGTGTTGACGGAGAATAAAGGAAAGACGCATCAAGAATACTGGAAGAGCAATGGAAGTGAGGGTTACCATAACGTCAAAGGGAAAAAAAAAAGCTGAAAAAATATCTATCAAAATTAAAAATTTAGAAATTCTTGATGTTCCAAAATTAAAAATTTTAAAAATAAGATTATGCTTTTTTATTGTTTTCTTCCCTTAAAATAATATACTGCCCATTGTTCTCTCTAATTTTGACCTAAGTTTAAAAATGATTTGATTTTTGAATATTCAATGAAAAAGTTAGCTTGAGAAAGGAGATAACGAAGCTAAAACTTTCATGCATGACAAAAATAAAATAAAATAAAATATTAACTCTATTGAAATTAATATTTAGTTAGTCTTTTTAAGTGTGTATTGTTTAATCTATTATAGAATTTGAACATAACAATGTTGATCATTACAATAATTAGTTATTAAGTAGACATAATAATGTTGATCATTACAATAATTGGTTATTAAGTAGAATTTGGATGAATTTACTTAAATACATGTTTTTTTCAAAAAAAACAAAAGGGCTCATATACGTCAACTTTGTAATCCTATATTCAAATATTTGTTTGGAAAGAGATTAAAGTTATTAAAATTGTATAATTTACGACTTATTATATTTTTTATGTTTGAGTATATGCTTTAGAAAAAATCACTATATATAACACAGTAATGTCTAAACTTATGTAATTATCAAGATATTATATATAAAAATTACCAAAAAATAAAAATTTAAAATTAAAACACTTTAATTAAAAATATTAAAAAATACTTAATACCCGCGCATCGCGCGGGTTAAATCCTAGTATATATATATATATATATATATAAAGTGTCTTGTTCCCGTTCGTCGTACTTGCCGCAGCGAAAGCCTGCTGAGTTTGTGTTGTGTGAAGGCCAGTTTGGTAATTTTATGCATATCAACAGCTCGTGAATCTAAAAAGTAGGTTGAACCAATGTTGTAAAAATCGGAACGATAATTGAATCGAAAATTTTAGTGGTTTAAAGTCCAATCGGTTCAATCAGTTTAATCAGAAATTAAATCGATAAAACTAGTATTTAATATTAAATAGATAAAAAATACATATTTATATACATTACACTTAAAAATTTATATGTACAATGTACTATTATAATATATATGTATGCATTAAAATACTTATATTTATAAATTTAAAATAAATGATTAACAATTTATTAGAAAATAAAATTAACAAATTAAGAAAATTAATGATTGTCTTAAAAAGAGAAAATGGTAAGTGTTAATGTATTAATTATATAGAATTGTATATGTATTATGTGAGAAGTATGAGAAAATAATAAGTAAAAAAAGAGAAAGTCTACAGCAAGTTGTAAGTTAGTCTAGTGGTATGAGACTTGTCTTTCATATAAAAGGTCAGATGTTCAAAACCCAGCGTTAACAAAGTAAGGTGAAATTTTTTTTAATTATTGAACTGGTCAACCCGGGACCGGTTCACCGGTCCAACCGGTTCAACCGGTCCGTTGACCGGGTTTTGACTGGTCCGGTCTGATGGCATTTTAAAACTAAACTCGGACCAGACCTCTGACCGGTCACCGGTCCAACCGGTTGAACCGACTGGTTCGGTCCGAATTTAACAACACTCGGTTGAACTAGCATTTTATATTAGCAAAAATGTTTATATACAGACATTAGTCTCTACATTATTTTTATATACGCGTAATTTGTACAATTACAAGCATAATTTTTAATTATAGTTACACAAGTATTCATAGTTGCACAAATTAAATACATGTCAATGCAATATAAAAACTCAATCTATCTATATAATAAAACCCTTTATATTAATTATTTTTCTAACTATTTATGGACAATCAGCATTTTCTATAAAACATAACGAAATACTTTTATTCTTCCTTTTTACAACCATAACAATAACAAACGTTTTAAACTGCAAAACCAAACACTACCTGACATATATTTGACACTGATGTGGCAGTAGTAAAGATCAATTTGTCCAATAACTTCCTTTTTTTTTTTTTTTTGATACAAGAGTACGCAACGAAGTTACAAGAGAAAGAGACAAATAAACAATAAAAGAAACGAGAGGTTAGTCACCCCTCGGAAGTGCAACTCCAACCTTGTCAGCCTGCAAAAGGCCCAAAATACCAGAAAGTGGGGAGTCCCAAAACCAAAAGGTCTCCTCGCTAGAGGCCCCAACATTGGCAAGGTAATCAGCACAATAGTTCCCCTCTCTTAATGTGTGTTGAAGATGACAGCTCCACGGTAACTGAAGAAGTCTCCGGCATTCAGCAATGATAGCCCGGTGGTGATCCATGTCCCAGTCCTTCATTTGGATTTTTTGCAAAGCCAAAAGTGAATCAGATTCTACAATGACATGGCGCCAGCCACGATCCCAGGCGCACTGTAGGGCCATCACAATGCCCTGAAGTTCGGCATTGATAGCCATGGAGATGCCACAAAAACCAGAGAAGCCGAAAATCCAATGGCCACAAAAATCCCTTGCAACTCCACCAAAGCCCGCGATGCCAGGATTACCTTTAGCGCAGCCATCCACATTCACTTTTATATAAGGAGGGGCAGGTGGCTGCCAGCAAATCAAACGGTGATCCTTTTGGTGCATGTTCCAAACTAGCCCCGGGAGTCTATTAGCTTGCCAGCAGTCAAAATAATCAATGGCCCTCCTCCGAGCCATTAAGAACACATCAGTAGGAGATAGTGATTGGTTCGTGAAGATGCGTTTGTTCCTGCCATCCCACATATGCCATAAGGTTGATACAAAAAGAGTTCTGAAGGGGCATCCCCAAGGTGAGGGCAACTCATTTAGACAGCCCAATTTCATCCAAGTCTTGAAGTCCCGTAAAGGGTGTGGAGTTATGTCTAAGGCTCTGTAAAAGAGGCTCCAAACCTGCTCAGCGAAGGTGCAGTGGTAGAACACATGAGCTACATCCTCCCATATGGCGTCGCATCTCTCACAGGCTCCACTTTCCGAAAGGTGTCGGATGTAGCGTTGGCTATTTGTTAGTAGCTTGCCTTGCCAAGTCAACCAAATAAAAGTTTGCATATTTTTAGGGGCTGGGATTTTCCAGATCCACCCCCAATCTTCCTCAACATCCAGGTCATGGGAGATACGTTTACCAAAGGCGCTAGCCACTGAGAATCTGCCGGAATTCTCAGCCCAAACTAGTTTGTCACATAACCCAGAGGAGAGATTAAGATTAAAGCCTTTGAGAATTAGCTTTGTTTCGTGGTTGATTTTGCCATGAAGTAGAGACCAAATCCAGCAGCCATTGTGGTCCCAGTATTTATTTACCGCCCAGTCCAATTCGTGAGGGTCTGGATGTGTCCCAGCAACATCAATTAAAGGTTTATCTAGGGCCCAAACATCAAGCCAAAATCTGACTTTGCATCCATTGCCGATACTCCATCTCAGCCCCTCTTCAAGGAGATCACGTCCATTAACCATAGCAGCCCAAACAGCAGATTGAGAGGAATGTCTGGGTGCTTCGAGGAAATGACATTGGGGGAAATATTTAGCTTTGAGTACATGGATCCAAGGTTTGTTTACCCCATTCAAGGCTTCCCATCCAAGCTTAGCTAAGAGGGCTAGATTCATATCCCGGGTCTTTCGCAAACCAAGCCCTCCAGCCCAACGTGGTCTGCAAACATGATCCCAAGCAACAAGACTTACTTTGGACTGTTCCTCCGTAGAGCCCCAAAGGAAACGTCTATTCATCCTGTCAATCTCCTCACAAATAGTCCCAGGCAAATAGGTAGTGTGCATTAGATAATAGGGAACAGACTGAGACACGCTCTGAATAAGGGTAGCCCGTCCGGCCAGCGAGAGAGAGGCGGCCTTCCAGCCATTTAACTTTGAGCGAATTTTGGAGATGAGCCCTTGAAAAATCTCCGGATTTCTGCGATCATGAAATAAGGGAATGCCTAGGTATTTCCCAAGATTATTGACTGCAGAAAACCCTAGCACACTACCAATAGCATGTGACACAGGCCTTGTCACACAAGGAGAGAAAAAAAAGCTTGGATTTTTCCTTACTAACACGCTGGCCCGATAGTAGACAAAAGGAGGATAAAACATTACTGATTGCTCTGGCAGTGGGGACCTGAGCGCATCCAAAAAGCAAGAGGTCATCTGCAAAGAAGAGGTGTGAAAGATGTGGCCCATGACGGGAGACTTTTATTGGCTTCCACTTCTTACAATCAACAGCCTGGAATATAAGATGAGACAAGCGCTCAATGCATAGCATAAATAAATATGGAGACATGGGGTCACCTTGTCGCAATCCGCACATGGGGTCACAACTGGCGTCAGTCTCTCATAATTAAGCTTTGGGGTAGGTCCATTAGCTTCACATATCTTTGTAATCGATTAAAAGAATTATGGAAACCGAAGGGGGAGCTCTGTGTGCTCGATTTGGGTTGTGAGTATTTTGCAGTTAAGTTCACTTGCGTAGATGATTTCTCAAATGCCCTGTGTGGCGGCCCGTGGATAATCTTAGGCCATTATCTCGTGGTCCAGGAGTGGATACCCCACTTTAAACCCTCCACGGCCACCATCAATTCGGCCATTGTCTGGGCTAGGTTCCCGGAGCTTCCAATTGAATATTACAATAAGGAGGTACTTAATACTATTGGGGGTTTGATTGGTCGCACTATTAAGGTTGATAATTCTACCTTAATGGCCTCAAGGGGAAAGTTTGCTAGGATTTGTGTGCAGATTGATTTGAGCAAACCCTTGCTATCCAAGATTTGGATTGAGGACATGCTAGTGAAAATTGAGTACGAGGGTCTTCCGTCCCTATGCTTTGAATGTGGGCAAGCCAATCATGTAAAGGACCTTTGTCCGAAGCTTAACCCTGTTGATACCTGTGAAAAGGGTCCCAGAGAGGGACAGTCAATGGGTAAGGATGGGGCTGCTGTCACCGTTGAGGAGGCAAAATACGGGCCTTGGATGCACGCCCAGAAACGCGGAAGAAGAGCTAATAACAAGAGTCAAATGGAAAGAGTTGGCAACAAGGATGCTAACTCTACTAGAAAACAACAAGTGGAAGGATCCCGTTTTGCGGTCCTAGGTAATGAATTGGAGATTAATAGTGAATCCCCGGCTATAGAACAGGCTGTACCAAGGGTTAGCCATGCACCACCCAGTTCTGATTCTAACCCAAAAACTCCATTGGCTTTGTTTACGCCACGACACCATGCCCCTAACAAGGAGAACATAAGCCCCAAAATCAACGGCGCTGCCTTGGGGCATACTTATGGAGACCTTGGTGACCACTCCAAGATAAAATATACTGGATCAGGGACCCCAGCTACTCCTTCGGCTAAATCACGGGCTATCAATCGACAAGTCCTGACTACTATACAAGACAAAAACATTACAGCATCCATGGAGGTACATATGAATGATCAGGGAAGCTCACAGGTAACGGTCCCAAACTTGGCTAGCTTGTTTGAAAAAGCTTTTGCTAGACCCTCCCCTAACTCTGATGCAGGAACTAGCAGCCCACATCCTAAGGCCCCTGATCCTACGGGGGGGTATTCTACTGGGCCAATTGGCAGAGACTTGAGAAAGAAGAAACAACTCAAACCCAATAGAGCTCATCCGTATTCACCCTTAGCTGTGTCTCCCACTGGTATTCCCCAGTCTCAGAGTACCAGTGGTAGCACTGACAAGGATTCTCCTCTGCCATCAGATTTGGAGCGGCCTACGGAGAGCTCCTCTCTCTCTAATATTTCTCTATGAATTTACTCGTGTGGAATGTGCGCGGGGCGGGGAAAAAAAGAATTACCCGCACTTTGAAGGACTTTTTCTCTTTATACAAACCTTGCATTGTATCAATTTTGGAACCTAGAATAAGCCAAGAAAAAGCCAATACTGTCATGGAAGAACTCAATTTCAAAGGTAATTGCCGCATGGACCCTGTGGGATATTCCGGAGGTGTGTGGCTACTTTGGGACACTGATAGAGTTCAATTAGATGTGCTCTTTAAATCTCCGCAAGCCATCCATGCTGTTGTATATGACCAGTCTCAACCATCTTGGATTCTCTCTTGTATATATGCCCATCCAAATGACTTGGTTCGTGATCGCATGTGGGATAGTCTCAGAATTGTTGCTGAAGCTATGCCTCTCCCATGGGCTTTGATTGGGGATTTCAACGACATAATGGACGTGGCCGAAAAAAGTGGTGGTTCTACAAAAACTGCCAGGAGATGTCGCATCTTTCGAGAACATGTAGAGGCTTGTAACCTGCTCGATGTGGGTTTTTATGGGCCTAAGTTCACCTGGTGGAACAGTGGCTCTGGGACTCGAATCATCCGAGAAAGAATTGATAGAGCTCTTGTTTCGGAGTCGTGGCTCTTAAAATTTCCCAAAGCTCATCTACGTCACCTCCCACGTATAAACTCGGATCACTGCCCACTACTACTTCAACTCACTGACCAACAAGATATTTGTAGAGTCAGTCGGCCCTTTAGACTTGAAGCCATGTGGTTACTTCATAGCGAATTTGAGTCCTTAGTTCATCAACATTGGCTTCCTCGGAACCTCTCTGTGCGTGAGTCCCTCAATCAGATTCATATGGCTGCAGTGGAGTGGAATAAATCTACATTTGGGAATCTATTTCAGCGAAAAAGGAAGCTCCTTTCAAGACTTCAAAGAGTGCAAAGTAGCCTCATGCGTTGGGATTCACTCCACAATAGACAGTTAGAAACTGATCTGATTCATCAGTACAATGAAATCCTTGATCAAGAGGAGATCTTCTGGTTCCAAAAATCTCGAAGAGACAAATTGCTCCTTGGTGACCGCAACACAAGATTCTTTCACTCATCCACAGTAAAGCGCAGGAGGCGCAACCATATTAGGACACTCAAAGATGATGATGGAAACTGGTTAGTGGGAGTGGAGGACCTCAAAAATCACGCCACCGATTATTTTATAAAACTCTTCTCCCCCCAAGGGGATATTCAGTCTGTTGGGAATATTAGCCAATGGCCAGAGATCTCACCAATCTTACTCTCCAGATTGGGGGCTGCTCCTAGTAAAGATGAGGTGCATAATGCCTTAAAATTGATGGGACCGTTCAAGGCCCCGGGACCTGATGGCTTCCAGGCAGTCTTCTTCCAAAAATATTGGCACATTGTGGGAGATTCCCTCTTTGAACTTGTGAAGTCTTCCCTTCTGTTGGGACAGATACCTGACAGCATCAATGACACACTCTTAGTCCTCATTCCGAAAATGGACTGCCCGGAGAAAATCTCTCAATTCCGGCCCATCTCCCTCTGCAATGTTGTTTACAAGCTCATCACAAAGGTCATTGTGGAGAGGCTACGACCTATCATGGATGGTCTCATTAGCCCCATGCAGGCAAGCTTTATGGCTGGCCGCTCCCCCCATGACAACGTTGTAATCGCTCAAGAAGTTATTAACTATATTCGGCGGAAGAAGCGGAGCAAATGGGGAGCTATGGCCTTGAAGATTGACCTCGAGAAAGCTTATGATCGAGTCAATTGGTCCTTCCTCAGGGAAACTCTCGAATCTCTACCTTTCCCACCAAACTTTGTCAAGCTCATCATGAACTGTGTTACTACTGTTGATATGTCAATTCTTTGGAACGGAGAATAACTTCCTTTATTTACGTGGCAAATGTACATCATATTACCACATGCAGTGGCATTCAAATAAAAGTCACTCTGTTTTGTCAAATGTTTTTTCTTTTTTTTTTAATCTTTTAATTTAAATTAATAAGTAAAAATATAGTTATATAAAAAAATACAAAAAAACATAAATAAATTATCTATCTACTCTTCTTTCCTCCTATTTCTTTTTCAAATAATTGCTCATAAAAATAATAATAAAGCACCAGCCACAACACCGGCGCCGACATCAGCAAATCTCAACAACAACACCACCACCACCGATCATGGCTCCGTCTCCTTTTTAATCAACGTTGACGTCTCTCTCTCCCTCAGCTCACGTTGCCTCTATTTACAGCGACATTGCCACGTTCCAAGCATCAATCATGGGTTTTGAAAAGAAAAAAAAAAAAAAGAAAAATAAAGTGAAAAAAACAAATCATATCCCAAATCCTGCCCAGTGAAGCATTTACCAAAAGTACTGCCACTAGTTGTACTACTATTACTACTAGTGTTGCTATTATTATAACTATAGCCTGCTGCATCAGTTCCGCCGACTGAGACGCGAAATCGGAAGGCGGGGAGCTGGGGTTGAGGAGCGGGAGAACAGTTGACGGCGGGGAAGAGCGGGCTGGGGAAGTGGGTGTCGTTTGAGATGGAAGAGGTGTTTGTTTTCTTGGCGAGGGAGGCCTCTTAGCTTTCTCATCGGGGCTCCAGTTGGAGAGTGGCAGTGGTGACCCTGACTCGTTGCCGCTGCTTTTTGCCATTATTTCTTCAACTTCTTCTTCTTCTTCAAAGGATTAGGCGACTAGGCAGGCAGCCTGAGAGAGAGAGATCCGACACTTTTGAGTCTGGGTTCTATGTGGAGGATCTATTTACTGAAAGTGTTATAGGACGCGGTGGCGGCACGGTGGCGAAAATGGGGTATGGATGAATAGAGACGAGAGACAATTAACATATAAAAAATTTTTGTTAATCAAATAAAGAAAAAAACATATAAAACATTTTGAAAAACAGTACAAAAAAGAATTATATGTATTATTATATATATGAATTAGTGATTTTAAATTAGAGTTCTGTACGTGATCTATATATTGGTAGTCATAATTAGTATTTATATTATGATAAATTTTTTTATTTTTATGACAAGATTTATAATTTTTATAATAAAAAATAATATGTTAATTTTTTATATTATATTTTATTAAATTTATTATAGAAATAAATATATCAAGTATAATTACTAATATATTGATCCTAAACTTTTTCCTTTAAATTAAAGGATGAAAAGGAAGAAAAAAATAGCCAACAGAAAAGTTAGCAACCTTTATTTGAATGTCACGTCATCTTTGTATATGAGGTAAATTTGCCGCGTAAATAAAAGAGGTGATGTGGTAAATTAATTTTGTCATATAATAAGTTACGTCAATGCCAAATTAATAGATAACGGTAATTTTAACAGATTTAAAGATACAAAAACTTTTTACAACGGAATTGACTTTAATTAAGTATCGTTTTTGTTGTTAATCCTAATTTGATCATTCAAAAATTTAATAATAATATTATAAAAAGGAAATTGAGAGAAAATTTTTCCTTAATCCTTACCATATATAATAAATATTTTTTTCTAATTAAAAAATTTGATAATTTAAATTAAAATTTATCACAAAATAATAGTGAAATTTATTTTTCTACTTGATTACTCATTAATCTAATCTAATAATAATATTATTAAAGGAAATTGGGAGAAAGTTTCTCTTTAATCTTTGTCAAATAATAAATGTTTTTTTCTAATTAAAAAATTAAAATTTATCACAAAAGAATAGTGAAATTTATTTTTCTACTTAATTACCCATTAATACTAACATATGTAACGACCACACCCTTATTTGTTACTTTTAATAAACCAAAATTATTATTTAGGGGGTGTTTGATTTTATTGATAAGAATTGTTGTTGCTGTTGAAAGTCAAAAGAAAATAAGATAAAATAGTATTTAATTATTTATTTTAAGATGCTACTATTGCTGAAAAATACTCCAAAATGCTACTGATTTTGAAAAAATAGAAACTACTTACTTTTTATTTTCATTAACAACTAATAAACAAGACAATTACAAAATTATCTTAGTGAAAAGAGCACTGAAAGCTGCGCAGAGTTGAGGACAAAGCAAATATTCTGGACCATGCAATTAGACCCGTGAAGGACATAAATGTATTAAAATCTTTTTTCCATTTGTTTTGCTCCCCCGAAAAGATGTCTGCAACTATTTGATATAATAATTTAATAATAATTTAATGTATTTTTTTTATTTTTAATCCTAGTTTGAGTTCTACAAATAATATTTGTGAGGTTTTGACCTCCAAAATTATTTGATTTGACTGTAACTCACGTGTCCTTAGTTTAAACTCATTAATATTTGGTCAGTTTAGAGGAGGCTGCCTCAGCCTCAACAGAACTCAGATAGAAAGTCTATTCCTATGAATTAGGTTGAATAGGGTATCAAATAGTGTAAAAATCTGACTTTGACCTACAAATTTGATAACTAATATGCTCGCAACAGATTTTTTTAGTCAAAGTGTACAAAATTGACAATATGAGTTTCAAAATAAAATAATAGTTTTAATAAAAACTATTAGTTTTTATTTTTACAAAAGAAAGACTAAAAAAATAATTTTATATTCCATATATATAAAATTAAAATTATGTTTTCTAGCACGATAATCTATGCAGTAAAAAGAATTTTTACTATATAAATTATAGTCACATATTTAATAAATTTTTATTTATAATTATATAGGATATATTTTTGTAAGACTAGTTTAGATTATATAAAAATAAAAATATTATTTATAATAATAAAATAAAAATAGAATGTTTGAAATAATTATTTTACTATTTTAATAACAATCAACTAATGTTAATTTAATAAAATACTTAATTTTACTTTATTTATCAATAATTTATAATAATAATTAAGAATAACAATTAATAATCAATAATAATAAAAATAATTAAAAATAGCAAAACTAAAGAGACTCTAAGAATTGAAGCCCTACAACACAGACGTATGGGAGATAGGGAATTCGCTGCAACGGAAAGCGAAGAAGCCCCACAACACGTTTGCCAGAGTGGGTGAGACTTATGGGCCATTCTGCTCAATCAAGGCAAGCAAATTGAATGCCATGTATCTTCTTTTCACACAATATCGATGACCCTTGCGACAAGTTGTTACAGCTAGGTTGCGGATGCCCATGATGCAGCTAAAGCATTGGTTTTGGCATATGAGAAGCCTGTGGCAGAAGGGTGATATATATGCACAGCAGATGGGGTCACAATTGGAAATATGGTTGAGAAATTGACAAACGTGTCTCCCAATCACAACTTTTCCTTAATTATAGTTTTCTAATTAATATTTTCTTTATGTAAATTATCCTACTCCAATTTCTCACAATCATATCATATCTATCTATTTAATTTATTTAGCATAAAGAGCTTTGAGAAAGCTTTGCCTAATTTTAGCTGTCAAGTGGCAAAAAATTACCAATATTTTTTTAGGTGCATTAAGAAACTCATTGAAATATAAAATATACAATAAGGGTAACTTTTACCTATTATAAAATTCACTTCTTTTTTCTTAGAATTTGAACTCAAGATCTCTAAAATAAAAATTGGAACTCTAATCACTAGGTATCCCCTAAGGGACACCAATTTTTCATTAACTCTTAATATTTCTTAAATTACTTTTAATTACCTAAATATGCGAACTCAAAAAAATGAATTGGAATCCTTCAATACAAAATTCCCCTACAATCGTCCCAAAATTGCCGTTTTAGATGTAGTCCACAGTGGATTTATTTTGATTGTTGCCAATTCTTACCTTTTTTTCATTTTGATTACAAATTTATTAAAATTTGATTTTCGTTTTTTAATAATTGTCTTTTATTAGAATTGATTACACATTTATCTTCTCCAACTGAATTTCCCTCACCACACTGCCGCCAATTTTGGGTCAACAATTTGGCTTTGAAGTATTGCATCTTGTTTTCCACGCAGAAATTCGTAGGGCATGTTTCTATGGTTGGAGTTTTCTGTCTTCGCCTTTTCTAATGTGTAAAGATAAAAGAAAGATATCAATGGAGGCAATATGGATGCATATAGCAAGTAGTATATACGCATACATACCCGAGAGTTTTTTATCTCAATCCTCAACTTTAGCAATTGGGGAGAAGCTTTTGTCCCATATCAGTCTCAATTTCTATGTTGAAACTCCATTTTTCACTTTTCTTTTTTTGCTAACTTTCAGGGTTCAGAAAAGAAGAGCAATAATCTCGAGTATGATACCTCTGGATAGGTAATACTCGCAGTCGGAATCATAGCGTAGGTGGAAATGGCAAAACCCTGCGTGCCGCCAAGATAAGTCATTGTGCAACCACGCCAACATCTTAATTTGCTGGATCATTCAAATATTGGCCTGATGATTCTTAGTTGAACAGGTGATGTACTATCCACATGTTGAAACTGTCTCATAAATTTCGTTCTATTTATCTGACTATTATTATGTTTCTCATGCAGATTGTTGCTCTCTGCATAATTCATTAAACTCTAACATTTGATCCAAACAAAAACCTACCCTTTTACCCCTATTTCTAAATTTCTTTTGGTCCCACTCCTTTAGTAAATCAAATGGGTGTTTCAAAATTTTGAAACTGACTTAAAGAAAGAACTCGATTGAACAGTATTTATTACAGCTTCAACAATCTTTAGGACAAAAACGCTGAACTTCTATCTAATCTTAGATGTAAGAAGTTAAGTGATTTCCAGTACTATAAAAATACCTTTCTTACTCGCCTTATGCTTAGGATTAGGATTATTAGGGTCAAGGCGGATGGCTTCCAAAAGAAATGGAGAACCAAAATTTTGAGGGTGAAGAAGATTCATAATTTGGCAGGTGGAATACGAATAGTCTTTGTTGGGGTCAAAGGTGGTATCCGTAAGGGTTTGCCATGTACCATCAATCTTCTTCTGGTATTGGAATTTCCATTTTACTGAGGGTGGATCTGTTTCAGAAAGAAGGGCCATGTAGTAGGCAACAGGTTTCTGATAGTTCCAAGGTTTAAATTCCCAATTGGCGCCAAAACAAGTTAGGACTGCACCATAGGGGGTTCCAGCAATTTTAGTGGGTTTAGTGGGGATATAGCCTGCTTCCACTAAAAAGAGATTTTGATAAATTTCTTTTTGTTGAAAATCAGTCCATGTATCCGAAGATAATGGTTTTAAAATATTTTGAGAAGTCTCCAGAGATGAAGATGAGACAATCTCCTTTTGTTTTAAAATGGGTTTAGAAATTATACCTGAGGGTTTAGCTGTGTCCACTGGCTGTGGTTGTTTAGTGAGGTTTTGGAGGGCCTGAAGAATTTCCGGGCTTTGAGCTAATTTGGCAGCCCATTCTTGAACTGCTAGCTCTTTTGACTTGGAAATTGTGGCTTCCATTTGTTTATTTTCCTCATCTTGGAGGACATCTGTCCAGGCTTTTTTAACAGTTTTAATAACTCTAGGATTTTGGTCCATAGGGGTTTTAATAGCTTTAATGGCAGAAGCCATTAGTTTAATGGGGCCTGAGGCTTTTTTAGGAGAGGGGCTCTGCACTGTTTCATCAGAAACTTGGGCTTTGCCTTTGTCAAGTGTTTTGGATTTGGATTTTTTAGGGGGCATTGTGGAGAAGGCCTGTTTTGGAGGAATTCACGAGTCAAAAAGTCAGGTAGTGAATTGGATTCTCCCTTAATATATTCAATATCAAAATCAAATATACTAAGTATAGCCTGCCATCTAGCAAATATTTGTTTAGAAGCAACATTTTTAACATCTTTTTCTAAAATTTCCTTAGCAGACTTACAATCAATACGAAGTAAAAACTTTTGATTGAGTAAATCAGCTTGAAATTTAGAAATACATTTTACAATACTCAAAATTTCTTTTTGTATAGTAAAATAATTGGTTTGAGCACCTTTCCAGTGTCCAGAAGTATACTGTAATATATATTCCTGTCCATTAGAAAGCTGTTTTAAAATACCACCATAACCAAGATTATAGTGTGATGGATATCCTTTACCAGTAGGAATGAAGTTAAAATACTAATGTCTCGGCTAACAACATAACCGTCAACCTTACCATTGATGGTTAATCGAGAAGCATTAGCAGTTGAAAGTTTCTCAGAGGTATATTGATGTAAGTGTTTAGGAACTATACTCTCTTTGATACAATTCAGGTCTGCACCTGTGTCAAACAGAGCAATAGTTTCTAACGAAAAATCATTTGAAAAAACGATTTTGATTTTAATTAAATACTTTTGGGAGGTAATTTCCCGTAAAATATTTAAAAAGTCATTGCTGTTTTCTGGGAGCTGAACATCTGCTTCTTGTTCAGGTTCAGAAACAACTAATGAGTTTTGTAAAAGCATTTGTAATGTTTGGGAATCATTAATTTGCTTTTCTTTTAAAGATTTTAGTTCAATTTTAATAGTCTTGATCTCAGATTGTAATTGAGTCAAAGAGAGGTCAGAAGACTGGGGTTTTTGTGATTTATTCAAAATAGTAGTCAAATCATAAGGGTTGGTTTTAGAGGTCAAAGCAACTGTGGTAGTTGCAGGAGGAGTTTCTAAATATTGTTGAAGCTGTAATAAATACTGCTTCTGGATTTCAGGATTGTCGATGCTCTTAATGACCTGAAGAATGAATTCTTGATCTTTTGTAAGAACATTGACCTGTTTATCAGAATCAGAATCAGAACTAGTCTTACTACTAGTATCTGCAAGTTCATCAATTTCTAGATGATCTTTTGACGAACTATCTTCTGATTCAGAGAGTTCAAGAAGTAGGGATTGAATTCTTTGACGAATATCATCAGAGAGGTCAATCTCATGGAGACGTTTATTGAGTTTACAAAATCGAGCAATATGCCCTGGTTTGTGGCATTTAAAACAGACTATTGGTTTAGAAGGAGCGGGAAAATCTGTTTTAAAATGTTTTTGTTTAGGAAAACGTTTCTTTTTCAAAGGTGGTTTATAAAAAGCATCCTTAGATGGAAGATGTTTTTTAGAAAACCGTTTGTTTTTTGAAAAAGAAGATTTAGCGGGTGTTTTCTTTTTAGAATCATTGGAAATAGGATTAAACTCAAACTGTTTACAGAAACTACCAAGTTCCTGTTTGGTTCGCGCCATTTCCCATTTCAAATGTTTCTGGAGTTTATTGATTTTGTTATCATCAATTTCTGATGTGGAAATAGATGATGTTTCAAGTTCATCCAGAACCTGAATGGTTTTAGAAGAAGTAGTCGATTGACTAATCCTAACAGGAGTATCTAGAACGATGTTAGAACTAGAGGATTCTGCTGATCCCAGAGTTTGAAGTTGCTGTTTAATAATGTCAAGAAAACTTGTTTTATTATTTTGAAATTGTTGTTTACTGGAAGAGGAAACTTCAAAAGGTTTAAAAACAGGTGTTTTATTAATCTGAACTGTAGGTAAGTTGGCGGGAATTGGTTTTAAAATTTGGTCTTCAATTCTGGTCAACTGTTTACCAATAGTATGCAGACTAATATTTGAAAAATTGTTTTGTTCAATCAAACTCTTTAGATTCTTATCTTCAGAGTTTGTGGGGATTTTGAATGGAGATGTTTCAATGGAAACTTCACCTTGTTTAAAAGAACATTTGCGTGGAGGAGGGTGTTCAGACTCAATCTGTTTTCCCTCTATTTCCCACACAGGAAGTGTTTTTTGTTTAACAACAGGGTTTATGGTTTTAAAAAATGGATTATTTGGTTTTTTCAAAATATCATGTGGCCATTCAAAATATGAAAATTCGTTTTTCCAATTTTCTGAAGTGGAAGTATGATATTCAAACCAGTCAAAAAATGGAATATGAATTTTATGCGTTTCTAGAAATGTATAAAAGTCCTTTTGTATTTCTGGTAAAATGTTTCCAAAATGCAAAAAGAACCATTCACGCATTTCTTTTCGTTTAATAGAATAAAAATCTTGTCTTAAAAAAGTTTTGTCTAACACAAATTCTTTTTCAAGAACATTCAAAATATTTTCTGTGATTGCAGAATAGGTTGGAGAGGTTGGTTGAGAAGGAGGACTATCCTGTGCAACCTGTTCCTGTTCTACAGGGTTTGATGGTTCACCATGTTCATAAACAGAGTGAGGGATTGTACTAGAATATTTAGTGTGTTTAAATTTAGGATCAGGCAAGTCTGATGTAGAATGCCTCGGTTTAGTAATAGGAATGTTGATAACAGATGGAATCTGAGATACATTACCTAAGTTTATTGTGGAAACAGAATCATCAGAAAACCTAGAACTAGCAGACCTAAGAATTCTGTCGAATTTCAAAGTGACTTTACCATCACTGAATTGTCTAATCTGGACTAAGTCCGGGTTTATTTCAGGAGGAGGTAATTCTGCCGGTGGGGCAGCTCCTTGAAGGATCCATTCAGTTGGAAAAGTGATGTCTTTCCATTGAATGAGTTTAGGAATTTGAACATTGGATCTTGTGAGATCCGTTTGAATCAAAAGTGTTTCACCTTTTACAGACTTTTGCAAATGTTTAATGGGAGTGAATGCAGATGCAAGCAGTCTATAATGAATGCGAAACATTAATGCAACTGGAATGGAACCAGGAAGCATATGATAATTATGCGTTTTAATTTGCAAAACTGCAGCTTTCAAAATGTTTTTATCCTTAAGAGAAATGGCCAAGTCAGGATAGCAATCAAAAGAGATTGGTCCCGTGTTTAAAGTAGACTCAACAGTTCCTAAAAGAGAAGCTTGAAACTGAGTGTGTCTTGCATCTCTAAGGACAGCGAGAATAGAAGTGTCTAATCCTTCACGAGTGAGGGGTCTAAATGCAACTTGAATAAGTCCAATATGTATATATTCAAAGCCTTTTTGTTTATGAAGTTTAAGAGATTCAGGAGTCAAAAGAGTTACTTCTTTTAATGAAGCTGAAAGAGGAATGTCTCTCTGTTCAGTCTTAATATGCAGATCGGTTTTAAATGGAAGTCTAGAAAAGATAGATTTAGACAGATGATATATCTGGCTTGGTTTAATACGTGGTATTTCCCAATTATCAATGTTTTTAAAATTTTCATATGTCATTTCTTCTCTATTTACAACTCTACGGATCTCAGAGGAATCTGAGGTAGAAGAGTTTGAGAAAGAAGTGGATCTACAGAAATTTGGGTCCATGTTTAAAAATAATAAAGATCTTGTTTATGATAGACTATTCCGGTTATACCCTTCAGCACACAGACTTATTGCCCTTTCCGTCGGGACTTCCTGCTGCTTACCTCTGAACTGGGTTCAATTGGAACCGCTTTTACTGTTCCATTTGGACAGTATGAGTGGAATGTTATGCCTTTTGGATTGAAAAATGCTCCGAGTGAATTTCAGCGTATCATGAATGATATTTTTGCTGCATATTCATCATTCATCATTATTTACATTGATGACATCCTTGTATTTTCTCATTCCATTACAGAACATTTTAAACATTTGAAAACATTCTTTTTTATCACTAAGAAGAATGGCCTTGTCATTTCTAAACCTAAAATGTCACTGTTTCAGACAAACATCCGTTTCCTAGGTCATCATATCTGCCAGGGAACAATTACTCCAATCCAACGATCTTTATCCTTTGTTGATAAATTTCCTGATAAAATCTTTGACAAAACTCAGTTGCAAAGATTCCTTGGAAGTCTTAATTATGTTTTGGACTTCTATCCTAATCTTAGTCAACTCTGTAAACCCCTTCACCAACGCCTTAGGAAGAATCCTCCTTCCTGGACAGACGAACACACTTCAACTGTCCAACGGATTAAACAAATGGTTAAGGAAATTCCTTGCCTTTCTCTTCCTGACCCCCTTGCACCTAAGATAGTTGAGACTGATGCCTCTGATCTTGGTTATGGTGGTATTTTAAAACAGCTTTCTAATGGACAGGAATATATATTACAGTATACTTCTGGACACTGGAAAGGTGCTCAAACCAATTATTTTACTATACAAAAAGAAATTTTGAGTATTGTAAAATGTATTTCTAAATTTCAAGCTGATTTACTCAATCAAAAGTTTTTACTTCGTATTGATTGTAAGTCTGCTAAGGAAATTTTAGAATCCCATTCCTAATAAAAAAGACTTGTTGAATAAATTGCATTCTGCACTCATATTCTCCAAGTTTGACTTAAAATCAGGTTTTTGGCAGATTCAAATTGCCTCACAAGACCGTTATAAAACCGCTTTTACTGTTTCATTTGGATAGTATGAGTGGAATGTTATGCCTTTTGGATTGAAAAATGCTCCGAGTGAATTTCAGCGTATCATGAATGATATTTTTGCTGCATATTCATCATTCATCATTATTTACATTGATGACATCCTTGTATTTTCTCATTCCATTACAGAACATTTTAAACATTTGAAAACATTCTTTTTTATCACTAAGAAGAATGGCCTTGTCATTTCTAAACCTAAAATGTCACTGTTTCAGACAAACATCCGTTTCCTAGGTCATCATATCTGCCAGGGAACAATTACTCCAATCCAACGATCTTTATCCTTTGTTGATAAATTTCCTGATAAAATCTTTGACAAAACTCAGTTGCAAAGATTCCTTGGAAGTCTTAATTATGTTTTGGACTTCTATCCTAATCTTAGTCAACTCTGTAAACCCCTTCACCAACGCCTTAGGAAGAATCCTCCTTCCTGGACAGACGAACACACTTCAACTGTCCAACGGATTAAACAAATGGTTAAGGAAATTCCTTGCCTTTCTCTTCCTGACCCCCTTGCACCTAACTTGGATGGCTCCTCCTCTCTCTCTAAAAATCTATCCTCCCCCTTCTCTCTAGAAATCCTTCTCCAAGTCCTCCAGAAAAGTCCTCCCTCTTGTTCATAAGGTCTTTTCTGTTTATCCTTCTGTACTCTCCCTTTATGTAATAAAGTTTGTTTTATTTCTACCATGTTTTATTTATATCTTGTCTAGCACCAGATGTGGTAGGCTTGCCTCCCGAGTTGGTTACTTTCTGTATATGTTCTTATTTTCTGTTCTTATTTTCTGTATATGTTCTTATTTTCTGTTCTTATTTTCTGTTCTTATTTACTGTTTTGTTCTTATTTTCTGTTTTCTGCTTATTATTTTGATCTAAGTATATAGGCTGGAAACCAGAACCAAAAGGATTCTGAGTGTCTTATATGGTACATAAGAACGGCAAACCCTTACGGATACCACCTTTGACCCCAACAAAGACTATTCGTATTCCACCTGCCAAATTATGAATCTTCTTCACCCTCAAAATTTTGGTTCTCCATTTCTTTTGGAAGCCATCCGCCTTGACCCTAATAATCCTGATCCTTCCCTGTACTTTTCCTACTGGGATTATCAGCAGGCATGGTTCAATGCCTTTTTCTATCAAAACTCTAAACGAGGCCACACTTGGCTTATTTATTTTGATCGAACTTTTGAACCAGTTCTCATTCCAAATTGGTTTCTCCAATGGTGGGACTATTTTGGTTGTATTGTGTCTATTCTACCGGAAGAACTCCTTCCATCATATAAACTTTTTGAACAACATTATACCCCTCCAGAACCAGAAAAGAAATTCCCAAAAATCTTTTCGTTCTGCATAAACTTTTTTATTCCATGGGTCCTCAAATGGGACTATTCTTTTATGAACCACAGAGCAGGAAGAATGGTTGTCAGAACCTTCCATATTCGTTGGTATGACATCCCTTCCAATGTTAAACCTAAAGCTGTTGAAAAATGGCTTCTTAAACACCGTTCTGAACTTTTAAAATCCAAAGAATCCTCTTTCCCTCAGCTCCCAGCTATGAATAAAAATCATGCTGCTTTTCTAGCGGAAAAGACTCATTGGCAGTTTAAACTCTCCTCAGCTAAAACCAGAGACGAATATCTTGCCATCATGGAAGAAATGTCTCAAGCATTGACACCTCCTTCCTCCTCTAAGAAGTCTTCTGAAAAGGTTGTTGACCTAGCAAAGGACACTGAAGACTCCAGTGAAGAAGAAGAAGAACAGGAAGATACTCTTCCTCCTGGGTATGCCCAGGATCCTTTTGACATGTAAACACCGTTTGTAAACACCGTTTAATTACTGTTTGCAAATTGCAAAAATGCCACCGGTCAATGAACAGTAGTACTGTTCACATTTATTTCAAAAATGCCACCGGTCCTGCGACAGTACTTAAACAGTACCCCTCTCCCCTCTCCCATATATTCTCTTTGAAACAATTTCAAACAACCCTTTTTCTTTTCCTACATAACCATTAAGCAGATAATTATCCAAAATCATCAAAAGTCCATCTGTTTCCATCAATGGCTCAAAAAACTCACCAAAATTTAAAGAATGGCATTGGTGGGTAGGTATGCACATACTTTTTTTTTTCCATCAACACAAATTCCTAAAACTTCAGTTGTTGTCTTGCATGCTAAAAATTTGAGAAATCCATTTAATTTTAACTTATTTGAGCAGTTACTTCGTTTATTATATTAAAACACTTTGTATAATTGTAAATTATTTTTTGAATCATTTTCCAAAAGGCCTGATAGATACATGCCCCTATATCTATAGAGGATATAATTAATACAAAAATTAGTTGAATTTCATCATTTAAAAAGCATAACATCAAACAAAGAAATTTTGATTTATTTGGTTTTTTTTTTTTTAAATTTTAGAAGACATACTAAGCAGCAAATGTACTTTCTAAAACTGATACCCAACAAGCCGCAAACCTCCCTTCAATGCTATTCTTGGTGCAAGTTTATTGTTCAAGAAAGGATATCTTGCAGTTTGACGACTCCAATGAAAAAGATATAAACGATTTGTCAAAAAGAAGAAAGAAATGAACTACATATGCATTGAAATGAACAAGATAAATATTCAAAATGCATCTTATTAGCTAAATAAAACAGTAAAGTCAAGAAAATGTGCAACTAGTGACATTAAATCGTCATAAAGTCAAGAAAATGACCATATCTAGAATTCCCCTAAGACAATTTCCAAGAAATTGCCTTCTCGAAGTTTAATCACAAAGTCACTAGAGACATTAAATCATCATAAAGTCAAGAAAACTGACTATATCTAGAATTCCCTTAAGAGAATTTACCAAAAATTTTCTTCTCGAAGTTTGATCACAAAATCACTAGTCAGGTAGTTGACAAATATAACTATCGGACATTTAAGCACAGGTGTTTTATTTCTGATTTCCACAAACCAAGACAAAAAGTGTAGACCCAAAATTTCAAGACTATTCTGCAGGGTGGAAAATTGCAGTCACTTTCCAAGTTGAGCAAACGCTACCAATTTCAAACATTTATTTTAACCTTAAAAACCAGAAAAGTCGCAAGTCTATATGCCGTGTGATGTGGGAAGTCCGACATATTTTCAAGAAGAATTTGACTACACAGACACAATTAATTAGATACGTAAAAAATACGTAATTAATTTAACGATATTAAATAATTTATTTATTTATAATTTTTCAAGTTCATTATATTTTTTACAATCTAACGGTCCATAGTACTGAATCTCCACCGCACTTCCACATGTGTGTTGCCATTTAACTTTTTCATTTCCAGAAATGGACTCATTGTTTCATCCCAGTAATGATTCGCAAGGCATTCACTATATGTTTAACCCATATTTTTTACGTTAGCCTTTGGAAATTCGATGCCAAATTATGCATATTCTAAATCCATTTGCTTCTTGTTATGTGCACAAATAGCATACTTGACGCATCTTTTCTTGACTCTACTATTTTATTCAACCTTGCAAGATGCATTTTCACTTATGTGCTCAAGTATGGATAATTGGCGCAGCTTTTCTTGACTCAACTATCTTATTTAACTTAGCAGGATGCATTTTCACTTATCTTGTTGATTTCTTTCGTATTTTTGACACATCATATTAGAGACAAGTTTATTACTCAGTATGCAATTATTAAAAATTTCAAATTTGGCTCAGTAACAAAATTTCGTTCAAATAAAGTCATCAACTTTAAAAAAAGCACACAAATCACTAACACTATATCATTGTGAAGTGATGGGTTGGTAGCTGATGTGGCAAAATTCACTTACAATACTTAGCATTTTACGTTCATGCGGAGAAAATTACATAACTTTAGACAATATTTAACGCCAATGTGACAAAGCGAAAAAAGAATTTTAACATTTTAGCAGCAAAGATCACTTAAGTCTGGTCAATAATATTGTCATAAAGGTGATAAATGTACGTGAACTTAAGTGATTATTATCATGTAAGCCAAAAACACTGATTAAGATAAGAAAATTTCGTTATGCTAGCTGTCAACAGATAACTTAGTGACAATTTAGTATTACTAACTTATTCGTATTAAAATGGGTGATGTGGTCCAATAGGGGTAATCATATATTAAAACTGTTATAAACATGTCACTAAAATTACACTTAAAATAAATTTAAATAACTTAATGAAGTATGAAACCAACAGTAATGATCATAAACATAATCATATCCCTAAAATTATATAAAGAGACAGAAAAGAAAATGACTGAATCTAAAATATCCAACTTTTAAATAGTATTTGGCTGGTATCATTCTCGCACTTTAAATTTCAATTGGCCCCTACATTAAGAATTAGATTTTTGAAATTGTCTTCCTAATTTTTTTTATTACTCCAAATTTTTTGTTGTCCTCACTCCTCGCAATCTTTTAGAATTGTCCTACTAACCCTTTTTTTTTTCATTTTCTTTTTATCTATTAAAAGATCCCTTAGACCATGAGTTCTATAATAAAAGTAATTCTCATCATTTCTATAAATCTCATAATCTCTTCCTAAAATTAGAACTTAAACCTTCAAAATGAAAGACATAAGTCTTAACGATTGGGATGTCTCAAAGAGAGGCTGCCACATTTTTTCTTCCACAATTTTTTTTCCACACAATTTTTTTCTACACATTTTAAGGTTGTCTTTATAAATGTTTTCTTCTTCTAAATCACATTCATTAGTAGGCCCACAAATAATCTGTAGGCTTACAACAACAACGGCGACAATAACAGTTTAATCTCGAACATTTGTAGCTCTGTCGACACATTTTTTTTTAAAAAAAAGTTCTTTAAGCTATTTGTTAGTTTTATTCTCTTCTTTTTTTTTTTAATATAACATACTAATAATCTAACACTATATAAATATAATTTTTTATTTTTATATTTAAAAAGATCTCATTTATCATGTAATATAAAATTATGAGTAAATATATTCACTAAAAAAAAAGAGTCAAATTAGAAATATCAATTCTTTTAAATTTTATGTAAGAATCGAAAATAAATAATTAGCATTAGCAGGACTTTTGTGGTTCCAAATCGACCGTTTCCCACCGTAGCCCAAAAGTTTCTCGACTGAACAAGGAAAATGATCAGCTGGTCCTACCGGTTGCTCGTGTTGTACGTATTTGGGTAGCTTTCACTGGGAGACTGCTCTTGTGTTTCACTTATGCCTATAAATTTCATCACTTCTTTGAGCATTTCAAACGTACAAATTATGGCTTCATCATTGTCTCCATTACCACTCCTGCATTCGTTGTTCTTAGCATTGATGTTCCTTCTAATAATGCCATCAGGTACTTCTTTGCAGCCACATTGCCATGATAAAGAGAAACATGCACTGCTACATTTCAAGCAAAGCTTTTCCATCAGAATATATGCTTCCAATGATCCTGTGGCTCGCCCAAAAGTTGCATCTTGGAATCTCCCTGAAAAAAACAACAGTGACTGCTGCCTTTGGGATGGGGTTGATTGTGATCAGAAAACAGGCCATGTCATCGGACTTGACCTCAGTAGCAGTTATCTCTATGGTTCTATCAATTCTAGCAGCACCCTTTTCAACCTTGTTCACCTTCAAAAGCTCAACCTGGCGGACAATCATTTTAACTTCTCTCAAATCCCATCTCGATTCCGGATCCTCTCATCTCTGGTATACCTTAATCTTTCTAGTTCTGTATTCCATGGCCAAATTCCACCCGAGATTGCAGAATTGTCCCACTTGGTTTCTCTTGACCTGAGTGGAAATATTGTTCCGTCAACGGGCAACATGTTGGAACTCAAAAGTTCTGATATGGTAACTTTAGTTCAAAAGTTAACTAAGCTTGAGGAGCTTGACCTCAATTTTGTGAACATATCCTCTGCCTTGCCCGATACATGGGCAAACTTATCTTTCCTGACATACCTCAGTCTTGAGGGCTGCTATTTCTGGGGTCAAGTCCCTCCTTCTCTAGGTGAGCTAACTAAGCTTGGCTACTTAAATCTTGGGCTCAACAATTTTTCAGGCCAGATTCCTACTTGGCTTGGGAACTTGACAGAACTTCATGAGTTGTATCTGTTCAATAATCACTTCACTGTGAGGGATTGGTCTTGGCTTGGTAGATTAAACAGCATTACATCTTTGAGTCTTCATGGCAATAATTTGGCAGGTCAAGTTCCTTCTGATCTCAGAAATCTATCACTTCTTACTGACTTGGATCTTGGTCATAATCAATTAACTGGTCAAATCCCCTTGTGGCTCTCTAATCTTGTCCACTTAACTTTCTTAGATCTTGGGGTCAACAATTTGCAGGGTCCAGTTCCACAGGCTATTTTCAAGCTTGTGAACCTTGTACATCTTGATTTGGGTTCAAATAATTTGACTGGTACTATTTCTTTCCAAAATATCCTCACCTTTAAAAATTTGACATTTCTCCATCTGTCTGGTAACACGTTGTCATTGGTGACTAATATTAGTACCAACGCTGCGATTCCAAAGTTCACGCATTTGGGGTTGTCTGACTGCAACATAAATGAATTCCCAGATTTCCTCAACCACCAAGACCAGTTGAGATTTTTAAGTCTCAACCGAAACAAAATCAGCGGTCGGATACCAAAATGGCTGGGGGATGCATCAACTAGCACTTTGGCATCTTTGTTTCTTGCTAGAAATTATTTAACCGACTTTGAGGAACCTTCAATGCTTTCTCGCTTTACTAAGCTAATGTACATAGAGTTAAACTCAAACCAGCTTCAAGGAACACTGCCAATCCCACCTGCTTCCGTTGTTTCATATAATGTCTCTGTTAACTATCTAGCAGGAGAAATACCACCATCGTTTTGTGGTTTGCACTCTCTTAGCAGCATTGATCTGTCCTATAACAACTTGAGTGGCAAGATTCCAGATTGTTTAGCCAACTCCCGCAATACTCTGGTCAAGATGAATCTGGCAAACAACTTTCTCAGTGGCAGAATTCCCGATATGTTCGCAATTGGAAGCAAGGTGAACATGTTTGATATAAGTTACAACTTTCTAGAGGGTCCACTGCCTAGATCAATAGCTAATTGCAGATTGCTAAGGTGTATTGATCTCAGCAACAATCGCATTATTGACACTTTCCCATTTTGGCTGGGATCCCTTCCTGAGCTTCAAATCATTAACTTACGGTCCAACCAATTCTTTGGCAAACTGCCAAGCCCTGCATATGCGAATTGGTTTCCAAAGCTTACAATTATGGATCTTGCATACAACAACTTCACAGGTACCTTGCCATTTGAGTTCTTTCAAAGCTTGAACAGCATGAAAGCCTTCAACCTGAGCAATGTTATATACATGCAAGCCAACCAATTTGCAGAAGGGAAAGAAGTGGATGTACCCAGCAATTACACATGCAGACTATTCTTGGCAAACAGAGGCATGTACAGGAAATACTCAAAGATCCCAAGTGCAATTGCAGCCATTGACATGTCAAGTAACAGGTTTCATGGGGAAATTCCCAATTCAATTGGGGAGCTAAAGATGGCTGTGTGGCTCAATCTTTCAAATAACAATCTCTCAGGCACTATACCTCCGATCATGGGGAGCCTCATAAGGCTCGAGTCATTGGACCTATCATACAACAATCTCTCTGGTAAGATCCCTACAGAGTTGACAGAGCTTACTTTCCTGTCATACTTGAACATCTCTCATAATCAATTGGAGGGTCCTATCCCACAAGGGCAGCAATTTGCCACCTTTGATAACAGTTCATACATGGGAAATCCTGGACTATGCGGGCCTCCATTGTCCAAAACGTCATGTGGAAATTTCAAGGACTCATCTCCAGGTCCACCATTTCCAACTTCAATAGCTGAACAAGACAATGGCTTCCCCAGACTTCTGTCTGGTGTTGGTTGGGTCACAGTTTTGATAGGATATGGAAGTGGCCTAGTTGTGGGAATTATTGCTGGAAACCGGTTTGAGACTTCCAAGCATCAATGGTTCATGAAAAACTTTGCCAAGAGGGAAAGGCAAGCCATGAGACATATAAGGATAATAAGATCATGGTCACGGGGGTATAATTAATTGTTTTAGCTCCTTAACTTACTCTTCTGTATATGAGCAGTGTACTTTTGATCTTTTGGTTTCCTGCTTCATGTTTTACTACAATAAGGGGCAAGAGTGTTTCTAGAACTAGCAGCATATACTTCTTCAGCGTATAAAATTTAAATAATACTTTCAGTTCTACTAAGAATGTGCTACTTGTTGTACAAAAAAATTAGCAAGTCAAACAATTCGTTGAGGCTGATGCTAGAGTTGTGAGGCCAAAATCTGTCTGTAGCTGTGCCAAATTCTGCAAAGGGGGATTAAAGTCCTATGTTGATGCGCGTCAAGGCTTCACTTACCGCAACTTAACTATGCCATAATTGCAAATTTAATTATCCTTTTTCATCAATGTTTTTTTCGGATAAGATTGCAACCTCACACCATACAGTAGGTTGATCCGATTTACCAAACTCACGTAAGAGCAAATTCTATAGTATCCAATAAGAGAATCCACCTATTCCCACAACTGAACATGTCTAGACATATGTTTAACTCTACTAAACATTCTGACAGAGATTTAAACCCATAAAAAATTCTCCCAACCATTAGACCACAACGCTTGGTGGTGGCAATTTATTTGTTCAGTCCTCGGTCTTTTCTTGTTCACGGATGGTTTCAGCTTTGAGTTCTTGAAACAGGCTTAACAAAGCAGTTTGTAGAGATACCTGAGACTGAGAATGATTTAAAATGAAGATATTATTCTGAGAATTTCACAAGAAGATCCCATGCACATATCTAGCTGAGGGAGGAAAATCTTACCTACCATTTGGGGAGAGTGGAGAAAGACACTTAAGTCAAGTCTCTGTATTGACTGGACCAGCTAGGAAGGATTTGGCAGAGGCAACATCACTTTCATTGAAATATTACGCGTAAGGAGCCGGAAAATAAGTACCAGGAGAAGATGGTGCCAAAAAGATCTTATTTCCAACTACGTGTATGAGATGTTGCTAATTTGAGCTAGATGGCCACCATTGAATTCAAGACATCACGTATGACTTGAACTGCTTGTGCATTGTCTGGACATCTACTACTGTACATTAAAACTTAAAATTGCAATGTAAGAGTGACAGAAATAAATTGGGAAAACCACTAAGTATAACACCAAGTTTAAAACATTGGGTGACATACGAAACTCAAAAATTAACATAGGGTGTTCATTGCGCATTCTCTTTTGGGTCATGCAGTGTAAAAAGGGCCGCAATTCAGTTAACTTAACTTTACTTTACTAAACTGAATAACGTCATACAATATTAATAAAAAACAAACACTGTAAAAGGGATATGCAACTTTTTGGTCATAAACTTTTATACTTTTTTACATATGAATCATAAACCTTTTTAATATTTTATTTGAGTTTTAAACTTTCGATTTCTTACCAAATTAGTTTTTTCACTAACGAACAATGGTCAATCTGTTAATAAATGAGTTTAACTTAATGAAAATTATAAAAAAAGGTCAAATACACGAATTAAATATTTTTTCCATCAATAAATAGACACATTAAATATCTTTTTAATCAACAAGCACATAAATTAAATACGTAATATGCATATTTTTTGATGAAAAAATATTCAATTTGTGCATTTAACATTTTTTCAAATAATTTTTGTAAGGTCAAAATCATTTTTTTAATAAATTGATCATTTTTCGTTAACAAATGGACTGATTTAGTAAGAAATCGAAAGATTTAGAATTCAAATAAAATTTCAAAAAAGTTTAGGACTTAAATGTAAAAAAGCATAAAAGTTTAAAGTTAAAAAAATGTATATCCCACTAAAATCTCTTAAACTAATAAACTCATAAGTCACACAATAAATTGAAACACTTTGTTCCTTATATATTAGACTCTAACAACTCTTACTTTGAACACAATAAATTAAACTTGATTCTAGTAGAACACTAACTCTTAATTATAAACGAATCTAAATTAATTTTAACATCCCTTTTAATTCTGATTTGGTCATACAGTCATTCACAACATCAACTCCACTTGACAATATCTCCAAGCTTCAACTCGATCTTCAAAATCTACATCACATCAACAACCTCATAGCTTCATTTGGAACTTTGAAACTTCTAAAATTCGGAATCTTCTTCTAAGTAATTCACAATCTGCAATCAAACTTTCAAATCATCATTAACACGATTATCAAGAGCTTTCCTTGACAATTCTTCCTTTGAATTCTTTTGACTAGCCTTTGACCTTATTTGACCAATTTTTACTTAACCTTTCAACCTTGAAGGAACTTGTGATAAATGGCCTATATCATAAGGTTCGGGACTTCATTCACCACGACACGCAACTTGGCAACTATAGAGTACTTTTACTCTACCTTCTAGTTTATTTTCTAGTCATACATGGGAAAACTGAACTGAACTATGATTAGCTCTCAAATGAACTGAACATCTTAACTCTCAACATAACATATCTCTAACTTCGAGCTTTCCTTTAGCTCCACAAGTCCTCACATCTAAGCATCTCCTAGATCTCTCGATTACTAATAGTTTTTAAATTCAATTCAACTCCTAAAATCATCTTCAACGCTTCAACTCAATTCTACCTTCTCCTTTTGATTGCTTTATTGTATCTTGACTACTTCATTATTTTCATGATCGCTTTAAAGTTATTCTTGAAATTAAAAGTCTCCACATTTTCCTTTTCTTCTTTTTTTTGCTTCTTTCTCATGCCCACAATTATTAGATCATCAAATTTCATCCAATCTCTTCTCTTTTTCTCACCTGTCAAAACCATTGATTTGACTGTAAATTTCATTTTGCTTGTTCTCAGAATTTTTATTATGGCCCCTTTTCTCTCTTCTCTTTGCAACTATGCCCCAAAAGTTCCCTTTTCCTTTTTTTTTCTTTTCTGCCCCAATTTATTTCTTTTTTTTTCTTTTCCTTTCTTTTCTCCTCCTTCTCCCTCAAATATACTGCGGTCGATGAGGATTAACACTGGTGATGGACAGCAAACAATCTCTAGCCGGTGATAAAGAAACTCGCGACAACTTTTGAATTGAATGACGGTGGGAGGAACCTAACGAACGACAGCAGCGGCTAGACATTCAACGGTGAGAGAGTCAACCTTCACAAGATTCCGACAATATTCGGGCACGTTATGGGTTGCGGTTTGAAGATCAGACAATAGCGGAACTAAATCTGGTGATCTAGACCTTTAACGGTGGATGGGGACAGCAAAATCGGCATGGAGAGCAGCAAAGGCAGTTCGGATTTTTGTAGACCTACCGCATTTTAGGTGGCTTTGGGGCACGTGATGGCCGAAAAAGGGAATGTCAGGGTTTGGTGGTGATTGGGCTTGCTTCCGGTGATGAACAGCAACTAATGCGGCGGCTAACGGTGGTGCGTGAGGTTGTCCGACTCCAATAGGTTTTGCTTCCTCCTTCTTGCTTTGTTTCCGACTA
This sequence comes from Carallia pectinifolia, assembly GCA_037832335.1. Classification (NCBI taxonomy): domain Eukaryota; kingdom Viridiplantae; phylum Streptophyta; class Magnoliopsida; order Malpighiales; family Rhizophoraceae; genus Carallia; species Carallia pectinifolia. The sequence goes on along the minus strand of CM075447.1, from coordinate 6,382,494 downwards.
ACTTTTCTAAATTACTCGGTTCAAATATTTTTTTTAGCAACACTAAATTCTCTGGGAGTGACTAGCTGCAGCTTCTGGTTGTTAACTTTAAATTAACTTAACACTGCAACTTTATGAACTGAATAAGGTCACACAATAATAATGAGAAACACACACATAAAACATAAATCACACGTCCTTATATACTAGTAAAACAAAATCCTAATTCTACTCAAATGTGGAAACAAACTAAATAACCAAGTTCTACTTAAACAATAATTAAGAATTAAATCTGGATTAACTTCAACATCCCCCCTTAATCCTGATTTGGTGATGCTTGCATTCCCAACATCTGCTTCAACTTGACAAATGCATCATACTTCAACGGTTTTGTAAGAATATCTGCAACTTGATCTTCAGACTTACAATAAGCCAATTCAATCTCTCCTTTATCAACTTGATCTCTCAGAAAATGAAAACGAGTATCAATGTGCTTACTCCTTCCATACGTCACTGGATTCTTGGCCAAATTAATAGCTGAAATATTATCAACAAATATCTTCGTAGGACCTTCAACTGGAACATAAATCTCACTAAATAAATTCCTCAACCAAATAGCTTGACAAGCACTAGAAGCTGTGGCTACATATTCTGCTTCACAAGTCGAAAGTGCAACAATAGATTGTTTTTTCGATGACCACGAATAAGCAACTGTGCCAAAATTGAAACAATGACCAAAAGTGCTTCTTCGATCATCAACATCTCCACCCCAATCACTATCAGAATAGCCTACAAGAGCACAATTCTTAGATGAAGTATAAAGTAGGTCATGATCAAACGTCCCTTTAATGTATCGCATAATCCTCTTAGCAACTTGCATGTGAGATTGACGCGGAGACTCCAAAAACTTACTAATCAAACCAACTCTATAAGATATGTCGTGTCTTGTGCATGTCAAGTACCTCAAACTTCCAACAATCTGTTTAAAGTGTGTGGAATCAACAGGTGCGTCATTGCCTTCCTTAGACAATTTAGTTCCAACTTCAACAGGTTTTCTCACAGGATTGCAATCATGCATCCGAAACTTCTTCAACAACTCTGTAGCATATCTCTTTTGGCAAATAAAGATTCCATCATCTCCTTGAATCACTTCAATGCCAAGAAAGTATGACATTAGGCCCAAATCAGTCATTTCAAACTCACTCATCATTGACTTCTTAAAGTCTTCAATCATTCTGGGATTGTTGCCTGTGAAGATCAAGTCATCAACATATAAACATACTAACAAGATATCACCATCATCATTAACTTTCACATATAAGGCATGCTCAGACGGACACTTCTGAAAATTAGCTTCATGGAAGAAAGAATCAATGCGCTTATTTCATGCTTTAGGTGCTTGTTTCAATCCATACAGTGCTTTCTTCAACTTATACACCTTCTCTTCACTTCCTTCCTTCACAAAACCTGGAGGTTGCTTCACAAACACTTCCTCTTCAAGTGAACCGTTGAGAAAAGCTGACTTCACATCCATTTGATGAATTCTCCAACGATTCTGAGCAGCCAAAGCAATAATGAGTCTAACTGTTTCCATGCGAGCAACAGGGGAGAAAACTTCATGGTAGTCATAACCATGACGTTGTTCAAATCCTTTAGCTACCAATCTTGCCTTGTATCTCTCTATTTCTCCATTTGATTTCCTCTTCGTCTTGAAAACCCACTTCACATCAATAACTTTGTAACCTCGTGGGATTTTAGTAAGCTCCCATGTCTTATTCTTCTCAATTGCCTTAACTTCTTCATTCATTGCATTCACCCACTTAGGGTCTCGAATTGCCTCATCAAATGATACAGGTTCACAATCTGCAAACATCGCAAAATGCACCAAATCCCCATCATCATTAATAGCATCATCAGGAATTACCTCATAATCTTGTAAATGATACAGGCTCACAATCTGCAAACATCGCAAATTACCTCAAAATCCCCAATCTGAGAATCATTGTGCTCCTCAGCATCAAATTTTCAAGCTTCATCTTCTGTAAAAGTCACATCTCTGCTCAAAATCACCTTCTTTGTCATGGGATTAAACAACTTATATCCTCCTTTTGAATAACCAACTAAAATTGTCTTCACTCCTCGATCATCTAACTTTGTCCTCGTCTCAGCAGGAATATGTGCGTAATCAATCGAACCAAACACCTTCAGATGCCTCACACTAGGCTTAAAACTGGTCCATGCTTCTTCAGGAGTGATATTCTGAATACTTGCTGTTGGACACCTATTCAACAAGTAAACAGAACACAACACAGCTTCTGCCCAAAAGGGATTAGGCACTCCTTTGGCCTTGAATAAGCTTCTAACCATATTCATAATTGATCTGTTCTTCCTTTCAGCAACTCCATTATGCTGTGGTGTGAAGGGAAAAGTAACTTCATGCTTTATGTCATGTTCTTCACAATACTTCTTAAACTCATTAGAGACATATTCACCACCTCCATCAGTTCGCAAAACCTTTATATAACAGTCACTTTGCCTCTCAACAAATGCCTTAAACTTCTTAAAGCAATCAAATACTTCAGATTTCCTCTGCATGATATAAACCCACGTCTTCCTCGAAAAATCATCAATGAAGGTGAGAAAGTACCTATTGTTCCCAACTGATGGAACACTCATTGGACCACAAACATTGGAGTGAATAAGCTGGAGTGGATGCCTTACACGCCAAGTTCTCCTTTCCACAAAAGGTAATCTGCTATGTTTTGCAAGGATACAAGCCTCACATATCTGGTTCGGATGATCAATCCTGGGCAAACCTTTTACCATATTATCCTGTGCGAGTACCTTCAAACTGCAAAAATTCAAATGACCAAACCGAAGATGCCACAACCAAGATTCATCTTTCACAACAGCACTCAGACAAGTATAAACATCTGTGGCAATATCAACTCGAAACATCCGGTTCTTCGTCAAAGGGGATTTGAGAATAAGTGTACCTTTACCATCAGTGATTGAGAGACAGTTATCACGTAACATAATGTTGTACCCCTTTTCAAGCAATTGGCCCAAACTGAGAAGGTTGCTCTTCATGTCTGGTACATAGAACACATCTGAGATGTAATTATGGTCTCCATTCTTCAACTTAATGAGAATTCGCCCCTTTCCCATCACTGGAACGCTGTTATCATCAGCAAATTTAACTGTGGAGCGGATTGACTCATCAAGATCCACAAAAAGCTCCTTCTTTCCACACATATGATTGGTGCATCCGGTGTCTAGGAACCATGTGTTGTAATTTGGTGTTTCAGTGGCTGCAATATCCATCATGAGGGCTTGATTTCCATCACCATCTCCTTGTGCATGCTCTTGTGCACAGTGTGCTGTCTGATTATTTTCCTTCGACCAACACTCATGAGCATAGTGGCCACGCTTGTGACATGAATAACACTGAATATTAGATTTATCTTGCCTTCCTCTACCTTGACCTCTTACTTGGCCTCGGCCTCGACCACGACCTCTGGTCTATATTCCTCTGATAATTGTCTTCACCTCCATAATTATTGTAGCGACCTCCACGACCTCGATTGTTGTAAAATCCACCACGTCCTCGTCCTCTTCCTCTTCCACGAGAGGAATTTTGCCTCTGTTGTGATTGATCATTCTGCTCGCCTATGATGGGAGCTTGACTCTGAAGGGCTTGCTCGACTGGCTTCTAATGCGCTTCTCATTCATACGCTGCTCGTGAGCTTGCAACGTGCCCGTCAATACATCAACTGACATCTGCGACAAATCATGTGCTTCTTCAATGGCAACCACAATGTGCTCATATTGTGGTGTGAGTGTCCGCAAAATCTTATCAACTTTAACTTGATCATTAAGCTGCTCTCCATAAACTTTCATCTGATTCGTGAGGGCGAGAACTCTACTGATATAAACTGAAACTGTTTCTGAGGTTTCCATCTGCAGCAACTCAAACTGACGTCGTAAGGTTTGGAGTTTCACCTTCTTAACTTTATCCGCACTTTAAAAAGACGTCGTCAAAATATCCCATGCTTACTTAGACGTAGTTGCACCTGCAATTTTCTCAAAATTATCATCATTGACTGCCTGATGAATAAAATAAAGCGCCTTTTTATCCTTCTTTTGCATATCTCGATGAGCAGTCCGTTGTGCTTCTGTTGTATTTGCAGCAATCTCTTCAACTCCGTTCTCAACAACACTGAGCAACTCGTTGTAGTCAAATAATACTTTCATCTGCACACACCATCTATTGTAATTTTTCCCATCTAAAACGGGAACTGAAACTGGAATACTGTCATTCATGTTGAAATTCATCTCTTCAAACTTTTATTTTACTAATCAGACCCACCAATTTTAAAATTTATAATCTGACCCCTCTTCTTTTCCTTTTTTTTTTTATTTTTCTTCCTCAAAATAAACAAATCCCGGTCACCCAAGCAATCTCCGGCAACCAGGATGAGCGCCGGCGAGGTAATTTCCGGCGACAGGGTGATCGCCGGCAACCGTGGCAAGCTAACTCCGGCCGGCAACGATTCTGGAGGTCCTCCTCAGGCGGACGGTGGCTGGAAGAGGGACGAACGGTGACTAGGCGGCGAAAACAACGGTGACAGATACGAAAAAGGTGACCAGCTCGGATTCCGGCGAGATTCTGACGACGAAACGGCGCGTTCTGGACTGGTTTACGTCGGTCGGTGGATGGGGAAGCGGAATCCAAGGCTTCCGATGCGCAGTGGTGACCAGAAAAGGTGAAAAACGGCGAGGAAACGGCAGCTGGAACTTTCGGTCTTCTTTCAATCTGTGGGTTTCCGGCGAGATTTCCGGCGCGTGGGTGCTGAAAACGGGGAGATCGGCGTCCGGCGATGAAGAGGACAGTTTTCGGTGACGAACGGAAACTTCGACGGCGGCGCGTGCGGCGGCGCGTGGCCGTTAGCGGTGGCTTTGGTGGAGATCCGGCGAACTGCCGGTGACTTTGATGCTGCTTTCCTTTTTTTTTTTTGTTTTGTTCAGATCAGATATCTCTCACGATATCTGACAGCGATAATTTTGCTAGCACTTAACTCGAACAAATCAACAAAAATTTCGTGATCGATCCTTATTTTCGATCAATCGAATATGAAACTCAATGGCGGTGACTTCTCGATCGACCAGCTCTGATACCACTGTTAGCTTTAATTAATTTAACACTACGACTTTATGAACTGAATAAGGTCACACAATAATAATGAGAAGTACACACATAAAACATAAATCACACGTCCTTATATACTAGTAAAACAAAATCCTAATTCTACTCGAATATGGAAACAAACTAAATAACCAAGTTCTACTTAAACAATAATTAAGAGTTAAATATGAATTAACTTCAACACTGGTGGTGCTCACACAGTGGCAACTCTATTTTGTTAGCTCAAGATTCGAACCAGCTCAACATTATTCCAGGATTGGCCTTTATTTTCGATCAACTAGATCTAATTTGGCGGCGATAACTGCTTTATCTCGATTCTCAATCGAACAAACTTTAATAAAATTCCAAGATCATTACTTCCAACTTTTCTCGACCGGTATTCCTCTATACCTGCAGAGTCAACACTCTTCTTGATGAGTCTTTCTTCGTACTCAAAGATCAACACAATTCTTGACAGGATTTCCTTTACTCCTGGAGATATAACACAATTCTCGATAGGCCTCTTTACTTTCGGAGACACAATTTTTTGATAAAACTTTCTAGATCGAATTTGCTAATAGCTCCCAGATCAAATCGCTGATAGTGGCTCCTGAATTGAACCAACTCTGATACCACTATTGGACTAGAGCTTTATTAGTTCTGATACCACTGTTAGAACTCAATTAACTTAACTTTATTTTATTAAATTGAATAACGTCACATAACATTGATGAGAAGCACACACTGTAAAATCTCTCAACTAATAAACTCACCAACCACACAATATATTGAAACACTCAACTTCTTATATATTAAACTCTAACAACTCTTACTTCGCCTCCAATATTGAAAACACAACAAACTATACCTATTTTTAGTAGAATACTAAATCCTAATTATATACAAACCTGAATTAACTTCAACAGAGCATGCACTTGAGAAAAATAATGCGTCTGTTATGGCTCACAAAATGCAAATACAAATTCACATTTCAAAGCTCATTCTTGTGTATAAACAGAGATTTACATGGATGGAGAAGATGAGAAATAGTACCATCATCAACATGTTGAACCTCTACTTTTGTGTCATACCAATCCCTCTGCATCACGTCACCACGAGAGAAAACATAGATAGATTGCAGCCACGAAGACGGAGATCCCAAATGCAAAATTTGGAAAATGAAAAGAGAAAAGAAACTTCCATCATAGAACCTTGATAAGAAAAATCGACCCCATAACTATGGAACACAATGTTGAAGCAAAACTTGTAAAACGAAGTTTGAAACCTTCCGAGCAGGAAACAATACCACGGTCGAAAACAAAACTGAAAATGCAAAATCTGGAACCAAAACAACAAAACCCCAATTGAATTATGAAGAATTACGTCTAAATTATGTGAATTTATTTTATGGAGTGTTTGTTTGGTGAGAAATGAAGAGGAAAGAGTTGGAGAGGAAAAAAAAATCACAACGTTTTACATCTTTTTTTTTTGGCCAAAAAAAAATCCATCGAGGATATGTCAGTCATTGGATTTGTGGAACGAGGTTAGAGTTGCTCTCTATTTTTCATGCCACATTTAACCACTTCCATAGAGGCAGACCTACCATTCAAATATCAGTAGAGCTGAACAGGGCTCCGCCATTGAAGACCTAATATATCGAGTTTGAAACCCAACGTCAGCTACAAACTTTTGTCGACCATTAGGCCACCCAGCTAATGTTAGGGAAGGGCATGGGTGTGGTGACTTGACCTGAGTCACCGACGTAAAAATATGTTGACTTACTATTGAACTACTAGTTCAGATAATTACAACATTTTAAATCTCATCATTTTCTTTCATATGTTTTTCATTTATCTAAAAAAAAGTGTTTGATGGTGAGACCAATGGTAACTGATAATTGAGGAGTTGGGTGGTCATTTACACTGAAACAAAGGGAACAAAAGTGCGGCGGTGAAATTTTTTTTTTTCGGTACAAGCGGTGAATGTAAACAAGATAAAAATAGGACATAATAAAAGGTATTTAGTGGTACTTCAGGGTACCGTGTGGATTAATATGAGATAAGGCTTTTTCTTCTTTTTTTTTAGTAATTTTGAGATAGCTTAAATTTGAATTACTAATTAAAAAAATTAAACTAAAATCACTTCTGTTAGACAAAATTTTACAAGCAGATTGACAACTTTAAAATCATTATATTAGCAATTTAAATGTTGAGATAGAACTCATGTCACTGTCTTGTTAAAAAAAAAAAAAAAACTTTTGTCATTGTTGGTGCGGGCAGATTCACTTACCCAATTAGGTTTTCATGCTAGGATGCAACTCTCATTAATCCAAAGGAAACCATTAGGTGGCCAGACGTTGGGCATACTTTCCTTTTTAAAAAAAAAAGATTAAATCTTAAATATATTTAATGTTATTTTAAACATATTTAGTGTTATTCTTAAATCTTAATTTTCCAAAAAAAAAATTTCAAAATTCTTTTGTCTTATTAATGTATGGCTAGACACAAACACCTTTTCTCTAATCGAAATCAGCAGCACCACATCGTCTCTTCTTCTTTTTCCTTAACCAATACCTATCTTTCTCTCTCTCTCTCTCAAAGGTGCCTTAAATTCTATTGAAAAATGACTTTAGACTTTGTTTGGAGGAGTGGGGTATGGAATTGGTCTAGGGGAGAGAAAAAGCGGATGAAATATTGATATATATATGTTTGAGAGGTTGAAGAAATATGAAGTGGAGTAGAGGGAATTGGTGTTATTTTCCACACGAATTGGCTTTTCTTAGTCTTTTTAATATTGAAGAGACAATACTCATTTCTTAGATCAGGTATGCTATGAAATATTTGAAAAATATACATTCTTACCAAATTTTCTCCAAATTTTCAATTTTGGATATATATGTATTGTTAACATACTAAACGGTCTAGTATTATTGGTATTAAACCAATATCGATTTATACAAATTAAATCTTCTAAGCAATAAGTGGGTCAAAGAAAAAGCTTTAATTTAAGTATATTTTTATCTTTATTAGAATATTTGCTTTTATACAAAGTGGGCTTGTAGTTTTTTATGTTATAATTACCATTGAAATTTTTTTTACTTATATGAATATCATTTCTATTTTTTGAATTGAAAGAAAATTGAATTCTCAGTTCTCTTCAACGTATTGGGGATTATGTAAACTCTATATCGCTCCTAACAATTTTTTATAATAACCGTTCATTCTTCTCTCTACTTGGGCCTAATTTTCTTTTAATATAAAGGGTAAAATTAATAATTTAATATACATTATATTCTTTTTTCTTATTTTCCACTTATTCTTAAACAAAAAAATTTTCGCTTTCTTTTTTTACATTGCACTCTTCTAAATACAAAAAGAATAAAAAAATTATTTTCTCTTCTATCATTCATTCATTCTTCTTACCTTCTTTTCTCCCTTTTTTTTCTTTCCTTTTTTATTTTTTACAAACAAACAAAGGGTTAGAGATTGTACTACAGTGAAAAGAGAGAGGGAGCACAAAAAATATGCACAATGATTGACCACCATCTATTTTTTTATTATTATATCCGTTGTGAAATTAACAAATGCTTTTAGTGCAGTTGCTACTTGTTTAATGCTAAAAAATTTTTGTTAACTTGAAATCACGAGGGGATAAGATCTAAAGGTTTTTTTCCGATGTAATACCATAATTCTTTTTTTTTTTTTCACTCTCTAGTGTTTTCTTTTCCTTTTTTGTTTTGTTTTGTCTCGCTTGAGTCCATCGCTTGATAAAAATTAATCAACACATTAAAAATGGTACTTAATTCCAAAGCAACACAAGAAGAAAACAAAAAATATGTGACTCATTTAATTCCAAGAGCATCCTTGAGATATTTCAATATTCTAAACATACCTTCCAAGTGAACTTTACGTGGATTATGGATAAACTGACTCACTTGACTCACAACATTAGGGATGACAATTTTACCCGTACCTGTCGGAGATTACCCATACCCGCCCCGACAGGTATGCGGTCAAACTAGTTGACCAGGGAACGGGGCAGGGATCGAGGATCCCCGTATTTTTTTAGTGGGTATGGAGATGGGGATTGGTTTACCTATCCCCATCCCCGACCCGTTTATTTTTTTTTTATTATTTAACTTTTAATCTTTATTCGTTTTTATTGTTTAATATTTACTGCATTCACTTTTCAATAACTTATATTTTAACTACTTTAAAATTATTAATGAAATTACTTTCTTTAACTCAATGGTTTATTTAAAATATTGATAGTCTTGAGGTCAAAGATTCAAGTAATAACCAATTCTAATTGCAATTACAAAATTATTAATGGATACTGTAGGAATCGCAACAACTTGTCGTATAAATCCTCAACCAATAATTTGAAGATTTGGCCCCGAATATACAAGTTAGAAAGACCATCTTTTTACTCGAAGTCTTGTTTTAAAATACTATTATTTCTTTCTTTCCAAATGTGCCAGTATATAAGTGCAAAAAATATGAGAATAAATTGTTTAAAAAATTAGGAACGAAGTTAAAACTCCAACATTACAAGAAATCTAACACTATATATAGAAAATAGATAAGAAAAAATACAAAATCATGGGTGATGTTTTTATAGTTTTCATTTATTGAATTTTTTATAATTGAGTTTTTTTTTTTATGTAATCCATATCTTTATAAAATGCAGCTTTAAACTTTAGTATTATACAACAACTGAAATATTAAATACGATTTGTCTAAATTATTCTCTATATCAGCAATTTAAAAAATAGTGTCATTATATCAATATATAAACTTGAGCAACATAACTTCAATACTTACTTATTATAAACTTGAGTAATATAACATTTTCAAAAATAGTGTCATTATTCTTGTACACATCGTGCATCAAGTTTATGACCTTAATTTCTATTACTAATTCTTAACAAAAATACTCGTGCATTTAAACTTTAATATTTAGATCACCTATTTATTATGTTTTTTAATCACATGAGATTTGTAATATAAATAACTAGTTTGTCATTGACCATGAGTATCAAGTAATTTAAATTGTGAAAATATATGACTTTTTAAATCTTCTTTTGGAAGGGTACGAGGCGGGGACAGGGATCCCCGTTCCTCGACGGAGATGGGGACGGAGATTAAAATTTCATACCCGACGGGGACAGGGACGGGGATGGAGATGCGAGTAATAAACGGGTACGGGGAACGGGGGGGCCATCCCGCCCCCGACCCTCCCCATTGCCAATCCTACGCAACATATGCAAAGTTTGGCCTTGTATGTGCCAGATAAATCAATCTTCCAATAAGTCATTGGTACTGTTCCTTACCTGCAAATCCCGAGACTGTATCACCTTCCAGCTCATGGTTTTGGGCTAGTGGCGTGTTCACTAGCTTACAATCGAGCAATCTTGTCTCGGCTAGTAAATCCAATACATTCTTCCTTTGTGAGAGAAAATTCCATGCCTTGACATTGCTATCTTGATTCCTAAAAAATATTTCAAACCTCCAAGATTTTTCATCTCAAATTCTGTTGCCAGTTGCTTCGTTAAATGAGATATTTCCTCTTTATTATCCCTGGTAATAATCATATCATCAACATAAATTGTGAGTGTAGTCACCAACCCATTCTATCACTTCAAAAATAGAATATGATCAGAGTTACTATGTTCGTAACCTTTTCTCCTCATAGCCAGGCTAAACTGATCGAACTAAGCACGAGACAATTGCTTAAGCCTATCTAGTGCTTTCTCAAGCTTACAAATAATTTGCTCCCTTGTAGACAACATAAAGCCAGTCAGAACATCCATGTATACCTCTTTAGTCAAACTCCCATGAAGGAAAGCTTTCTTCATATCAAATTGGTGCAAGGGCCAATCTAAATTTACAGCAAGAGATAATAACACCCTCACAATATTTAACTTCGCTACTAAAGAGAAAGTTTCTTAGTAGTCAATACCATATACCTAGGTATGTCCTTTTGCGACTAGTCGAGTCTTGTACCTCCCTACTAATCCATCTGCATTGTATTTAATTGAGAAGACCTATTTACATCCCATTTGCTTCTTCCCTGCAAGTAAAGTTACTAGCTTCGAAGTGTTATTTTTCTCCAATGCTAACATTTCTTCATTAATTACCTTGACCCGTTTCAAGTCATTCAACACTTCTTGGATAGCCTTTGGTACAGATTCAGAGGACAAGGTGTTCACAAAATTTTTTAACAGAGGAGACAACTCCTTCATGTTGACACGATTTGTAATAGGGTACTTTGCCTTCTTTGCCACTACTTTAGGGGACTATCTACTCAATGGAACACCTCTAATTTGCTGAGGAGGTAATATATAACCAGACACATTAGCTTCATCATAAGTATGTGGGTTTGAAAAACTTGCTTGAGGAAAATTCTCAAGAGTCTAATCAGGTACAATTGAGAGAAATTCGGGCTCTTATAGATCTTTCACGACTTCAGGCTCGTTAGAACCATCAACACTTAATTCGGTCACTTCTTGTCCCTCTAAAACTTGTGTCTAAACCCTAAGCGACCCTCTAGGACTGTCAACTAGAGTAGTTGGGTTTATGAGCTGGTTGCCATCCTTGACAACCTCCCCATTTAGTAAATTGGTGCCACTGTTCTCAACTGCAAAGCCAGGCCATATCTCCCAATTACCTATATAATCCGATCTAGCTTCATTTGATGTAGAGGAGTTCACTTTGCTTTCCATAGGGAAAAAATATTTTGACTCGATAAATGTGACATTCATGGTAGTATGCAGTCTTGTCGTGGCTAGATCATAACATCTATATCCCTTTTTCTGAGCTCCGTATTCCAAAAAAAAACACAACGAACTGCACAAGGATCAAGTTTAGTCCATTAGCTTTTCTAGACATGGACATATGCTATACAGTTGAAAATCCTGGGTTTTAGCATTAAGATCGAAGGAATGAATATATGCTGAGCCAAGACCTATTGTGGTGTCTAAAACCTCAATACTCTAGACGACATCTGATTTAGCAAATATACTGCTGTTGTGACTGCATCTACCCAGAAATGTTTGGGTACTAAGACTAATATCATAAGTGCTCTAGCTATTTCATTATGTGTCTATTCTTCCTCTTTGCAATCCCATTCGGTTGGGGTGTCCATGCAGAAGTTGTTTCATGAATAATGTCATGTTCCTACAAATATCCCTTCATTTCGCTATTGTCATACTCCCCTCTATTGTCCAATCTAACCAGCTATATTTTTACATTATATTTTGTCTGAATCATATTTAAAAAAATCTAAACACATCATAAATGTCACTCTTATTTTTTAATAAATATAACCATGTCAACAAAAGTAATAAACGATCTAATCCCATATTGAATTGTAATTGGTGCTGGCCCACATATATCAGAAGGAACTAAAGAAAATGGAGTCTTGTATTGCATCAAACTAGCAGGATAAGAAGCCCGATGGCTTTTTGGAAAAATACAAGTCCTGCACTTAAACATAGATTCATGATAATTCAAGAATAAATTCGGAAACAAGTGCTTCAAATATGAAAAAAAAAATGGATGTCCAAGACGTTGATGCCATAACCAAATTTTCTTTTACTATTATCAATCTTTCTAACACAATTGACCAGTCCTTCAACAAAATCATCCAAGTAATAGAGCCCGTCTCTTTTAGTACCACAACCAATGATCACCTTATTGAGAATATCCTGAAATAAATATAAACTTGGAAACATCAGCACACAACAATTTAATTCCTTAGTCACTTGGCCAACAGACAATGATTTACTTGCTAATGATATAATTAACAAGGTATTAGTTAATGAAAAAGATGTGGATAGGTCCACTTTTCCTACACCCATAACCGGATACACGGCTCCATTGGCATCAGTTACAGATGTCCGATTTGAAAAGCAAGGAACTATAAAGTCTCACGAATCAAACATCATATGATCAGTCACTCAAGAATCAATATTCCATAAACTGTTATCTATATCCTTTACGGATTCTGGTTTTTTTGTGGCAGCAAAAAAAGAAACTCCCTTAGACTCGGTTTCATAGACATTCATACGAAAAGTCTCCTGAGGCACAAAAGACAATTGCGACACTGAGGTACTGCTCTCCACCAATACTGGACTTCTTTCCACTTTTGATTGAATGCAATTCTAGTAGATTATTGGGCTGGACTCTGTTTTTGACCAAATTATAATTGGAGCCTTCCAGTGTAAGATGATCCATTAGTGATAACTGCTCAATCCCACATAGGATAAAAAAAAAAAAAAACAAGACACAACGGAGCACGTTTTCTGTCACATTACAACAGAAATTACAAATCTTTTTGAGAAAAACTTGATTGTAACCTAGTGGAAGAAATGTAGTGAACACACATTAATATGAAATAATATTGTACCTATTAAATTAAAAAAAAAACAAACAAATGGAGCAATTGGATTTTATCGGTATAATGTGATAAAGCTCATTTTTTTTTTGGACCGAAATAGAATCATTGTATTAATATGCAGTAAATTCGTACATGAGATTAACGCATGAGCATTGGAAATACCTGCTTAAAGTAGGAAAGCAAATCGACACCAACGGCTTACATATCAAGTCGTCAAACTGACCATTACCAAACAAGCCACAAAGCCCAAAACAACCTACTAGACTGTAATTAAACCTACATAACTCTAACGTGTCAACTAAACCTAATTCAGCTAGAAAAAGCTGCACACAGTAGTACCTACCACACATCGGCAGATTGGTGATAGGAATCGTACTGGTATTTTAGAAAATGAATACCGAGCTGGCTAAACTAGGAGCACAACAAAATGCATACAGATCGCAAGGCAACCAAACAACAAAAGTGCTACATAAACCATTTTTAAGAGTTCCAGTGACAGCGAGCAGCGGCGTCACCACCGGCGACAGTAAAGACGTGGTTGGTGATGGAGCAGACATGGCCGGCAGCGGCAACTGCGCCGACAAAAGCTACTACGCTCGGGGAGGCTCTAACGGCTCCATCTCAGGCTCCTGTAGCACTGGTTTCGCCCCTCGCACCGGTAGCCAGTACAGCGGCTCCGGCAGCAAAGGCTTTTTCGGATACGAGAACCCCGACAATCGGTACGATGGTGTCGACAGATGTGGCAGCACCGGTGCTGAAAAATCCTAACAGGGTCGAAAGGGCAGAAAAACAAAGGTCTGGAACTGAAATGGCCTTGGGTGACGTTATCAAGGCCCGAAATGGCACTAAACAAATCAAAAAGCCCCAATTTTTCCATTTGGGGGTCTACTTCTAGAGGAAGGTAAAGGGAGCATAGCTGAAGGACCGAGATAGAGGGGAGAGGAAGAATAGGAGAAGAAAGCTGGAGAAGAGGCTAAGTCTTTGCCTGCCAGATCTGTGCTGATTTATGAGAGACTAAAAGAGTTTAAGAGGGAAAGGTTTTAGAGAGAGAGAGTTTGTTCTGTCTAATAGAGTTCATTACAAAAAAGCTACATATAAATATTATATATTAATAGCACTTTGCATTTGTCAGTCAGTTGATGACTTAAGGAGCACTTCTGGTTATGTTTTTTTCTTTGGGATCTGGAGTGTTCAATTGGAGCTCTAGAAAGCAACCCACAGTGGCTCAATCCACAATAGAGGCTAAGTATATAGTTGCAGCCTCTGCTATAAACCAAGCAATTTGGATAAGAAAAATCCTCTCTAACTTGCAATTGGAACAAAGGGAACCAACAGTCATTTTCTATGACAACCAGTCCACCATTGCCATCTCAAAGAACCACCCTGTACAGCATGGGAGGACTAAACACTTTAAGATTAAGCTTCATTTCATTAAAGAAGCTCAAGATGATGATCAAGTGAACCTGGTCTATTGCAGCAGCAAAAATCAAATTGCAGACATTATGACTAAAGGCCTACACAAGCTAAGGTTTGAAGAACTAATAAGTTCATTAGGTGTGCAAAATGTAAGCACCAAGGAGGAGTGAAGTTCCAGGTGGTGCTTCAATTTTGCAAGCCAGCTCAAAGTTATTTTGTTCCCTCCAATTCTTAGTGGCAGTTATAGCCGTTGAAAGTGATGAAGCTGGTCTATTGAAGATGCTGTTGTAATTTAATATAATTATGCATTTGAAAGCTTAATAGCTTATGCTTAAGTGTAATCATTGTGTTTTGACAAGCTATGCTTATAATTATGTAGTTTGAATCTCAATCTCAAATTTAAATTTCAAATGTAACAGCTAGTTACTTTTGCTGCCTTGTAATTTGCAATTCTAATATACATATCAGAAAATGTATCAATGAAAGAGAATGAAGCCATATTTTGTAGCAACTTAATCTCTCTCTCTCTCTCGACTTTCTCTCATTTTTAGTTCTTCCTTTTGTTTTGCTGCAAGAATTTTCAAAATTAAGAACAGCTGCACTTTGTCTCTAAACCAACATACTGGTATCATAGCTTGAAGATCCTTCTATGCTGCACTTTGTCTCTAAACCAACAGACTGGTATCATAGCTTGAAGATCCTTCTATGGTTAATTGAGAAAATGAGTGAGTGAGAAACTTCTTACGTGAGGGTGAGGTAAAACCAAAGTGCCCCTAAACACCATCCAAACTCATTTTGTATGGCTTTAGCCAGCTTTACCCACAACCACCTCCTAAGTTCACTGGTGAAAATTACACATAGTGGGCTGTTATGATGAGGACTTACTTGAGGGCTTTTGACCTTTGGGAAGTAACTGAAAGTGGCATTAAACTAGCTCCCCTATAACCAAACCCAACCTTAGCTCAAATAATACATTACAGTGAGCAAGCTGCAAAAAAATATAAAGCTCTTACCTACATTCAAACCTTAGTCACTAAACCCATATTCAACAGGATCATGGCCTGTGAATCAGCAAAAGAGGCTTGAGATAGGCTCAAAAAGGAGTATGGAGGCAATCAAAAGATAAGATCCATGCAGCTGCTTAACTTCAGAAGACAATTTGAAGTCTTGAAAATAAAGGAATCAGAGAGTGTCAAGGATTATAGTGACAGGCTTCTCAAGGTTGTAAATCAAATTAGAGTTCTTGGGGAAGATTTCCCTAACAAGAACATTGTTCAAAAGGGTCTTGTGAGCATTCCAGAGAGGTTTGAATCCAAAATCTCCTCTCTGGAAGACTCAAGGGACCTTAACACCATCTCTTTGGGAGAATTGATAAGTGCACTTCAAGCCCAAGAGCAAAGGAGGCTTTTGAGAGAAGAAGTCACACCAGATACAGCTCTTCCAGCTCAATATAAGCAACAAGGATTTCAAAAAAGAAAGCAATGAGGGAAGCAACATAGAAAGAACAATGAAGCTGCCAAAGCAGAAGGTAGAAGGCAGTATGCTCATTGTGAGCATCGTAAAAAAACTAATCATGCTTCCGAGTCTTGCTGGAGAAGACCTGACATTGTGTGCAAGGCTTGCAACAAAAAGGGTCATTAAAAAAAAATGCAAGAATAAGGATAAACAGAAGCAGGTTCAGCAGCAGAAGCCTCAAACAACAAAGCAAGAGGCTCAAATTGCAGATGAGGATCAACAAGTTGAGGAGCATTTGTTTGCCGCAAACACTGGCTCAAATCAGCATTGTCTTGGCACTTGGCTAGTGGACAGTGGTTGTACAAACCACGTGTCCCCCAATCCTTCTGTCTTCAAATCACTTGACAGATCTTTTAAATCAAAAGTAAGGATTGCGAATGGTAAGTTGCTGCAAGCTCAAAGGAAGGGCATGGCTGCTGTTCAAACAAACACAAGTACAAAGATGATCTCTAATGTTTTGTTTGTTCCTAACATTAGTCAAAATCTTCTTAGTGTTGGACAACTTTTGGAATAGGGTTTTGCCTTGTTGTTCAAAGACAAGTGCTGCAGTATTTATGCTTCTGCCAATGTTTTATTGATTTTTGTACCAATGAATGGGAAAAGCTTTCATTTGGATACAAGGGATGTGCATCACTTGGCCTTACCAGCAAGCTCAAATGACTCAGTCTTGTGGCACAAAAGACTTGGCGACTTTCATTATGCAGGCATAGAATTGATGCAAAAGAAAAGGCTAGTCAGTGATTTGCCTATTGTTACTCAACCTAATTGTGTTTGTAAAGCCTGTCAATTGGGCAAGCAGACGAGACTTCCATTCTCTAGTCAGTCCTCTTGAGCCAAAGAAAAACTAGAACTCATTTACTCTGACTTGTATGATCCCATGAAAATTGACACTTTGGAAAGCAGCAAATACTATATCATCTTCATAGATGATTTCAGCAGGTTTTGTTGGATTTTCTTTCTCAAATCGAAATCTAAAGCTGTTGATGTTTTCTTGAAGTTCAAGTTGTGGATTGAAAAGCAGTCAAGCTGCATGATTAAAGCCATCAAAACTAACAATGGCACTGAATTCACATCTGAGGCCTTTAAATCTATTTGCTCAACTGCTGGTATTCAACAACAGTTCACTACACCCTATTCCCATCAATAGAATGGGTTCAGTAAAAGGAAAAATAGAACAATTATGGACATAACTAGGTGTATGCTCAATAAAAAGGATCTTCCAAACAGGTTTTGGGCATGTGCAGCAGCTACTTCAATCTATCTGTTGAATAGACTTCTAACCAAAGCTCTTATCAAATCCACCCCATTTTCGGCTTAGTTTGGCTACAAGCCTTCATTGAGTCACCTAAGGGTGTTTGGGTGCATATGTTTTGCTCATGTGGCAGCTGATAAAAGGAGTAAGCTAGATCATAAAGCCTTGTTGTTGTTTTCATTGGCTATACAAACACACCTGGTAATTATAGGATATTTAATCCTATCACCAACAAAATCTCTATTAGCAGAGATCTCAAATTCCATAAAGCTAAAAAGTGGAATTGGAGTAAAGCAGCTGCTGAACAAGTTCAAATGCAGAGCCCTGGAAATATACAAGCCTTGGATCAATAATCAAACTCCTCTAATGATGAGGATATTGATGATTTGCCAATTAGAGGGACCAGATTACTTGCAGACATCTATGATAGATGTAATGAAGATATCCATGAACCTGTAACTTACTAAAAAGCCTCTGAATCCCCAGAATATAGGAAAGCTATGCAGGCAAAGATCAATGCAATTAACAAGAATGAGACTTGAATTTTAGTCTCTTAAACCAGCAAACAAAAAGCCAGTAGCAGTGAAGCGGATTTTCAGGCTTAAACTTAATTCAGATGGATCAATCAACAAGTGCAAAGCAAAACTTGTTGCAAAAGGATTCTCGCAGCAACCAGGAGTAGACTATTTAGAAAATTTTGCTCCTGTTGCAAGGCTTGATACTTTCAAACTTCTTTTGGCAGTTGCTACACAAAAAGGGCTCTATGTACATCAACTAGATGTAAAATCAACTTTTCTAAATGGAGTGATCCAGGAGAAAATTTATGTCATTCAACCTGAAGGATATGTCAAAGAAGGAGAAGAGGATAAAGTTTACCTTCTCAAAAAGACTCTTTATGGCCTAAAACAGACTCCAAGAGCCTGGTATTCTAGAATCCATGATCACTTCCTCAAGTTGGGCTTCACCAGAAGTAGCAATGAAGTAACATTGTATGTCAAAATGGAGGGCACTCATTGTTTGTATGTCTCGTTGTATGTGGATGACATAATGATCATTGGACACTCTTTAAAGCTAATTGCTCAGTTCAAAAAGAACTTACAAGATCAATTTGAAATGACTGATCTTGGGGAGATGAATTACTTCCTTGGATTTGAGGTGTTTCAATCCAATGCTGGTATTTTTATTAACCAGTCTAGGTATGCAAAGAGTGTACTCTCAAAGTTTAACATGCTTGAATGTAAAGGCTCATTTACTCCTCACACTCCTGGAATTAGGCTCTCAAAAGAAGATGGAACTCCAAAGGCCAATGACTCTTTGTATAGAAACCTTATTGGATGTCTGCTCTATCTATCTGCCACAAGGGCTGATATTATGTATGTTGTAAGCTTACTATCTCGATTCATGCGCTCCCCAACTGAGACTCACTTTAAAGTTGCCAAGAGAGTTCTCAGGTACATTAAGAGATCAATGAAGCTGGGAATCATATTTAAGAGATTAAATGAGCTGAAGTTAGTGGGCTATAGTGACAGTGATTGGGCAGGGTCAGTTGATGACTTAAGGAGCACTTCTGGTTATGTTTTTTCTCTGGGATCTAGAGTGTTCAATTGGAGCTCTAGAAAGCAACCCACAGTGGCTCAATCCACAACAGAGGCTAAGTATATAGCTGCAGCCTCCACTGTAAACCAAGCAATTTGGATAAGAAAAATCCTCTATGACTTGCAATTGGAACAAAGGGAACCGACAGTCATTTTCTGTGACAACCAGTCCACCATTGCCATCTCAAAGAACCACCTTGTGAGAAGCTCAAGATGATGGTCAAAGTGAGCCTGGTCCATTGCAGTAGCAAAAATCAAATTGCAGACATTATGACTAAAGGCCTACACAAGCCAAGGTTTGAAGAACTAATAAGTGCATTAGGCATGCAAAATGTAAGCACCAAGGAGGAGTGAAGTTTCAAGTGGTGCTTCAATTTTGCAGGCCAGCTCAAAGTAATTTTGTTCCCTCCAATTCTTAGTGGCAGTTATAGCCGTTGAAAGTGATGAAGCTGGTCTACTGAAGATGCTGCTGTAATTTAAAATAATTATGCATTTAAAAGCTTAAGAGCTTATGCTTAAGTGTAATCATTGTGTTTTGACAAGCTATCCTTGTTATAATTATATAGTTTGAATCTTAAGTTCAAATTTAAATTTCAAATGTAACAGCTAGTTACTTTCGCTGCCTTGTAATTTGCAATTCTGATATACATATCAGAAAATGTATTAATGAAAGAGAATGAAGCCATATTTTGCAGCAACTTAATCTCTCTCTCTTTCTCTTTCGACTCTCTCATTTTCAGTTCTTCCTTTTGTTTTGTTGCAAGCATTTTCAAAACTAAGAACAGCTACACTTTGTCTCTAAACCAACATGCTGACTATGATGAAGTGTCGTTGGAAAGCCTCCAACTGCACCCAAACGTTAAAACATTAGAAATTCAATGCTACTGAGGTGTAAAGTTCCCAAATTGGTTTTCTTCCCTCACAAATCTGTCGGAGGTTGCACTTTCTCGTTGCCGTAGATGCAAGCAATTGCCACCTTTAGATTCAATCCATTCTCTAAAACACTTGAGTATTGATCAATTTCCTGGCTTGGAATACATAGATTGCAACGAAGACAATTGTTTTGGTAGTGAAAGAGGGCGAATTGAAGGAGAATCAACTTTCTTGCAATCCTTGAAGACTCTCCAGATAAATGAGTGTCCAAATCTTAAGGGATGGTCGAAGAAGATGGACGATGCAACAACGACCACAGCAATAGTTGCTCTTCCCCAATTTCCTTATCTCTCTACTTTGGAGATCCTTTATTGCCCCAAGTTGGCTTGGATGCCACTGTTTCCTACACTTGATGAAAACTTGCTTTTACTAAATGCCATCACGAAATTGCTAGAGCAGACCATAAAAATGAAGATAATGACTCTGACATTGATCCATATTCCCACAACTACTGCTGCTGCTGGTACCTCTACTTCTTCTTCCTCCTACACCTCCTCTCAACCGCTCTCTCAACTGAAGAAACTATATATTGGGAGAAATAAGGACCTTGAATTTCTTTCCAAAGAGTGGCTGCAGAATCTCAATTGTCTTAGAGAGTTGCGTATCTATCGATGCCCAAACTTCAAGTCTTTGCCCGACAGCCTACATTACCTTACCTCTTTACAACTTTTACGAATTAGATACTGTCCCAAGTTGACAGAGATATACAGAGATAACAAGGGCATTGTTGGTTTATGAGAGATGAAAGGAAAGCATTGAAGATGAAAAATGAGACATTATGGCTGGAACTTTGCAGCACAGAAAGGTCTTGAAAGAAAACAGAAAAAATTGCAGAGAAAGTGGTGCATAGAAGGTTAGAAGAACTTGTGATAGCTAATTTACTCCTGGAATTAGCACAAAGCAGAAGAGTTGCAAAGGTTCTGCTGAAACAATAAAACTTGAGTGTGTCAATGTGCAGCAAAAGCAGAGGAAAAAAAAGAACGAGAGAGATTTTTGGGGCTAAAAACATACATGACCCATATTTGTATTGCAAATTATATATGAAGCATCTACATAGTGTATGGAACACAAGTACAATGCTCCTTACTTACAAGAAAGGTAAACCCAACTTTACAAGCAACCTCCATACCTCTATGGACTTACAGGTACTTGCTTAAAAAACACACAAAATGGATCTCCATACTTATCCAAAAAGTGATTACAACTGAAAGGTTGAAATACAACTACACTTTTGAGATTAAATTGAACACCAACTTGCTACTGTTTCTGGAAAGTTGCTGCCATTGGTGTAACTGACATAACTATCAAAATGCAGCAACTTAAACATCTTCAATTCACAAGCTTCAATGTTCAATGCCAATCTCCTTGATCTTCATCACTCCTCCTTGGAATTGAGACATTGCATTCCAAGCTTGTCTCTCAAGATTGCAAACCTAGCTCTAGGAAGAGCTTTTGTAAAAATATCAGCAATTTGATTCTCTGAATTACAAAACAGCAGCTGAACTTGACCTTCCTCTTGTGCTTCCTTTAGGAAATGAAGCTTGATTTTGAAGTGTTTGGTTCTACCATGGTTGATAGGATTCTTTGAAATGGCAATTGCTGATTTATTATCGCAGTAAATTGGGGTAGGACTTGAAGGAGCTTGCTGCAAATCTGTTAACACTTGTCTAAGCCACATAGCTTGATTCACAGCAGCTGTGGCAGCCACATACTCTGCCTCAGCTGTAGATTGAGCTACAAGAGGTTGTTTTTTTGAATTCCAACAAAAAAAACCACCTCCAAGTGAAAAACAAAGTCCAGAAGTGCTCCTCATATCTTCCACCGATCCTCCCCAATCACTATCAGTGAACCCTGTTAGTTCCAACTGGTCTGACTTCTTGAACATTACTCCAAGATTCAACGTGCCTTTGAGATATCTAAGTACCCTTTTTGCTGCTTTGTAGTGCTTCTCACTTGGGCTGTGCATGAACCTTGACAGCAAATTAGTTACTTGAACAATGTCAGGCCTTGATGCTGTCAAATAGAGTAAACAGCCAACTATACTTCTGAACAGATTCTCATTAACTTTTTCAGCTCCATCATCCTTAACAAGCTTTTCATTAACAGCTAATGGAGTTGACATAGGCTTACATACTTCCATTTTGAACTTCTTAAGAACTTCCCTTGCATACTTTGCCTGATTGACAAATATGTCATGGTTAGTTTGCTGAACTTGAAGTCTAAGGAAGAAAGACAACTTACCCATATCTGACATTTCAAATACCATCTCCATCTCCTTTTTAAATTGAGTTACAGCATGAGAACAACTGCCTGTAACTAGAATATCATCAACATAGAGAGAAATCACAAGAATCTGACTCTTTCCTGTCTTGACATACAAAGTAGCTTCACTTTTGCACTTTGTGAAGCCAAGCTACAGCTGGTGATTATTGATTCTACTGAACCAAGCTCTTGGGGCTTGCTTAAGGCCATATAGTGCCTTTTTCAATTTGTAGACCTTTGTCTCCTCTCCTGTGATCACATATCCAGTAGGTTGTTCCACATAGATGTCCTCCTCCAATATTCCATTTAAAAATGCTGATTTCACATCTAAATGAAAAACTGACCAGTTCAGTTGAGCTGCAAGAGCAAGAATCAATTTGATTGTATCTAGTCTAGCCACTGGAGCATATGTGTCAGTGAAGTCAATACCAAATTTTTGAGAGTACCCCTTTGCCACTAACCTTGCTTTTAGCTTGTTTATACTGCCATCAGCATTGAGTTTGGTTCTGTATATCCATTTGACACCAATCACATTTTTTCCTTGAGGTCTCTCCATTAGAATCCATGTTTGATTCTTTTCTATGGCAGAAAACTCTTCATGCATGGCATTCTTCCAACCTACTGATTTTGCAGCCTCTTCATAATCAGTTGGTTCTAGAATAGCAACATTACTTCTCTCATAAATGTCTGAAAGAGGTCTAGTTCCTCTGACTGGAACATTTTCATCATCTGATTCCTCTTCAGAATTATCAACCTCTTCTGTAACTGGTATAGGAATCTGATTTGTGCTACTATCAGTGGTTTCCACATTTGAATTGCTCCAATTCCAGCTTGCACCTTTATTGAATCTCACATCTCTGCTAACAATGACTTTGTGAGCTTCAACATCATAAACCCTGTAAGCTTTAGAGTTGATGCTATAACCCACAAAGATTGCAGTTTTGGCTCTTTGATCTAGTTTCTGTCTTTTTTCCGAAGGAACAAGAACATAACAGAAACATCCAAAGACCCTTAAGTGTTGTACTGCAGGTTTATTCCCAAACCAAACCTCATATGGTGTCTTGCCTTGAATTGCTTTTGTTGAGAGCCTATTTAAGAGATAAACTGATGTATTCACAGCTTCAGCCCATAACTGTTTAGGTAGATTTTTTTCATACATAAGACACCTTGACATCTCCATAACTGTTCTATTTCTTCTCTCACTCACTCCATTCTGCTGAGGAATGTAAGGTGCTGAGAATTGATGTTTGATTCCTGAAGATGAGCAAATTTCCTGAAATGCATGAGAAGTAAATTCTGTGCCATTGTCTGATCTAATGGACTTGATTTTGCAGCTAGCCTCATTTTCAACTAGTGCCTTGAATGATTTGAATACATATGGTACATCAGACTTCAATTTCAGAAAATAGACCCAAGCAAATCTTGAAAGATCATCAATGAACAAGATAAATAGTTTACTACCATTCAATGACTCAATATGCATAGGGCCACAAACATCAGTATGAATTAACTGCAATTTCTCCTTGGCCCTCCAGACTTTGTCAGTAGGAAATGGGAGTTTGGTTTGTTTTCCTTGCTGACAGGCATTACAAACTCCTCCTGGATTAGAGATTTCAGGCAAGTCTAAAACAAGCTGATGCTTTTGTAAATGTTGCAAACCTGCAAAATAATGATGTCCCATCCTTTTGTGCCAAAGGATTGAGTCATCAGTAGCTACAGGCATAGCTGATTGATTCAATTGCTCGAAGTTCCAGGGAAAAACTCTTCCCTTTCATTGGAACAGAAATTACTTCCTCACCAGTCTTATCAAAGATAGTACAAAAGCGATCTTTGAATTGTAAAGCAGAGTTCTTCTCCAATAACTGGCCAACACTTAGTAAGTTTTGGCTAATTTCAGGTACTAATAAAACATCTGAGATTAACTTTGTACCTGTAGGAGTAGTAACGGCAACAACTCCCTTTCCTTGTGCTTGAATCAGTGAACCATTTCCAATTCTCACTTTGGAAGTGCATGACCTGTCCAGCTCCTTAAATACTTCAGAGTTGGGAGACATATGGTGGGTGCAGCCACTGTCTATGAGCCATTGTTGGTTACAGATTTGAATTAAATTGCAACTAGCAACAAAAAGTTCCTCTTCAATGTGCTGATTTTCTTCATCTGCAATATGGGCTTGCTGTTTTTTTTGCTTTTGCAATAGTTTTCTCTTGCTTTTGCAGACTTTGTCAACATGTCCCTTCTTGTTGCAAAAAGAACAAAGAGCATCCGGTCTTCTCCAACAATCTTTAGCTAGGTGAGTTGTCTTGTTGCAATGCTCACATGGTGAGTACACTTTTCTAGTTCTAGCTTTACTTGAATCTCCATCTTTCTTTTCAATTTTGTCAGATTGGTTCCTTTTCCAAGTGCCCTTGCCCTTGACATTCACTGTCATAGCACCCTCAAGAGAGGTTGATGACTTGGAGGTATCAAAAGTTCCTCCTCCTTATCTAATAACCCTTCTTTGTTCCTGTGCTTGAAAAGCACTAATAAGTTCAGTGACAGTGATTTTGGACATGTATTTCACCTCTTCCAGTGCAGCTATTTTAGCTTCAAATTTTTCAGGTACACTGACAAGAATTTTTTCAACAATTCTTCTGTCAGTTAGTTCATCTCCAAGTAGTCTAACTTGGGTAACAATCTTCATTAACCTATCACTGTAATCCTTGATGCTTTCAGTATCTTTCATCCTCATAACCTCAAAATCTCTTCTCAAGTTCAGGATCTGCATACTTCTGGCTTTGTCACTGCCACCATATTCATCCTTGATCCTATCCCAAGCTGCCTTTGGTGTATCACAGTCCATTATTCTATTAAAGATCACCTCAGAAACAGCTGACTGAATGCAGGAGAGTACTTTGTAGTGTTTAGCAAGCTGCTCACTATGGTTTTTAATCTGAGCAACAGTAGGATTTGGTGGTAGAACTGGAGGATCTCCTCCAATTTCAGTGACTTGCCAGAGGTCATAAGCTCTCAAATAAGTTTTCATCATCACTGACCATTGTATATAACCCTCACCTGAGAATTTTGAAGGGGGAATAGGATTAAAGTTCACTGATGCCATCAACACAGCTTTGGAAATTCAGAAACTCTCCCAAGTGTTTACCCCAAGTATTCCTCTCAAATCTCTCATGTATCACTCTAATTTTCACACACCAACAGGTTCCTTAAAGATCCTATGGAGCTCTGATACCACTCTGATAGCTAATTTACTCCTGGAATTAGCACAAAGCAGAAGAGTCGCAAAGGTTCTGCTGAAACAATAAAACTTGAGTGTGTCAATGTGCAGCAGAAGCAGAGGAAAAAAAAGAACGAGAGAGATTATTGGGGCTAAAAACATACATGACCCATATTTGTATTGCAACTTATATATGAAGCATTTACATAGTGTATGGAACACAAGTACAATGCTCCTTACTTACAAGAAAGGTAAACCCAACTTTACAAGCAACCTCCATACCTCTATGGACTTACAGGTACTTGCTTAAAAAACACACAAAATGGATCTCCATACTTATCCAAAAAGTGATTACAACTGAAAGGTTGAAATACAACTACACTTTTGAGATTAAATTGAACACCAACTTGCTACTGTTTCTAGAAAGTTGCTGCCATTGGTGTAACTGACATAACTATCAAAATGCAGCAACTTAAACATCTTCAATTCACAAGCTTCAATGTTCAATGCCAATCTCCTTGATCTTCATCAACTTGCTTACAACAAGAAGATGATGCAAATTCATCTGATTTTCATTGATTATCAAGCCTCTTTATATAGAGATGAGTTTTACATTCAAATTCAAATACAAATTTTAAAAAACTAGCTGTTAAAATAGAGCTGTTATAGTTGACAGCTTTTCTAACATTCAAAATTGACAGCATTTGCCAAAATGCAGCAACCATTCTCAACACTCCTCCTTGGTGCTAGGATTTTGGTGATGATGCTTTGAAAACAAAAAGTTCTTTGATGAAACTGATGTGGTCTTCTTCTTTGATTGCTCCTCCTTGAAGGATTTGCTGAGATTTGAAGAAAAAGGTTGAGTTTGTTGTTGTTGTTGATGGCATGAACATCCCTGTACAGACTTTGCAGCAGGAATGGTATTGGAGTTCATTTTTTAATCTCTCGAACTCATGATAGAGGGCATTGATGGGTGAGTTCATTCTTTAGCTTCCCGAACTCAAGATGGAGGTGATTAGTGCTTTGAGGAAAGGTTTTTGATGAGTGTTGCATGAGAAATGAGAAATTTGATGATGTTTTTGAGATGATTTTTCAGAGAAGAGATGTTCTTTGAGGGTCGAAAATGCAGCTGAGATTTTGAGAGAGATGAAAAGAGTTGCTGCAGAGAATGAAAGGAACAACGATGATGATCTACTGCTGGAAATGATAACAGTAAGATGATGTTCTAATTTTTAGGGAATGTGGCTGATTTTTTTTTTGAAAGATCACAGGCCCTCAATATTATTATGCTCTAATACCACTTTGTTGGTTTGATGAGGGATAAAAGGGCTGAAATTGAGGCATTAGAGCTGCAACTTTGCAGCAGAGCAAGGTTTTGAAAGAAAACAGAAAAATTGCAGAGAAAGTGATGCATAGAAGGTTAGAAGAACTTGCTTACAGCAAGTAGATGATGCAAATTCATCTGATTTTTAATGATTATCAAGCCTCTTTATATAGAGATGAGTTTTACATTTAAATTCAAATACAAATTTTAAAAAACTAGCTGTTAAAATAGAGCTGTTCTAGTTGACAGCTTTTATGACATTTAAAATTGACAGCAACCATTCTCAACAATATCAAATTCAAATGTTGAACATGTCGATGAGAAAACCCGTCATGTCTCATTGGATTTTAATGTAGATTCAACGTGGAAGATCACAAACAACTTACTTGCCGCCAAAGGGCTGCGAACTTTTCTCTTGCCCGTACAAAATAGGTGGAGCCGCGACAAAACATTGGAAAGTTCAACATGTGAAGCCATTTTTTCAAACATAGGGAATTTGCGAGTGCTTGATTTAAAAATGACCCTAGGTGAGGAAATACCTGTTTCCATTATAAAGTTGAAACATTTAAGGTATCTTGATGTTTCCCATTCTGGAATTAGGGTACTTCCAGACTCTTTCACTAAACTGCAAAATTTGCAAGTGCTCAGACTTGCTTACTGTCAGGCACTCAAGGAACTACCAAATGATATTGAAAGGCTGCTTAACCTTAGGCATCTTGATTGTTATGATTGCTATAGTTTGACCCATATGCCAAGAGCGATTGGGCAGTTGACTTCCCTTCAGACCTTGACATATTTTGTAGTGGCCAAAAAAGATATTCCTGTGTCCAAGCTTAAGCAGGTTGGTGGCCTGGATATGTTAAACAGACTTAACAACTTGAGAGGAAGGCTAGCAATCGAAAACCTGCACTGTCTGAAGAAACCTAAATCAGAATGTGAGGCTGCTAACTTAAAAGACAAGCAGCACCTGGAATCATTGAGTTTAAGTTGGGATAGAACAGTTGGTGGCAATAGTGGAGATGCTGACTACGACGAAGTGTCATTAGAAAGCCTCCAGCCGCACCCAAATGTTAAAACATTAGAAATTCATTGCTACCGGGGTGTAAAGTTCCAAAATTGGTTTTCTTCCCTCACAAATCTGTCGGAGGTTACACTTTTTTGTTGCCGTAGATGCAAACAATTGCCGCCTTTAGAGTCAATCCATTCTCTAAAACACTTGAGTATTTATCGATTTCCTGACTTGGAATACATAGATCCAAGGAAGACAATTGTTTTGGTAGTGAAGGAGGACGAATAGAGGGAGAATCGATTTTCTTCCCATCACTGGAGACTCTCGAGTTAGAGGAGTGTCCAAATCTTAAGGGATGGTGGAAGAAGATTGACGATGCAATAACTACCACGACAACAACTGCTCTTCCCCAATTTCCTTGTCTCTCTACTTTGAAGATCCGCGATTGCCCCAAGTTGGCTTGGATGCCACTGTTTCCTACACTTGATGAAAACTTGCGTTTACGAGATGCCAGCACGAAATTGCTAGAGCAGACCATAAAAATGAAGATAATGACTCCGACATTGATCCATATTCCCACTGCTGCTGCTGCTGGTACCTCTCCCAACTGAAGAAATAGATATTGGGAGAAATGAGGACCTTGAGTCTCTGCCCGAAGAGTGGCTGAAGAATCTCAATTGTCGTAGAGAGTTATGTATCTGGAATTGCGCAAACTTTAAGTCCCTGCCTGATGGCCTACAGCACCTTACCTCTTTACAACTACTACGAATTAGAGACTGTCCCAAGTTGACAGAGATATGTGGAAATAATAGGGGCGTGGATTGGCCTAAGATTGCTCACATCCCAAATATTAAAATTGATGGACGTAAGGTACAGTGGGAGGGCCATTATCGATTCGATGATGATGACGTTTCGACTCATTTCTCAGGTTGGTATTTCTTTTCTTCACCCCAGTACTCCAAATTTGCAATTTCATCAGATTCTTTGTGCAAGCTTAACGAGGAGTAAGGCCTTCCTGACATACTGATTTTGTGTGCAGATGATAGTTTGTTCTAAAATTAGGAAGGAGTGCCAAAATATATTTGGCCGGACGTTTCTAGTTTCTCCATACTACCATTGACCGGACTGGACTGGAAGGTATGCATTCACTTTCTTATTCCTATCAATGAATCTTTCTATAATCACTCTTTTCTCCTAGATGAAAGCTCTGTCCTGGTTAGCCGAAGTGATTCGCACCATAGCTCGTGCCCATACGAAGACACGCAAATAGGTGGGAATCTTGAGCCCCAGCCTCCATCATTTGAATTTCCAACACCCTGCTTGCGGAGAATGACTGTGCGCTACTTGGTATGGATGTGAGTGATTGAAAAAGGTTCATCAACCTGTACCATGCTCTTTGTTTTTTTTTGTTATAATTGTACACCATGGCTTTGCTTAATACTAATTATGCTGATTTTTCTTGCCCGTTAACATACAATCTGCTGCCTTTTATTTTGTAGGCGTATTGGCTTAACTTGAGTGTTTGTAATTTTGCTCTGGTTCACATTCAAGGACATTTCTGATTTTGGGGGCATGCTAATTTTGATCGACTTGGTGAGGGATTCCCGATTTGAGGTGTTGGTCCTCATCGTCCCATAAACACAACCAAATGGCCCATGGCTAACATCAAGAGATCTCTCATCTGCACTGCCTCGTTGGATCGATCATTTGATCAAGGAAAGCTGTCAGTGAGACCCGCGAACTTTTTGGTTCTCTCATGGAGATTGTTGCCGCTAGAAAAAGGCGCCAGTGTCCAGAACATGAGAACTGGTCCCAACAAGGCTAACAACCTCACATTCACTGTTGGAAGACAATCGTGGAACGGCTGCCACGGTTCGATTGATGGTTGAGGCGTTCGCCACAAACGACAAACATTTAATTCCAACTTCAAAACCGTGAGTTCAGTTTTAGTTGGGACGAGAATACATTATTGGCAATTTCTGGTCCTCTCTAGCCCCACGCTTGACAAACCTAAATTCTATTTTTGTCAGTCTTTCTAAAGCATATCTTTGGGGTTAGTGGCAGCAGCTACAATAATTGCGCTGCAATAGAGAATTTGCTTTAGTAGGGATATGCTGTAATCTGATTCATTGTAACTAAGATAGGATCAGTTTGACATCAAGAGATATATATATATATATATATATATATCAAGGTTCTAAGAACAGAACCGATTAGTGAATCAGAAAAATTAGTAGTTTAGGGTTCAATCGGTTCGACCGGTATAACCGTGGTTGAATCGGTAAAATCGGTATTTAATATTAAATATATAAAAATTAAATTTTTATATAGTTTATATAATTATATAAAATGTTATATTATATAAAAATGATAATAAATATTTAAAATAAAGTATATTTTAAGAATTATATTAATATTTACATACATTAAGGATATTCTAATTAGTATATTTAACAAAATATAATTTATAAAAATTAATTGAAAAAATAATATTTATAAATAATGGTTAAATTTTAATTTTTTTTAGTTTTAAAAATTAAATTGAAAATTTTAATCAATTGAGGAATAACTTGAAATTTTTAGTTAAAATTAGAGTTTTAATTATAATTTAAATAAAATTTTGGGTCCAATTATAATTTAAAATTTTTTGGTTTAAATTGAAACGGTTCAACTGATCCGATTTTTTGTCGATTTTCTCGATTTTTGACCAGTTTTTCCAGTTTTTCCAGTTTTTGACCAATTTTTTTCGGTTCGGTCCGCATTCCATTTTTAGGCTAAAATCGGACCAAACCTAGGACCGGTCATCGGTTTAACCGGTTTAACTGGTCAGTCCGGTCCGGTTCTAATTTCATTGATATATATACTTTGATTAGTATTGTACAGTAATTAGAATGAATAATAAAAAGTTTCCTCGTTCCTTTTATCCTCTCCTCCTCCCTCTCCTTTGCTCTCTCAAAAACTCCATTCAAATTGAATCCAAGTTCGAAGTCCCTTCTTTCTTCTTTAGAATTTCCTGATTAAGATTGTTGACGCATCAATGTCTTATAAATTTTCAAAGTTTTTAAGCATTTACGAAAGTGACCGAAAGCCAGACACTGTCCACCTTGTGCAGTTTAAGAAAACGAGGCCACAATGTGCTTAGCAAGAGCTTCAATCGCATATCAGTTTTTCGCTGTCTTTCACATGGCCAACTTCCATCTAAAGTTGTAAGAACCGAATCGGTTATAAAACTGAAAAGTTTAGAAGTTTAAAATTCAATCAGTTTAACCGCTTTAATTGAGATTAAACCAGTATTTAATATTAACTATATATAAATATATATATACATTATATAAAAATATTGATAAGTAAAATATAATAACATACAAAATATAAGTTTTGTACACATTATAATATTATATTTGAAAGATTTTTATACTTAATTTATATTTTTTTTAGAGAAATACTTAATTTATAATTTAACACATGAGAAAATTTAAAAATTAATTACTATGTTAAAGAATAAAGATAAGTAGGTAATTAAGGAAAAGGTTATTGATAAAGATTCAATAATAAGTTTTGTAAATATTAACATGATAGATAATAAATTTAATTATATGTCATTCATTATTTAATATAAAACAAAAAATATTAGCACATCACAAGTCTTTAAAGTTAAGTTATAAAAAAAAATAATGAATTAATTTTATATATTTAATAATAAGAATATGTTTTTAAAATTGTAATATTAATATATTATCAATAAACTAAAAAAAATTTCAAAAAGAAAAAACAAATGGGCAGATCGGCGCCTTGCTTTGGAAGTAATAAAATAATTAATTGTATATATAGAAACAAAAGGAGGACTTGGTGCAGTGGCTGGACACTGTATCGTAAGGGCAAGAACGTGAGTTCGACTTGGAGGAGGATCAAAATTTATTTCAGCATTTTTTGGCTCATTCCAGCGGTGACATTCCAGCGGTGACAGGTGGCAATCAACTGATTAGGTGGTTCTGACTGACCCGGATAAATCGAGAATGTTTCGCCGATTTTTGTTTGAACTAGTCCGGTTCGCCGGTTTCCGGCCAGTTCTTAGACTATCCGATTTCAAAGAGTAAACTGAACCAGATCAGGGGCCGATTCACAGTTAAATCGATCGAACCGATCGGTCCAATTCGATTTTAATAACATTGCTCCCATCAAAAGCAATCGGTCAATCAAATGAAGCACTAGCCATTTCAATTCCCACAGCATAGTCCAATTTTTCTAGCCATGAATTGAGACAATGAAGTAGAAATACTTTCATTTCAGACTACATAAGGTAACTTTGGATGACATTTTTTATACAGATCACAATACCTACTTCAGCCAATGCTACCTTTGTATCAAAAATTACAACTTAATTATTATTTTTCCAAAATATTGTCAAAAGTTTACCATAAAACTTTCTCTTGACATAGTTATATTTCTTGTTCTAGTTAACCATAATTATTTGTTGAAAATCTATCCTTTCTTTTAAACTTTAATTTATAATATTCCAAAAAAATGAATACTTATAAAACATTTTATTCTCTTCTGGAAATTTATAATGATATTTTTTAAATAATTTAAACTTTTAATAGATACTTAATAAAATACGCCCATTGTTCCATGATTCAAATATCAACATATTTTTTTATATTTAAAAATGATTATTACCAAAATAAAAAGTAGAGTATGTTAGATTTTATTTTATTACAATTGTGCTAAATGAGTTGTGAAGATGGTGGATGTGGCTAAGAGGCTGGCATGGGGGTCACAGCTGGAAATTTTTAAGGGTCTATGCTTTTATGTGGCACATATGCTAATCCTGCTTTTCAAATTGAATGAAACGAAGGCCTTGGCCCTGTTGTTGTTGTTGTTATGTTTTTTTTTTTTATTTATTTAACGATTGGTCCTCTTGTTTTATTCCTCAATAACAAAGCACCGATGAAAGATGATGATGATGCTACACCTGCAAATTATTGTGGTTGAACTCTGTTTCGGCCCAAATTATATTTAGAGCTTTCCAGTCTAAGATAATCCACAGTGATCATTGCTGAGTCCCATTTCTCCTTTGAACTGGCAAAACAAAAAATCAAGACAACGGAGCACGTCGTCAGTCACATTAAAACAATACAGTAGAAGTAACGAAACTTCGTTGCACTTATATAATAATATTATAAAAGAAATATTAAATTGAAAAAATAAAAATAAATGAGTCGTTAAATTTAAAAGGTATCATGTAATGGAACTCCTTTAAAAATAGATAATGATAAATTTAAAAAAATATTTACAAAGTTTTTCACTTTTTTAAATAGTATTTAAAAGCTTATAATTTAATATAACAGTAAATTTATGTAAGATTTAAGTTAGTTTTTTTTGTACAATTGTTCCAGAAAAATTGTTATTTTTTTTTTTTTTTGTACAAATTATCACTATGTTTTTGAAAATAAATGCATACTGACACATGCCACTTGGCATTTGCTAACCCCACTGGAATAAATAAGGAAAAGAAAGCAATGTGGGGGTGATTATTATATTTTTGCGTGCAAATATTCCCCGCCATTATCTTTTCTTTTGGCATCTTGTCCCTCGGTGTTATATCCATCCGTCCAACGGTCAAATTTGGCAACCGCTTTAATCTTTTAATATGATAAAACCTAAGGCCGCACACCAAATCCAACAATCACTTGTCGGTATTTTAACCGGCATTTGCCCTCTGGACGAATGCTGGCAACAATATTTTATTTATTTATTAAAAAAAAAAGGTAAAGTAACCGGAAATTTATTACAGGGAAAAATTGATAGCCAAACGTAAATTTATAAATCGTGTTTATATGTGTTTAATTTATGTAATTATAAGTATTTTTTTATGTAATTATAATGATAAAAAGTGATATAAAAAAGTATTATTATTTTTTTATTTCATATTTTTTAATTATGATTGCATAAAAAAGATTCATGATTGCACAAATTAGGCGAGTGTGCACGCAATTTGAAAATTTGGGTGTACCTATGTAATGAGATCCTTGTATACTGAATTTATTATTTTAAGAAACAAATATAAATTTTTTTTGAAAAAAATTAAAATTTAACATTATATTAAATATATATAAAATAACATTAATTATATTTAAAATTTAATTTTAAAAAAATAAAAAAGGCGTTTAAATAAGATATGATTAAATTATTTGGACATTGTGATAGTATTTTTTTTTTTTTTTACCTACAGAGAATATGTATTATAAGCATTTTAATAAAGACATTTGAAAGTCAAAATTAAAGTAACACTTAATTGAATATTTCATTCAATTATATTTATAAAAACAGATTTACTATTTAGGTACTGATAGATCTGAAAGAGTATCTCTTACAACTAACTACAATATTAATGAACATAAAATTTAATAGAGTTCTTTCGATATATATCTCAATAAATTAGCATCAGTACGTCCTAAGAATCTCTAACTCGGATCGTGAAGGCAGAGCCATCAACTTACCATTAAACAACTGTAGAGCCATCAACTTACCATTAACAAGTGTTTTCGATAATAGTAATACTTCTCATTTTAAATAGCCGACTGCGCAATTGTATATAAAACTCGACCGAATAGCCTTGAGCATATTCACCGCATTAACTATCAGTCCTCAGTCTATCACAACAAACAGCTACTTAAGTTCTTATTATTACCTCTAAAGCATTGCTTAGCCACCCACAATAATCCCTTCACCCAAACAATAACAGCTTGTTTTTCTTTCTTTCTTCCTTTCTTTCTGTCTATTTCTTCTCTCTTCAGGAAAAAACAGCAAAAGTCACAGCCTTTCTTCTGTGTTTTTTATCCCCTTTTTTCAGTTTCTCCACGGGAAAATGGCGGAAGCAATTCTATTTGATATTGCAGGGGAAATCATAAAGACTCTGGCATCTGGGGCTGTAGAAAAGATTGGACTTTGGTGGGGTCTCAGCGATGAGATAAAGAGACTCAAGAACACTGTTTCGGCCATCCAAGCCGTGCTTCTTGATGCGGAAGACCGCCAAGCAGAGGATCACCAAATCAAAGACTGGCTTGCGAAGCTGAAGGAAGTCATGTACGACGCAGACGACTTGCTGGACGACTTCTCCACGGAAGCTCTGCAGCGACAGGTAAGGCCTGGCGGCGGACTGAGAAAGGAGGTACGCCTTTTCTTTTCAAGCTCCAATAGGATTGCTTATGGAACCAAGATGGGACAAAAAATAAAGGAGATTAGGGAGAGATTAGATGCCATTGCAGAAGATGGTTGCAAATTTCAATTTGTGAGGCGCAAGACTGACACAAGATCGCTTGGTAAAGGGAGGGATCAAACTCACTCCTTTGCAGGTGAAGGGGAAGTTATCGGAAGAGACAAAGATAAAATGGCAATTCTGGAGCTTTTATTAGAACCCAGTGCTGTGGAGAATGTTTTAGTTGTCCCTATAGTTGGAATTGGAGGTTTAGGAAAGACCACACTTGCCCAATTTGTTTACAACGATGATAGGGTGATAAAAAATTTTCATTTGAGGATGTGGGTCTGTGTCTCTGATGTGTTTGATGTCAAGACGATAGTAGAAAAAGTCATAAAGTCTGCCACCAATAGGAAGCCCGAAGACCTTGAGTTGGATCAATTGCAAGGTCAACTTAGAAAAGAGATTGATGGCAAGAAGTACTTGCTTGTTCTGGATGATATTTGGAATGAGGATCCTAAGAAATGGTTCGAGTTAGAAAAACTCTTGATGTGTGGTGCAACTGGAAGTAGGATAATAGTGACAACGCGTGCCGAAAAAGTTGCAATGGTAACTAGCAAAATTCGGCCTTATGTTTTGAAAGGCCTGTCTTTAGATGAGTCTTGGTCTTTGTTCGTGCAAATAGTGTTTAAAGGGCAAGAACCGAAAAACCCGGAAATTGTAAAGGTTGGGAAAGAGATTGTGAGGAGATGTGCTGGAGTTCCTCTTGCAATAAAGACAATAGCAAGCCTATTGTTTTTTAAAGAACCAGAAACTGAATGGTTGCCCTTCATGGAAAATGAACTTTCAACCATTTCCCAAAACGAAAATGATATTCTGCCTACTTTGAGATTAAGCTACTACCATCTTCCGTCACATTTGAAGCATTGTTTTGCATATTGTAGCTTATTTCCTAAAGATTATGAGATTCAGGTGAAAACATTGATTCATCTCTGGATTGCACAAGGATTTATTCAATCATCCAGCCAAAGTCAATGTCTTGAAGAGGTTGGCCTTGAGTTTTTCAAAGATTTGCTGTGGAGGTCTTTTTTTCAAGAAGTGGAATTCAGTAGGAACAGGGAAATGGTTACGTGTAAAATGCATGATCTAATGCATGATCTTGCAACCTTAGTGTCAGGGTCAGAGATCACCATATCAAATTCAAATGTTGAAAATGTTGATGAGAAAACCCGTCATGTGTCATTTGATTTTAATGTAGATTCAACATGGAAGATGACAAACAACTTACTTGCTGCCAAAGGGCTGCGAACCTTTCTCTTGCCCGTACAAAACAGGTGGAGCCATGATGAAACATTGGAAAGTTCAACCTGTGAAGCCATTTTTTCAACCTTAAGGAAATTGCGAGTGCTTGATTTAAAAATGACCCTGGGTGAGGAAATACCTGTGTCCATTAAAAAGCTGAAACATTTAAGGTATTTTGATGCTTCCTATTCTGGAATTAGGCTACTTCCAGACTCTTTCACCAAACTGCAAAATTTGCAAGTGCTCAGACTTGCTGCCTGTCATGCGCTTAAGGAACTACCAAATGATATTGAAAGGCTGCTTAACCTTAGGCATCTTGATTGTTATGATTGCTATAGTTTGACCCATATGCCAAGGGGGATTGGGCAGTTGACTTCCCTTCAGACCTTGACATATTTTGTAGTGGCCAAAAAAGATATTCCTGTGTCCAAGCTTAAGCAGGTTGGTGGCCTGGATATATTAAATAGACTTAACAACTTGAGAGGAAGGCTAGCAATCGAAAACCTGCATTGTCTGAAGAAATATAAATCAGAATG
The DNA here is from genome assembly GCA_037832335.1 of Carallia pectinifolia. Taxonomy (NCBI): domain Eukaryota; kingdom Viridiplantae; phylum Streptophyta; class Magnoliopsida; order Malpighiales; family Rhizophoraceae; genus Carallia; species Carallia pectinifolia. The sequence continues at coordinate 6,345,376 of CM075447.1, read as the reverse complement.
TGAGGCTGCTAACTTAACAGAGAAGCAGCACCTTGAATCTTTGAGTTTAAGTTGGGACAGAACAGTTAGTGGCAACATGGAAGATGCTGACTATGATGAAGTGTCATTGGAAAGCCTCCAGCCGCACCCAAATCTTAAAACATTAGAAATTCATTGCTACCGAGGTGTAAAGTTCCCAAATTGGTTTTCTTCCCTCGCAAATCTGTCGGAGTTGACACTTTTTTATTGCAGTAGATGCAATCAATTGCCACCTTTAGACTCAATCCATTCTCTTAAACATTTGGAAATTAATGACTTTCCTGACTTGGAATACATAGATTGCAAGGAAGACAATTGTTTTGGTGGTGGAAGGGGACGAATAGAAGGAGAATCAACTTTCTTCCCATCCCTGAAGACTCTCGAGTTGAAGAGCTGTACAAATCTTAAGGGATGGTGGAAGAAGATTGACGATACAACCACTTGCATGAAAACAGCTGCTCTTCCCCAATTTCCTTGTCTCTCTATTTTGAAGATCTATGATTGCCCCAAGTTGACTTGGATGCCACTGTTTCCTACACTTGATGAAAGCTTGTATTTACGAGATGCCAGCACGCAATTGCTAGAGCAGACCATAAACATGAAGATAATGACTCCAACATTGATCTATATCACCACTACTGCTGCTGCTGGTACCTCTCATTCTTCTTCTTCTTCCTCCTCCACCTCCTCTCAATCGCTCTCCAAACTGAAGAAACTAGATATTGGGACAAATGAGGACCTTGAATCTCTGCCCGAAGAGTGGCTGCAGAATCTCAATTGTCTTAGAGAGTTGTGCATCAGGAATTGCCCAAACTTTAAGTCTCTGCCTGATGGCCTACATCACCTTACCTCTTTACAACTACTACGAATTAGGGACTGTCCCAAGTTGACAGAGATATGTGGAAATAATACGGCAATGGATTGGCCTAAGATTGCTCACATCCCAAATATTAAGATTGATGGCCGTAAGCTTCAGTGGGAGGGCCGTTATCGATTGGATGATGAGGAAGTTTCCCCTCATTTCTCAGGTTGGTGTTTCTTCTATTCACCCTAATACAGCAAGTTTGCAACTTTGATCAGATTCTTTGTGCAAGCTTAACGAGGAGTGACAGCTTTCTAACATATTGATTATGTGTGCAGATGATAGTTTGTTCTAAAAGCAGGAAGAAGGCTTTCAAGGTGCCAAACTATATCTGGCTGGACATTTCTAGTTTCTCGATACGACCATTGACCGTACTGGAAGGTATCCACTCACTTTCTTTTTCCTATCAATGAATCTTTTTATTATTTTCTTTTTCTCTTTTCTCCAAGACGAAAGCTCTGTCGTGGCCAGATGAAGTGATTCACATCATAGCCCTTACCCATATGTAGACACGCACATACTTGGGAATCTTGGGCCCAGCCACCATCATCTGGATTTCCAACACCCTGCTTGCGGAGAATGATGCTACTTGGTATGCATGTGTGTGCGTGTGTGTGAAAAAGGTTCATCAACCTGAACCATGCTTTCTTTTTATTTTGTAGGCATATTGGCTTGGCTTGACTGTTTGTGGTTTTGCTCCGGTTCATATCCAAGAACATTTCTGATTTTGGGATATGGTCGACTAATTCTGATCGACTTGCTAAGGGGGATTCTCGATTTGAGGTGTTCGTCCTTACTGTCCTGTAAACACAACCAAATGGCCTTTCACTTCCATCAAGAGATCTCTCAACTGCACTTCCTGGCTGGATCATCTGATCAAGTAAAGCTGTAAATGAGACTCGGGAACTTTTTGGTTCTCCCATGGAGATTGTTACCGATAGAAAAAAGTCCCAGTGCCCAGAGCATGAGTACTATTCCCACCAAGGCTAATAACCTCGCATTCACTGTTGGAAGACAATCACAGAACGGCTGCCTAGGTTCGATGATGGCTTAGGCATTCCCTGCAAAGGGTAAACTTTTAGTTGTGAAGTTGGACTGTTGGAGGGGTACTTCAGTGCCTTCAAAGAAACAACAACTCCAGCTTCAAGACCATGAGTTAGAAGTTTAGTCGGGACGCGAATGCACTATTGGCAATTTCGGGTCCCTGTCTAGCCCTGCGCTTGACAAACTACGATTCCATTTTTGTCTTGTCTTTGTATGGCATATCTTTGGGGTGGTGACCCTAAGAATTTTTTCCCCTTTCCATTGTCTTATGAATTTTCTAAGTTATAAAGCATTTGAGAATGTAACAGGTGTAAAAGTTTTAAACCTTACACGTATTTACCAAAAGACAGACACCGTCCATTTAAACTTTGATTTACCGATAACTTCACCCAAGCAGATTCCACCCTTCTAGATTAACAAACCCAGGCCACACTGGGCGCTCAGCGATAGCTTTAATTGCATCAGTTTTCAGCTGATCTTCCGCATGGCAAAGCCCCATCAAAAGCGAGTAGTCAATCAAATGAAGCACTAGCCACTTCAATACCCACAACACAGTCCAATTTATCTAGCCATGAATTGAGACACTGAAGGAGAAATACTCTTATTACAGACTACACAAGATAACTTAAGATGATATTAATATTACATATCACAATCCCTACTTCAGCCAATGCTACCGCTCTATCAAAAAGTGCAACTTAATTGTTATATTCCCAAAATATTGTCAAAAGTCTGCCATAAACTTTCACCTGACATAGCTATAAATGTTAATAGCTTCAAGTGACATTAATTGCCTTTCTGGTTAGCCATAACTATTTCTGTTTTATATAGGTGACACCACAAACCTAATGTTACAAGCATGTCTATGACAATGTCACAGGATACCATCCAACCAGAAATTCCAAGATTTAGCTAGCCAGCAAGAGGGTTAGCATGAATTGTCACACGATTGATCCGTATCTCTGCAAGAGGTCGATCCCCTGGTCCTGTTTGAGTCTGTAAAATAGCAAAAAGCAGTCAACAACACTATATCTGGTAAAGAAATGCAAAAACCAAATTTTTACTCGTAGAGATCATTATGCAATGTCATATACTCATCAATTTAATCCTAGTCTCAAACAAGATAATAACTTGCTGATCTCTTGCTTCGTATTTACTACCATAGCCATATTCAACAACATAACTAAAAAGGTAAAGACGACAGCCAAAAAACAGCACATGCTTATAAAAGATGTTTAAACATACACGCATGTTGAAAGAGCGAGAGAACACTTTGGCTATGGTACAAGCAATCAACCATTAATATCTATATTCCATCCAACTCTCTATGCAAAAATTCACTTGCCTAAGCCCATTAGTTTATTTAAAGTTAGACATCCCCGTGCACAAGGTTCGCACACTATGGGGCCTAGGGGAAGGGTAAATGGGCACAACCTTACCACTGTTCTTACAGAGAGGCTCTTTCCGCCACTCAAACATCTGATTTCTAGGTTATATTTCAGACAGAAAAGAAATAAACTTTGACAAAAGATAACATCACATACCTTTTCCATGAGATCAAGGACTTCAAAACCATGAATTACTCTGCCAAAAATGGTGTACAATCCATTGAGATGAGGTTGCTTTGCATAAGTTAAGAAAAATTGGCTTCCATTAGTATTGGGCCCACTGTTGGCCATCGACAGTGTGCCCCTTGCATTGTGCTGGATAAAAGAGAACATATTGCTTCAGAATCATTTGCACCAACAGAATAATATGCCATGCTGTATATTGACCACATATTAGTAACAATGTTTATATACAGACGGTAAAAACTGATCCTTCTATTATCGCAGGCCGCCCTGAAATTAGTCAAAAATTTCATAGGTAGTCTGCTGATGAAAATTTTTGGAACAATTAAGCCAACAGTCCTCTATATCAAATCACTGTTTCATAATGCACCAATCGATGAAAGCCACAGCCAACTTGGCCTCTCCACAGAAACCACCAACATTTGATCGCCAGCCCCTCAATTAAAGGCTCAAAACTGCGCTATCAACTTTATAATTGAGATAAGGCTATCTTGAAGGAAACCACAACGAAAAGAAGAGGGGCAAAAACGCACCGCACAAAGATGTTTCTACTTAGAGCTCAAGAATAAACAGAATCAGAATTGAAATCACTCAAAGAGTGGCACTGAAGTCGGCATCAGAAGGCACGACGATATTGGAAGTCCAAGAATGAATCAAAAGTTCAAATATTAATAATCAAACACAGTTACCTTGAGAGACTCTCTTATTTCGTCGTTGAACTTCTTGCCCCAAATACTGGTTCCCCCTTTGCCAGTACCTGTTGGGTCTCCGCCTTGGATCATAAAACCTTTGATATTTCTGTGGAATATGGTTCCATCGTAATAACCACTAGCACATAGCGCCAAAAAGTTCTGTAAACAAACAAAGCAGAGTCATTGAGATTGTGGGATTAAGAACTTCATTCAATCCTCCCTCTCTCCAACAAGCCAAAGGCAAGAGAGTAAGGAACTGAACAAAAATAGAGCTTAATGAGAGACAACGTTTCAAGCAGAATTCTAGATTAAGTTTAGAACTGTCGGCTTTGTTCTCTTTCACACTAGAATTCTTCAGAAATAGGGATTATATCATCCAATTTTTATTTGATTTAAAAACTTATCCCATATCGATCACAAATCGGCTAATAACCACCGTAGGTTTCTAGGGTTTCAAAGCCGGAAACAGGCGGATGTCTTCCAGTGAAATTCCGGCAACATAACAATGCTAAAACTCCGTCAAACGCTTTTCTTAGAAATGAAAATTATATATATATATATATATATATATATATATATATAGAGAGAGAGAGAGAGAGGGGGGGGTGACCTCGGCAGTTTTGGGGACCTCGTCGCAGAAGATCTCGCACTTGATATCGCCAAGATTTGTGTGAAGAGTAACTGACTATTGCAGAAGCCCACACAAAAAAAAAACACACAAAAAAAAAAAACCATAACATAAATTATCAGTCTCTCTCTAAGCAAAAGCACAGAGTTTTGATTTGATTGGAAAATTAATTACGCCAAAAGAAAGAAAAACACACTAACCATCTGTGCCTCTACTGTCTTTTACTTGCTTTGCTGGTGCTCGCAATCTGGAGAAGAAGACCAGAGGTCGAATCCCCGAGCTCTGCTTTTCATTTGCTTTTATGGCAGGGCAGGATGCCGTTTGACTGGGTGAGCCGTCAACATAATACGGCGTCGTATTAGTCATGTCGGGGGTGGGGGGCTGGTTGCTGGGGGAAAACAAAAACGAAGCCCTCGCAGCATAAAAAACAAAAAAGACGCAGCCCAATAGAAAAGGAAGATGGCCCAACCGAATCAGGTTCTGTCTCCGGTTGCCAAACAAAATGGATTACCAAATTGCCCGGCCCATGACCCATCGTATGACTGAGTAACGGCTAAACTATTAACTCAAGTGGTCACTGATCTTTTTGATTAAAAGTGTAATTGGGAGTTCAACTGTCATCACACTCATCCCCTTTTCCCTAATATGAGTTTAACCTTCAAAGAAAAAAAAGAACTTCCTAATAACCTCCAAAAAAAAAAAAAAAGGAAAAGAAGTATTTCCCAGCTTAAAGCTTTTCTTTAGCCACAAATTTCTGAATTAGAAAACATTTCATCTACGTTGTTCGTTTTACTTTACCATGCAACGACTCGCAGGTGCAATCATTTCAGGAAAATATGTTAGATCAACCTTAAATTGTACCACCTTATTTCTGCAAATTACAACCTCGAAGCTAATTTGATTTATAAAATGCTGACCAGTGATGATCATCTTGTTGCCTGCAAATTGATCTAAAATTTGGAACCTGTGTGTACTGTGTACATGCATCCATGAAGTGATGCAGCCATTCCCCTCTCCGCAGGGGCCGCTTTCCTCTCCCTCTCTGTAGCCTGTGCCTGATCATAGAACATGTTTAATTTTTTTCCTCCATTAAATTATAAGTAATGAAGAGACATGATGAGGGTGGAGTTGTTGCTTTCTAGTGAACTCCATCCGCCGCTCAAGAATGCAAATCTGGAACTACAAATTTGTTTAGACACATAATTTTGGAAACATAATACATATACAGTAATTTAAGGGTCCGTTTGGATATGTTGTCAGTTTTTTGTTTCTATTTTTCATTTTCTGTTTTTTATTTTTGCTGTTTATTGAATTTTTCTATTTATTGCTGTCAATTTTTGTTTTTTTATAAGAATAAAAAAATAGATAAAAAAAGGATAGTGAGAGAAATGGTAAAAAAAGTATAAATATGAAGAGAAAAAAGGGAGCGAGAGAAAGAGAGAGAGAAAGAAAGAGGGTAGAGAGAGAATGAGTAGAGAGAGAAAAAGGAGAGAGAATGAAAGAAGAAAGAGAATGAGTAGAGAGAATGACAGAAAGAGAAAGGGTAGAGAAAGAATGAGTAAATAGAATAGTAGAGAGAGAAAAATGAGAGAGAGAGGGTAGAGAGAGAATGAGTAGAGAAAATGACAGAGAGAGAAAAGAGAGAGAGAGTATAGAAAGAACGAGTATAGAGAATGATAAAGAGAGAAAAATGAGAGAGAGAGCGTAGAGAGAGAATGAGTAGAGAGAATGATAAAACAAGAAAAAAGAGAGAGAGTCTAGATAGAGAGAGAATGAGTAGAGAGAGAAAAAGAAGAAAGAGAGAGTAGAGAGATAATAGTAGAGTAAGAAAAAGGAGAGAGAATATGGGTAGACAGAAAATGGTAGAGAGAAAAAAGAGAGAGAGAGGGCAGAGAGAGAACGAGTAGAGAGAATGATAGAGTAAGAAAAAGAAGAAAGAATGGTAGAGAGAGAAAAATGAGAGAGAGAGAGAGGGAGCACAGAGAGAATGAGTAGAGAGAATGGTTGAGGGAGAAAAAGGAGAGAGAGAGAGTGGGTAGAGGGAGAATTGGTAGAGATAATGGTAGAAAGAGAAAAAAGAGAAAGAGGATAGAGAAAGAATGAGTAGAGAGAGAAAAGAGAGAGAGAGAGAGAGGGTAGAGAGAGAATGGTAGAGATAGAAAAAGGGAGAGAGGGTAGAGAGAGAATGATAGAGATAGAAAAAGGGGAGAGAGGGTAGAGAGAGAATGGTAGAGATAGAAAAAGAGATAGAGGGTAGAGAGAGAATGGGTAGAGAGAGAAAGAGTAGTGAGAGAAAAAATATAGAGGGATAGAGAGAGGATGAGTAAAGAGAGATATGATAAACAGGGTGGATAGAGAGAAAAAGTTGTGAAAGAAAGTACAGAAAAAAAAGTGAAAAACAAAATCGGAAAACTATTTTTATTGTTTTCTTAATCTGTTTTTTTCTTTGAAAAACACTTTTAACTTTTCAACAAAAAACAGAAAACAGAATCAATAACAAACATGTTTTTTTTTTTTTTTTTGGAAAAATAAACAGAAAACATGAAACTTAAACCACTCCAAACGACCCCTAAATTATTAAATTATAAAAAATATATTAATTTAAATTTTTATGTGATTTGATTATACGTATATATATAATCTTATTTAATTTAAAAAGAAAATATCTATATAATTTTATTCAATCTAAAAAATCTTATTCACTATAAAAAGAACCGCACCCATTTAGCCACTAGCAGCAGTAGCACAGTAGAGCCCATGACAATCATTTGTAAAAGGAAAAACATTGGAGGATATAGAAAAAATGAATAAAAAAGTATCAATAATATAATTATAAAATATATTTATGTAATAATATTAATTTTTTGTGTAATAATAAATAATATAATAATTTTATATTATATATTTTATTAATTTTATTACACAAATAATAATAATCATTATATTATCAATAAATTTCTGTTTACTGATCTATACCCTCCTGCTAAAATTCTTTATAAAAATACGCGGTCCCATACTGTTTCTGCCCACATGGCCTCGAGGCTAAAATCCAACAGTACATCCCATTGCAGGCAATTTTTATTTAGTAAAATTAAATAACTATCTGTCAAATAACAACAGGTAGTACACTAGTACTACGCGAGATGTATATATATATATATATATATATATATATATATATGTATATACACATTATTATTGCTATTTTAAGTTTTTAACTAACCCACAAAAATTCGAAAAAAAAGTCCAAAACGCCAAAAAACCAGATCAAATTGTCTGCAGCACAACAAACTCAAAACAAGAGTAAGAAAACAGACACAAATATCATATCAGCAAACCGTCTTTTCCACCGTACAACAAGAAGGCCAAAAACGCAGCTAAGCTCCGTCTGCTCATCTCACATTAATCTCAACCATAAATTCGAATCGAAATTAATAAAATTAGGAAAAAAAAAAAAGAGAGCAATCTCGAATCAATAACAACAAACAATTGAAAAAAGAAGAAACAGAATTCTGAAATTGAAAAAAAAAAAAAAGAACTACATAATTACGATTCAGGCCAGGAGAACTGAACAAATGACTGTGCCAGATAGCGCGACCAAGGCTGTGAAAATCGCAGGGGCACCCACTTGAACGGCGGCGTTTTTCTCCGAAGTGCTGTTCTCTGACCTAGCCGGCGAATCTGCTGGGGATCCTCCCGGCGTCTCCGCTGGTGGGGCGGGAGGTGAAGCGGCTAATGGCGCTGGCGCCTCCACACTAGCTGGGCTTGGACTGGAAGCCGGAGTTGGAGACGGCGAGCTAACAGGCTCCGGGGCCGGCGCTGGAGACGGGGACTTCCCGAACAGCTCTTCAGGTAGCAGCAAACTATCAACGGAGAAGATGACGAGAGGCGTAGCATCGAGAACTGTGTCGGCGACCCTCGAAGTGCCGACCCCAGTGTGTAGAGTAACCTCGTCGCCGGCGGTGGCTGTCTTCAGATCGAACTTCCCCGCGCCGTTACTGGCCAATGTGGAGATCGGATCCTTTGCAGTCTTCAAGGCCCCGAGTGTATTGTAACCAGGAGCGCCATGGTATAGTAGGAGGGCGACTTCATCGGCGGTGGTGAGCTTGCTCAGATCGGGGACTCCGGCAGCCTTAAAAGCCTCATCGTTCGGAGCAAAAATAGTCAGACCCTTGTCGACCGCCGACTCATACATCTTCAAAACCCCACTGGACTGCAGCAAACTAGCAAAGGTTTTGCATCCGGCCTTCTCGAGAACAGCCGTTATGTTCACATCTGAAGCCGAGGGAGCCGGAGCCGTCAAGATCCCGGGAGCTATGATCGGCGCGCTGATCTCAAGCACGGAGACATTGTAGGGAACCTGTTTGACGGATTTGACATAGGAGGAGTCGAGCTTGGAGCCAGGGGCAGCCGAGCCGAACCCCACTTTGCCGCCTTGGAGATCGGTGATGTTGACGAAGCCCAAGTTGCCGGGGGCATTTCCGGTGGTCTGGTAAAGAGTGGTGCTAAGGACGGAGCCTTTGGAGATCTCATGGAGCTTCGCCGGGTCGTAATAGTCGAGCACAATGAGAAGGCTGAGAAGGTTTTTGATGACAGAAAGTGGGTGTTTTGCTGTGAGGGCGGACATGGCCCCATTGTTGAGAGCAAGCACGGTTATGGTTTGGCGACTGTTGATTTCGTCGGCGAGCTTTGTTTGGGCAAGGTATTTGCTGAACTCGGAGTACTCCGGGAAGCCGGCCAGAATGTCGGTGATATTAGAGGACTCCACGGCGGTGATGGCAAGTGCGGCAGAGACAGCAAACAAGAGGAAGAAGTGATGTAATAATCCCATGTTTGGTGTTGTTCTTGCTCTTGGTAATGCTTGTAGTGAACTAGTGAGAAGTGAAAGTGAGAGACAGAGTAGAGAATGAGAGTTTGTGTGGGAGAGAGGTAGAGATAAAGGCAAAGGAAAACGATAGGCTGAGGTTAGGTTAGCTAGGCTAGCTGATTGGGCTTATTAGATTTAAATTTAAAATTCTATCAAAAAAAAAAAAAAGAAAGTTTTTATCCCAAAATTGAAATATGAGGAACTTCTTGTTATCTTATGAATTTTTTTTTAAACCAAAGGAGAAAAGTGTATCACATTTACATTTACGTTAATCATCGCAATATTCAGCTTAAGTTATAGTATGTCTAGAGCCTAATAGTGCGTTTGGTACACGTACTCAACAGTGTGATATAGGATAATATAAGTTAATATAATATAAGATAAATTAGATTACTAGTTTATATTATGTTTGGATGTCATTAAATAGTATCAAAAAGTTATCCTATGTAATGTTTGGATGATATGAGATAGACTAGTATAGTATATCAAAATTACCTTTTTACCATTAGAAATAATTAATTTATATTTACTATTAATTTTAATCTTTTTATTAAAAATAATTAAAATTAAGTAATAAAATTAATATTTATTTTATATATTATTATACATTATACTGTTTATAATTTTTTAATTTTGTATAAAAAATATTTTTTAAAATTAAGTATTAATTTTATTTATACAAATAAATTTTAAAATATAAAAAAAGATTAATATTGTTTTAATTTTTTGAGGAAAAATTAAATAAATTTTAAAAGATAAAATTTAAAATTTATATAAAAAAGAATGAATGAGCACGAGAGAGAGAGAGAGGAGAGAGAAAGGAAGGGAGGAAGGAAGAGAGAGGGAGGAGAGAGAAAGAAAGGGAAGAAGGAGGAGGGAGGGGAGAGAAAGGGAAGAGAGAGAGATGAGGAGTGAGAAAGAGAGAAGAGGGAGGAGAGAGAAAGGAAAGAGAGAGAGACAAGGATTGAGAGAGAGAAGAGGGAGGAGAGAGAAAGGAAGAGAGAGAAGGGAAGAGAGAGAAGATGATAGAAAAATGAATTTTTTAAATTTTATGTTAATTTTTTAAAATTATTTAAAATTTATTTAATTAAGAGAATATTTTAACAAATATATAATTTATTAACACTAGTCTATGATGTGGGATAGACTAGTTCATAAGAATTAGAGAGATAGTACTATCCCATTTTTATGGGATAGTATGCGCATATTAGCCTATCCTATACCTATCTTATTAACCAACCAAATATTAGTTAAGGTGGGATAGTTGGTCATTAGCCTATTATATCCTATCTTATCCCATGAAACAAACGCATTCTAATATTATAGTCAATTTTAACAAATTTAAAACTTAATATTACATTCTTTTATAAATCATCATTTATTAAAAATTGTCCATAACAAAAACAAACTCCCATTCAAACCAACATAAAGAGAAACACATTAAATTAAAAATTAAACTACTATCTCAGTTAATTATCTTATCAATGCAATATTTAGGAATGAGAGTATTTACATGATGGAAATGACTCTACGCACGCGAGCTTAAGCTGCTGTTTTTTGTTTTTTTTGGATGTCATCTGCGTTTATAGAGTCATTCGTAGGTGAGAATAGAATCGCTTTTTTTTTTATAATTTTTTTTTTATTGGACTTGTCAATTATCGGATCTTTGAGTCGAAATTAGAGTTACTCCCGTTTATTTGAATTTCATTCAACAATCTAAAAAGAATTAACCCACTTCTCGAGTACTAATAGAGTCGAGCGTGACTCCACTATTAAGGTCATGGCAAACGACTCTGAACTTAACACTGTACATCACTGCTTATATTCAAAAGAGTTCCTAACATGTTTCAAGTAGGGAGAGTGCAGACGTGAAGTGTCGAACTCAAGACCTCGCCTCTGGTAATTGAAAATAGAATTGCTCCTTATAAAATATATTCTTAACAAATGTATTCCGAAGCGCCAATTACCTTTGGATTGATTGAACTAATTTCAAAAACAATTGAACTGCAGCTAACACACACGAAAGTGAATTAAAGAGCGTGGAAAATAATCCGATTAATTGGAGCATGTTACTCCAACTAATCAGGTGAAGGTCCACACCGCAGCTTGGTAGCGTCTATCCCCCTTCTCCTGCTCCTTAGAGAAGCTCCTTTAATTACTAGGCTGGCTATCAAAAAAAGAGTGAATTAAATTATTTTTCCATACCAAAAAATATTAAACACAAAAAATATTAAGATTGTCAATCTTATTTTAATGAGATATAAAAATTTAAAATAACTTATAATGTCTACATATTTACTATCTAAGGGTTGCGTTTGTAAATTACAAGTGTTCCAAAAGTTATTTTTAACATTCCTTTCCATTTTTCCGTGGGGAGTTCAAACTATGCCTTTCAACCGATGAATAAGCACATAAGAGAGAGTGTATTGGAATTTAATGTGAATCATTTTTCTCTTCCAATAAAATATTCAAGGAAATTTTAATTTTAGCATACCATAATTTGTGTCTAGTAATGATTAATACCTTATATGTCAAAATGTAAAAAAAAATATATTATGACTAATAATCGTTAGTAATATATTATGACTAATAATCGTTAGTCAAACATGATAGAAATAGTTAAAATGCACAATTACCTCTCCATTAGCAAAGTGTATAATGTTTCAAAAAAGATGGTTTTAAAAATTAACAAATTGTAAAAATAAATACATTAAAATTTTTATTGGGCTAAACTTTTTTGCTATAATATTTTCATTAAAAAATCGGTGCAACAAATAATTAAATGAAACATCGGAGCTTATGAGACTTGACCTAATGTATAATGTGTACGGTTTCACTATCTAAAAGTAAAGTTTTTAAGTGAACAAAGTTTCAAAACGTTATTTTTCACATAATATCAAAACAATTAATGTCAGAAAAGATCATGAGCTCAAATTATCCTTTTCAACGAATAGAGAATATATTTGATTTTAATATATGATTTTCTATTTCTCATCAATAATTTCTTAGAAAAATATATATTTAGCAAACTCCAATTTGTGTTCATTAACGATTAACGCCTTCTATTTTAAAATGTAACAATAAATAATTATAACAAACAACCTTAAGACACAATCATCCTTTCTTTTAGACTTTAATTTATAATATTCTAAAAAAACGGATATTTATAAAATATTTCATTATCCTCAACAAATTTATTATAATAATATTTAAATTATTTTAAACTCTTAAATAGATACTTAATAAAGCACACTAATTGTTTTATGATTCAAAATTGTTATATTTTTTTTATATTCGAAAATGATTATTACAAAGATAAAAAGTAGACCATGCTGAATGAGTTGTGAAGATAGTGGATGGGGCCATGTCAAGAGGCTGGCATGGGTGGGTCACAGCTGGAAAATGGAAATGGTTTATGCTTCTATGTGGCACGTATGCTAATCTTGCTTTTAAAATTGAATGACAAGAAGGCCTCGGCCCTCTTGTTTCATTCCTCACTGACAAAGGACCGATGAATGATGATGGCTGACTAGCGTTGTGGGTTTGCAACGGTATATGCTTGCCCAGATTGGTTCTTCATCATTCCCCAAATGATTTTTGTCATAGAAAAATGTTTAGAAAGATTTATTTTAAATTAAAGTAAAATTATTATAATATGTGTTTATATTTAAAAAAAATTTTAAAAATAAATAAATTATTAAATATTATTAAATAAATTATATAATTACTTAAAATTTAAAATTAAATTGTATAATAAAATTTATAAATAATATAAATTAAAAAAAAGGTCAACGAGTTGATTTAAGGACATCAAGGTGCATAAATTGCGCCATTTCTTGAGAGTTTGAAATATCAGTCTAATTCTTTATCTAAAATAATATAATAAAGTGAAAGCAAATTAATATTTTAGCCTCCCTCGTTAAAATTCTTTGACAGTCAAGTAACTGTCCCAAAATATTTAGAGTGGCTGACAATAGTGGTTATTATTCTCAGTTAAACTCTCTTTTCTCTCGTTTGCTTCTCCCTTTTTCCTCTCTCCCGTTTTTAGTCTTTTACCTTCTCTTTCCCTCTTGTTATCTTCCTCACATGCTCCTCCTTCCTCTTCCTCATTTCTTCAAATTTAGTTATGTAGAGTCTACCTATAGCCTCCCCAACATCATACTCAAGTCTCCTCTCTGGCCCGTTTTTCTTTTTATCATTTCAGCTACTTTCTCCATCGTTTGCAGTGGCTTTGTCTTTGCCTTCGACGTCTCCATCGCCGTTGAAGCCACCCCGAAGCCCCTAAAGCCTTTATCGATGTTGTCAAAATTGTCTTTGCTGCTGCTGCTGTCTTTGTAGTCACTGTTGTCGCCTCTATTGTAGTAGCTGCCACTGTCTTCTCAGTCGTTGCTATCGTCGCCGCTGCCACTACCACTGCCGCCTCCATTTATTACCTCTGTATTTCCTGGATCTAGTTAGGAAGAGTTTTGTTGTATTTACTTCATATGAGTGTTGTGTTATTACTTTTATGTATTTTGTAGATTAGTATTTTGGGAAATCAATGCCAATTTTATTCGATCGATTTCCGTCGCAAGTTCATCAAAATGCAGTAGGTTCTATTAACTGTAACTTTGTTCGGTCAGACTAGATTTAGTTTATATTTAAGGATTAGATAGGTTTAGTTGAAATGCATAGTTTATCCTTGTTAGAGAATGATGTCTAAATAAATTTTGTGTCTAGTTTGTGAATTAACAGTTTGACCATATAAATTGTAGATCATTTAAACTGTATTGTTATTCTGGTTTGCACAGGTCTTTCTGATACCTTAACATCAATTTTATGTATGATTTTCGATGATTATTAATGCAACAGTTCCTCTTTGGTAAAAAAAAAAAAAACAACTAGCAAACCTATAACAATTTTATTTAAAAAAAAAAGAAGTTATTATTTAATGGTATAGGAGTTTATTCGATATTTGTTTACTACTTTTCAATTTACTGACAAAAAAAAATAAATAAATAAAAGGAAAATAATACATAACATAGCCAATGCAACTATTGACATTTGGTACAATAGCTATGATAATATATAAATTCTTTTTAAGTAGCAAAACATTTTATAATAGGTATATTAATCATTGGATCAGTGGATTCGGACTAGAGTAATCTCATTTTGGTGTCTCATTCAACTATTCTTAAAGAGCTAAATCTACCATCTAAATACTAGTGAGACCAAACAAGGCTCTGCCATTAGAAATCACGATAGTTACTGAATTATAAACTTGTGCTGCACTACACGCATTTCACCAGAAAGAACAGCCTAACACATTGACCAGGGAAAGAGCGGTTGCAGAGACTCAAATCTAAGTCTCGAATATAGAAATATATTAATTTATCACTAAACTACCGTATCGGTTTGATAATATGTTAACAATTGTCTAAGACATTAGTTATTTTATGAAAGAATAAATAATCATCAAGTACATCATTTTAAACAATTGCTTATCCATAATATTCGTATTTTTTTTATTATTAATACCTGAATACTTCAGTCTCTATATAAATTGTTGGCAACATCGTCCAATTTTTTTTTCTTTCTATTGATTAATTAGTTTTTTTTTTATATAAATTATTGTTTTTTGTAGTATTGTCAATCTCTTATTAGGATACATTCACTAAACACGAGAACCCCCGCGGGGCCATCACCAATTCACCATACGTTAGAGTTTCTACAGTTTTTTTTTTCCGAACCAAATAACGCAATAACCCATTACCGTAGAAAATATAATATTTTGCTAAAAAAATACTTTTTGGTTTGTTGAAGAATATAATGCCTCATATTAATAAGAAATAAGTATATAGCATAATTAATAATGATTATGAACTTTTTTTTTACTATTAACTTGACTTTTTAGTAGAATTTGAGAGTCATGAATAATTTTTAACATAGACAAAAGAGGTAAATTAAACTATGAGGCCTGTAGGTGTTATTTGATGTGAAATCAAAATTTGTTTTATTCTTTTTATCTACATTTGTTAATTTGTTTTAATTATATAAGTTTTGGTTTGTTTCAGTATAACTTTTTTATATCATATACTAATTAAATCTAATACATATCAAAAAGGCATGTGACCTATGGACATTATTTGAGGTAACTTAACCTTAAAGAGTCACTGAAAATATAAGTATAAAGTAATCAATGATGGATTTTCTTATTGTTTTATTTTTCTCAAAGTAACTAGTTAAAAATCATTATTTTTACTCATATCACTCAGTAATCCTCATTTTGCTGGTTGTCACTTCTTTTCTCCCTATCTAGTTCCAAATTTTTGCAACAATCTATTATCCTTGTTTCTTTATTTCTTGTTCCTCTTATTTTCTTCTTCTTTCTTCCTCAAATATTTTTATAATTTTGTTGAATCCTTTGAAACCATCAACGTGAACATCCAACAATAGACATATCAAATAGTTTCGTGTTGTGTCAGATATAGCCTAATTTTTTTGAAATCCACCTTTTTCCTGTCGTGCTATACTGTATTTTAAAATTTGGACTATAAGCTTGGCACAGTACATAAGCCCAAACACGATGAAATCGTGTTGTATCTTACCAAGGCTACTCACTATGCCGTGTTTGAGCTGCTCACTATATCGTGCCTAGACCACTCACTATGTTATGCCTAAACCTTAAATCGTGCCTAAATTGTAATGTGCCTAGACTGTTAATCGTATTTAAATCAAATCACACTATATTATACAAGTAATAATTCTTTTTTAATCGTACCTAGGTCACTCACGGCTATTTTATGATTGTTGTTAATAATTTTTTTTAAATACAAGTAAAATATTGTCTGTAATTTATGATCATATTATAAAAGTAACAATTCTTTTAATTTTATTTCAATTTTCTTGTTAAAAATATAAAAATATTTTAGAGAATAAGTACCAATATATCATATATAATTTTTCGTTAATATTTAAATATATATACTATATAAATATTATCTTTAACTTTTATAATTTATGTTTAAGAAAAAATATTTATAAAATAGTGATATATTATGTTCTGTTAAATAAAACTTACAAATAAAAAAAATACATTAATGCAATGGATTCGATTCAGTCAAAAAAAAAAAAAAAAAAAACCCACGGTTCGAGTCATGCTACTTACTTTTTATATGCCGTATTTAAATCAAGGTTGTTAGAATCGGGATTCTACCTAGAATCGTTTTGGAGATGTCAGGATCGAATCGTAGGATCGGATCGTATAATCGTAAGATTCTACCAAAATCAATAAAAAAAAAGTTGAAAATAACAAAAGAAATGTAATTTTAAATTTTTAAACATTTCATAAATTTTCTATATTAAAATTCAAGTATAAATAGTCTCATATATGTATTTAAACAATAATGAAAGCATCAATCACACGTATACTACTTAAGACAATTCATATTTAAGATAAATTCATGTCCAAATTATTTTGATGACCGTTAAAAACAGCAGTGGAACATAGGGAGGGAAAAAAAAAACAAAAGTAACATCATTCAAAAATAAATAAAAACTAAATTAATGAAATAATTTTCTTCATTATTATTTTTTTTTGTTAACATTAAAAATAAGAAGATGAGAAAAAAAGGTTCATTTAAAATTCATAACAAAGCAAAGGCAACAGTAGTAGAACATAGAGAGGGGGAAAATAAAACAAAAGCAACATCATTCAAACCTTAAGAAAAAAAAAAAAAAAAACAAAGGCAACAAATGCATAGGACAAGGCTCGACCACGGGACCAATAAGTAAAGGACAATGTTAGCTTACCACTAGGCTAAGCTGGAGACTTAGTTCTTTTATTCCTTTTCAGGTATAATAATCTAAAAAATTCAATGGGGTCCATCCATTTCTTGGACAACTTAAATCGCGATTCTACGACGATTTTACCTAAAAACGATTCTGTGAGGGATCCGGATCGTTGGCCTTGGGTAGGATCGTAGGATCGTACGATCCTACGATCCGGATCACGATTTTAACAACTATGATTTAGATTCGTGTCGTGCCTGAGTTTAGACTGTTCCTTAGCCCTAGCCCATCACGGGTCTTACTTGACGCTTTTTATGAGCCATAAAATATAGACTCAACTCAGGTCATAGCATTAATTATGCCTAAGTCGAGCTCGATACTATACACTGGGTTGTGCCATGATGAGTAGGCCTGCCCGACCCATTTGACATGTTTGTCTAACAAGCTTCTTTGTCGTTGCTTGAAGCCACCCTTAAAATAAGTAATTCTCCCAAAACGTATATATGCTAGTTCGTAATAATTAGTCCATTTCTTTCCTTTTTTTGTTTTTTTTTTTTTAAGAAGGTCCATAAAACTTGAAATGTTCTGGAGAAAGGAGAAAATTTTTTCTAAGAATAAAAAAATGATATTAATAAAAAATAAACCAAAAAACCCTTTTGTAAGAAAAGAATTATATGTAAATTTGATTTCCTAAAAGTATAAAGCGTTAAGATGCTAAAGTGAAAGTGATTAATTGAAAAGAAAAAAAAAGTTTTAAGTGATCTCCATCTACATTGACACTGCGAGGAAAATTTATGCAAGAGTGTAAATTACATATCGTGTTTACATATTGATGTATATATATTTTTTATTCACAAGGTAATTAATTGACGGACCATTTTCACTGAATGTTGACAGCTATATAATCTCTGGTGTAAAATAGGTAGTTCATATATATCTCGAATAATTAAAATATTGGGTTCCTTTGCACAAATTAACGGATGATAACATGAAGACATAGCTCCCACTAAAAAAAAAAAAAAAATTCAACATTGTTCTTGTAAAAAATTAAAACATAACCCCAAATAATTTTGATGGTTGGTGCACCGCGCATGCAAAGAGGTTGGAGAAAATGTCAAAAAATGGGAAACAAAATATTAGAATCGCTTCTCAAAAACAAAAGTTGCAAATGACTTTGATTATGGGACACTGCAAATAAAAAACAAAGCTGCAAATAATTTTGATTCCCCGTACCAAACGTGTCGAGCAAAATTATAAAGCAGAGAATAAAATTCGCACATAATAACAAGCTTTCTCGACAGTTCATTCTTATTCTGCAGGCAGGTGGCAAGAATTTTCAAAGAAATGTTTGATTACAGAATCAAAAGCTATTTTGTTTCTATTTAATTTAATGGGAGTTGGCATTAACCAGGATTGGGCCTAGCTTGAGATGGCACCTTGGTCTTATCTGCCAGAATACGTGCAGTACCAAAAATTATACTGGGGCCCTTAGGATTTTTTTTTTAGCACTAAAGACAGTGCCACTAAGTCCCTTTTTCGTTTTACTGACATCTTCGTTCAATTATCTTATAAAGTGGATTAATTATTGACATATTATTTGATTTGAATAAATTTATCTTATTTACAGTCTTAATATCAATAAATATAAAATTCAACACCATACACATAACATGACTACTCATTTACTAAAAATTTAAAAATAGATGATAATATAAAAATTTAAATTCAAATTAATACGAAAAGGTACATCAAATTGCTAACAAGACAAATGCCTTCAGTGGTGACGTGTGGTTCTTTTGCAACGGCATATTGTCGGCAACAATGCAGCCTCACATGTAAGCCAAAGATGGAATATGCAAGACTGTTTTCAAGACGATCGCACATGTGACTGGTACTGTGGGCCCCCACCCCGATTAACACACGCAGCTCATCGAAATGAACCTACGTTTGCTCTTTCTCCGTTGATGACATTGGCTACAGCAAATTAACATACCTCAAAGACCGCAAGCGTGATACCGAATTGTCCACACTCTAAGCTTCTGCGACGTGTTTGATACATGAGACACGATAAAATAACATATATTAAAATAGATTTATTTATTATTTATCTAATGTTTTTAAGTAATCAGGATAAAATAATAAGTGTTTGTTATCCCATAATGATGAGTCAATAATATTCTTTTAATATCTCTGATCTACTCACATAAGTTAACTTCAATTCTAAAATATTCTTTGCATTAGAAGCATGCAATATTAGGTCAAAACATCAATGCCGACCACCGCCTCTACCACCGCTGCCCTACCAGGACAACTACCTTCGCCCTCTACATAATGATGTTGGAAAAGTAGAAAATTTCGTCCAATAGTTTCCAAAATGTTATTAATATTTAAATTTATTTTAATTATCAAGTTGAGAGGAACTCTAAGCATGACAATATGACATGGGACGGAAATTAAATAATAAAAGAATATGCGTGCATTACAAAAAGAGTTAGTTATTATTTTTATTCATTGTTATAGTACAACTCATTCATGATCTTTGATCGCATAAATAAATTTTATTATTTTTTTATTTTAAATAAATATTACTTATTATGTGGTATAAGATTATGAGTAATTTATACTTATAAAAAAAACCTCAATAAAATTAAAAATCTCCACCAACGCTTGTTAATTCATATTTATGTCATCCATTTACATGATTCTGTTTGCCCAAAAATAGATAATCATGTTGTCATCCATCTCCCTCTCCCTCTCCTCTGAAACCCCTCCAGCAAAAGTCTCAATCTGATGGCCAGCAGTGGAGGCCCTCCAAACACCACCGTTGGCCACCCCCCTCTTCCTCACGCACTTCTCTGCTTCCCCCTCCTTTCCCTTCCCTCCCCTTCCCTTTGTAACTCTCTTTCTCCAACTTTTTCTCCGCCCCTCTTGCCCTCTGATTTCATGGCTACTTCTTATTTTATCCCTTTTTTCTTTTTCTTTCTCCTTAGATTTAGTCGTTTAGAGTTCACCCACGGCCCTTCCGACACCAGATTCGGGATTCTCCCTGCC
Source organism: Carallia pectinifolia (assembly GCA_037832335.1). NCBI lineage: Eukaryota > Viridiplantae > Streptophyta > Magnoliopsida > Malpighiales > Rhizophoraceae > Carallia > Carallia pectinifolia. Next base: position 6,324,873 of record CM075447.1, on the reverse strand, counting down.
CAAGCTATCCCTTTGCTGCTTCACAAGCTGTTGCCGTCGTGCTTTTCGTGGCCGATGCCACCGTCTTAGTCGCTGGCGACGCCGTCTCAGTCGTTGGCGATGCCATCTCCGTCGCATTGTCTCCTGCCGACACCATCCTATTGACGGTCGGCGTCGCCGCCTCCTAGACATTGCTTGTTGCCAGGGCCGCTATACTGGTCTTTGGAGCAGCTGCCAGAGTCGGCTCAGTGCCTCCCTAGAAGGGCGTCGCCAGAGCCATGCCCACTAAGGCACCACCAGCTGGTACCACTACCTACGCTACCATTGTTCTCTCCGTTGTCGGCCAAATCTTTCTCACCGCTGCCCTTCTCTGGCGAGCCCCCACCGCTGGGACTGCCGCCAGTGCCTCCAACGGAATCTCTTTTGCCTCCATCGGAGATTTTTGGGAAGAGCTGTAGTATTAGGTTTACTGATGGGTGTTTTATTATTTTTTTGTCTATTGTGTATTGTTTGGTGTTGGAAACCGATGTCAGTAGGATTTTGTCGATTTTGGTTATAAGTTCGCTATGGTGCGGTATTTTCTGCCTTGAGCAGATTTGTTCGTCTGGACTAGGTCTCATTAGCTATTCGTGGTTAAATAGGTTTAGTCATTGGTCGATTTATATCCTCTAAAGGAGATTGTTTTTTAATGGGTTGTATGCCCGCCTTGTGAAAGATTGTTTTGATTTTAGATGTTGTAAACCTTTTGAGCTGTGTCCCTTCCCTACTTTATGCAGGTACTCTCAACACTTTAGAGTCGGTCCTGTGTATTACCTCAATGAATATTAATGAAATAGATTTCCTTTCTATCAAAAAAAAAAATTTATGATTCACCCATTTTAAGTTTACCAAGTATTACTTAAATTTTAAAGTTACACATATATGATATCATGATACACAATTTCGACCTTTTTCGCATTCAAAATCAGGATAAGGACATTAGATTTCAAAATTTTGATCAGTTATTATTTTTCTTTATACCAATCTATGGTGACCCCATGCTAAAAGAAAAATATCTCCTTGTTTTTTATTTTTTTGGTCTTTTTGGATGAGAAAAAATTTCCTTTTTCAAATCAATTCAATTGATACAGAAATATTCAGATACTAAATAAGAAAAAATAGAAATAGAAAAACATTTTTTTTTTTTTTATAAAATAGGTAAATAGGAGTGATACCTTTTATACCTGCTAAGAAGATTTACTCAACCCGTTATCTGAGGTAGGCTAAACAATCTATACCAAATCTATAAAAACGTCATTTAACTGTTTGTGAACTGAAGAGACTCGGAATAACATTAGCATTAATAGAAAAACATTAAAAGCGTTAGTTAAAGGCTGCGTCAGCCAGCCCAAATCTAAAAGGGTCTTCAATTGAAATTAGCCCAAAAAACTTGCCAGTCCTGTGTTTTTACTTAGCAGGTTGGGCTTCGGCTTCTTATGCTTAACTCAGCGAAAATTGCGCTTGCCAGTCTTCTTAATTCTTAGTCCTCAGTGCTGGGCCCATCCGACGCAGACACCCTCTAGCGTGTCATCTTCATCTGCTTACGCGTCACCAACTGTACTTCAGGCGTTCACCTTTCCCCTCAAAAAAAAAAAAAAAAAAATGACAATAAACAAATGATGCTCAAAAAATTTCAAACCTCGTTTGTGAATTCAACTTGAATAAAAATAAGTTAGACTAGTTTAGACTCTTCAACGATTTGTTCAAAGATCATTTCTAAATATATTAAAAAACTCATTTAGTATATTATGTGGAGTTAGTTATCTTATTTTCAAAATGATAGTTTTATATTTATAGTTATATATGCTAATATTAAATATTTTTATTATTTAATTAGTTAATTTTATTACAGTAGACAACTTTTTATCATTTTGAACTTAATTATGATGGTATTGTTTAAAATTTACTTATTTTTATTAATATTATAGATTTAAACTAGCTCTCTTGTATAAAAATCTTATAAATATAATTGATAAAGCATTTGAATCGTTAAAAATTGTTTAATCTTAATTTAAAGAAAGGCTTAATATAAAAAAATTATAACATTTACGTTACAAAATAAATCTAATATATTTTAAAAAAAATAATAAATATAGTACAATTAAATTATTTTATAATAAATTTAATAGACCATTATTTAATACTAATATAATCAGTTAATATACACACATAATATATTTACTTATAAATAATTAATTAAACATAATATGTGTCATTTTAGTTTAAAATTAATAAAAAAAAAATACTGAAAATTTTTTTAAACTTTCTCTCTCTTATCTCTCCTTCTCTCTCTTTAGCTCTCCTTCTCTAAGTTCTGACCCAACCCAATGCCCCTGTATCGCCCACAAAGATCAAACAACACGAACATTTGCAAAATCAAAGGATAATCCTCAAAATTTGAATGCCGTACTACGTCAGACAGAACCCGTACCAAGGAGGAGCCGTCACGCCGAATGCCGTTGTCGGCGAGTCGAAGGGGATTCCGATTCAGCAGATCATGTACTGGGACACTCCTGCTCCTTTTAACTGCGTTTTTTTATTTTTTTTGATCAACTTTTATCTGTGTTTTTTGTGGTGCTTCCGGTGTCACCGTCGTTAGTTAATTTTATTATCCTTCTACTCAATTCCATAGCTGTTGCTAGATGATCGTTCCCGCTCTTTATCAGTTAAATTCTTCTACCTGTTGATTTTTTCTAAGGGCACTGTTACTTTTTTAAAAAAATTTACTTGAAAAAGATCCTAAATATAATTATCTGAATTTAATATGTAACGGTCTTTTATTACAAGTATAATTTAGCATGGGTTAAAAGAATATATTACTTTTTTAAATATTTAATTACACTTATAATTAAAATAATTATACGTTAAATTTGATTAATTATACACCGACACTTTATCAAAAAAATTTTTTTTTCTTCTGGGATTCTAATTTTTTCCGGTTTCGAAAGTGTAAGAAGTTTAATCGATCGGCCGTGATTGGTTGATGATCTGCAGGGGTAATAGTGTTTCACAGCAATTCGAGGATGTTGTTATTTGATCTTGGTGGGAGGCAGCAGTTTGGTGTCAGAACCTAGAAGAGGAAAGCTGAAGAGAGAGAGGGAAACAGAGTGGAGAGAGAAAATTTTTTAGCAAGTTTTAAATTTTTTTCCTTATATTTTTTAATTTTAAATAAAAATGACATACAATATATCGTATAATGAATTATTTATAAATAGACATGATAAATGTACATATTAGTTTTGTGTCTTGGTTGTTTTGTCTCGATAGGGCGTTATTTATTGTTGATATATTAGCCGTCTCGGATTTAGTTATCTGGAATACTGAGATGAATTCTGCAACTAGTCTGTCATTGGACAGTATATGCTACTGTATGCAGCTTGTTCCAGCTGTATTAGATTTAATTAACACTTCGGTTATAATTAGGTTTAATTACAGTATGGTTTGTAATTTTAGGTTGTATACCCAATTTGTTATTGGTCAGTGTGACCAATTGATTTGTAGGCCATTGGTGCCGATGTATTTTCCTGCTCTAAGCAGGCATCTCCGACGCGGTAGCGTCGTTTTTATGTACGAATTCTCCAGGTATTAATGCAACGATATCTGTTTCGGTCAAAAAAAAAATGTACATATTAATAAATTTTGTTAGTAATAATTGATGATGTATTAGATTTGTTATAAAATAATTTAATTATATTAAATTTACTATTTTTTAAAAGAATGTGTTAAATTTATTATATAAAAAAAAAGTAATGATATTTTTGATGTTAAACTTTATAGTAAGCTTGAATTTGAGATTTTAAGTATAAAAAGGAAAGAATGAGAAATAAAGTCGTGAGAAAATAAGTGTAGAGAGAGAAAGATGAATAGTAATTTATGAGAAAAATGATAAAAAAATAAATTATTTAGATAAATAAAAAAAATTGAAAGAAAAAAGTTATGAGAAATTAATAAAATAATAATTATAATAATGAATAAATTTGTTTTTGCTTTCGCTATCTTTCTCTTTGTCGTGTAAAACAAATAGACATTTAAAGAAATCAATTTGACTCAGTTTTATTTGGTATTCAATAACTCTCGATTTCAACGTAATTTATAAACATTTTAAATTGTACCTGTCAAAATTATAATATTAATTTTATTGTTAAAAAAATTATAATATTAATTTATTTGCAACTATATATATTACTGCTCTTAACAAACAAAATTCTAAGATGTGTTATTGTCTAACAAATATTTCTACGAAAGTTTAAACTAATAAATTTACAAATTAAGAGACCATAATGATCAACGGTTACTTTTTACGAAAATATTTTATAAACACGTATTAACGATAATGCAGTAGGTACTTATAATTTAAATAATTAAATTATAAAAAATATATTAAATTTTTAAAAAATTAAAAATAAATGAACTGTTAAATATTATTTAATTAATTACATAAATTTTTAAATATATTTAATTAATTAAATTTTTTTTTTATTAATTTAAAAATTTTGTACTTTGCCTTGTCAGGAGAAAGGCTGACACTGCCACGCACTTGACACGCTCTCTCATGCTCGTCTTCATCTTCAACAAGTCAGAATGGAGCGTTGGTTTAGGCTTTTTGAGTCCACCTTTTTGTGTGTGTATGTGTTGGGGGGGGGGAGGGGTGTGTTAACCAAAAGGAAAAACCACTTTTTTGGCCTTCTTCTTTTGAACCCCACAACCCTTAATTGTCCCCTTATTATTTAAAATTTTTTTTATTAAATATTTATATTTTATTTTTAAATAATAATATATAAGTTGAAATTTTAAATTTTAAATTTTAAATTTTATTTTATTTTATTTTATATATTTTAAAATTACACAACGTATTTCTGTTAACTGGTGAATTAAAATGGTATATTTTACCTTTTTAAAAAAAATTTTGTTAATCAACATTAATTTTTAACAATTTGACTAATAAAAGAACTGATTTATAATAAAATTAAAAAGTTAAAACTAAAATAAAATAAAATAAAATAAAATTTAAAATTTAAATAAAAATTTTAAAACTCAATAAATATATATCTCTAAAGTGTTAATAAAAAAGAAAAATTAATTTTTTATTTTTTATTATTATTTTTTTTTTGGCCTTCTTCTTTTGAACCCCACAACCCTTAATTGTCCCCTTCTCAAAATTTTTCCTTTTTTTTTTCTTTTTGTTTCTGTAAGTCCTGATCAACATTAAACAAGAGGGAAATAGAGAGACTTGCCATGGCAATGAAGACTAGGCCTCTTCTTGAAATTGTTCCGGCCTCGGCCTCTGGTACCATTTTCTCTTTCTTGAACCGAAAAGGAAAAAAAAAAAAAGACATGTCGTCTGTTTTCTTTCCTGTCTTCTTCTTGTAAACTTGTCGCTTTCTGGCTTTGTTACTGTCGTGCATGTTTGATTACTGAATATTATTTGCGTGTCTCCTCTTTTGGGTTTTAATTTTTGAAAGATCTTCAAGCGGAACAACATGATTGTGGGTCCCAAAAGAGCGGTAAGGATGCTCCGACGTCGGCGGCGGTGGAAGTGAAAAAGAAAGGTCGGGTAGTGAAGGAAGAACCGCCGGAATCAGAACCGCCGTCGATGAAGCTTCTTGATCCCGGTGTTTCTGCTGCTGGGATCGAACACCGGAAGCCTCTGCTGACGGCGGCTCAGCTGCATGAGCTCCAACTACAGTGTTTGATATTCAAGTACATAGCGGCGGGCCTCCCTGTACCTCCCGTTCTAGTGCTTCCCATTTGGAAGAGCGTTGCTGACGCTACTACTAGCTCTTTGGGGTCCACCCGTGGCGAAATGTGTAGCCAATTTGTGAGCTGTAATTCGCTCTCTCTCTCTGTTTTATGCCATTTTACTGATCTTTTTGTTTGTGGGTTTGCATTGTTAACTATTGCGGGTCCGAATGGTTAATTATATTGGAAAAATGCTTCATTTCTGTGTTAACAATGCTGATATCAATGAATTGTTTCAAGTCCTTTGTTTTTTGATCTTGACGACGATGATTATTGTGTCTTTGCATGTTCAATGGCTTGTTGGATGGATTATTGATTGGAATTTTGGGTTCAAAATTATGCTCTTCGGATCAATTCTTTTGTGGGTTCAAATTATGCTATCAATATTCCATGCTTTCTTGCTTTCAGTCGGACAATGCAGCCCTTGGGTGGTTGGTATGATGGATCCAGAACCATCGAGGTGTAAAAGGACTGATGGGAAGAAATGGAGGTGTGGTAAAAAGGTAGTAATTGATCAGAAATATTGTGAGCGACACATGCATAGAGGTCGCAAGTGTTCAAGAAAGCTTGTGGAAGCTTCTCAAACTGCTACTGCTACTGCTACTGCTGGTGAAACAGCACCATTCAATGATGGAAGCCAGAATTTGGAGAAATCAAACACCAAAGTTTCCAGTGTAGATCCCACTAGTCCCCGGCTCGAGAACTTAGCGTCAGATGATACCAATATAAGCCGTAAAATCCCTACCACAACTAGTAGCACTTCTGATGTTAAAAGCCCTAGTATATCCAGTGGCCAAATCAGCACTAGTTTGACAATGATAGCTGGTGCTGGTGCTGGCAAGAGATACACTGCTGCAGCCAACATTGCCAGCGCTATCCACAAGGAAACCACCATTGCCAAGGCGGTCAGTAGCAATGGCAGCAAAATCGACATAAACAGCCATGACATGGGTGACGGGAATTGCAATTGCCTGAACTCTGCTCAGTCTAAGAGCATACTTGACAAAACCAGAATTGATAATAAAAATGCTCCTGATACAGGTTTAGACTTCTCCCCAAAGAGTGTTCTTCTTCCAGGTATGACAGAAAACAACTTCTGACATGAATATACAATAAATTCAGTTTACATGGACTATGAAAACTGTCTCGAATCTTTGCTGGTTTTGAAAATTATCAGAGCACCATCTTTAGCAATTAAAGAATGGCCATCCACTTGCTACTGTTGGTGTTCTGTAAATTTCATGTATATAAAATCCCTAGCATTTATTTGTGGTGTGCTTGCTTCCAAAAACAGGATGCTATGTTTTGGGATGGAAGGTTTTTGTTCTTTAGGCATTGGGGAGTAAAGTATGATAGTGCCCTTTAAGGCACAGAACTTTTGGTCGCTTTGAGATGTGATTTAGTTCTGTTTTTTTTTTCTTCTCCTTTTTTTATTTGAAAAATTGTGAGTTTTGATTTATGGGAAGGCTAAACAACAGTTTTGCTATTATTGTTGAAGAAATCATCCTGTTTTTAGAACAATAAACAATTGGATCATGTATCATTGGCAGAAGTCCTGTTTGCTAGTCTTAATTCGGCCTTGAAGGAGGAAAACTGCTTATACTGATTTAGAATGGTCGCTTGTGTTATGTGAATTGAGTTTGATACAATCTCTGATTCTGTTGTTCTCAGTTCAAGCCTGCAGGGATCCATGCTTTCCTATGAGTGACCCAAAGGTTGAACCTGGGAGGTGTAGGAGAACAGATGGGAGGAAGTGGCGGTGCCGGAGGGATGTTCTTCCAAATCAGAAGTATTGTGCGATGCACATGCACAGAGGCGCAAAGAAGCCTCTCAAAGCTTCCCAACTTTCTGTTTCTACCACTTCCACCACTAATGTCTCCTTGTACACTCATGTTCATCCTAATGAGCCCCATGGCAGAGTGGATGTCACCAATTCGAACCCAACATTCTCAATCTCAATGCAAATGAGCCCTAAATTCGTGATCAATGATGATGCAAGTACATCCAGCACGAGCAGTGATAACACCATTAGCAACCCCACGGTTGTTTAGCTGTCCTAATGATTTGGATATCCTTTTGTGACCTTCCTAGGATCCTGCCGAGGAAAAAAGGATCATGGGTGCTTTTGCTGTGGGTGTGTTCGTTATGTGGTACCAAGACAAAATCGACCACTCCATAGCTGGAAAGAAAGTATAAGAGAAAGTGCGTGTGACCATAACCCCTCTCAATTGTATTGTCGTTGGTGTGAGATCCTAGTAACCACCAGAATGAAAAACGCTTCACATGCTGTATAACTTTATAAGTAGATCAAAAGTTAGCTGGACCGGTTGTTGGACGCAAGGTTCGGATGCAATCAACACATTCGCTTGATCGTTGATTGCTCTTTTCTCGTCTTTTGATCCATAATCGTAATTAATAAATGAGAATAACAAATTTGTAGTGATTGAGTAATGTGAACTTGTGTTTGGTTTTGAGTTCAAGTCCTATTTCTATGTATTCCAACTCACAGTAGATATGGCATCTTGCTTATCTCATAATGTGTGCCGTGACTTTTAACATTTTGATCTGCAAAATGTTTGTGGCCTAGCCTAGCCGTGTGTATCATCTTTATTAGCGTTAATTGGCAATAGGTAGGCTTAACAATAATTTGTTTTAAAATTTCAACTGCTAATTGGAAAGGAAGGAGATTGTTTGTGCATAAAATCCAACAATTAAAATTTAAGCCAATTATTTGGTAGCTTTTTGATAAAATTGAAATTCAGCCTATACGCAATGAAGTGACGGGGCTAGAAAAGCAAGATTGTATGATGAGCGTCGCTAGGGTATTTTGGGAGGAAAAGCTGAACTGTAAAATCAAATGCACACAAAAGGAGGGGGAAAAAAAAAAGATTAGTTATATTCATTTTGCTTTCCTTTGTCTGGCTTCTCCAGGCTTGACAGCTGTCTTTTTGTTGTCACGCGTTGTCTTTGCACTTTGGCGTGTTCGGCTTGCATCCAACTGGTTATCGAGGTTTTGTTGCCAATGGCCTTGTGGGGGGCTTGCCACGCTCCCTGATATGGGGTTTCGCTGTCATGTGGTGGCGGTGGGATTTGGGATCCATCGGTTTTAGATCCTCACATCCTCTCCGAGCAACCCGAGCATTGGCCACGCTCCCTGGTATGGGGTTTCGCTGTCATGTGGTGGCGGTGGGATTTGGGATCCATCAATTTTAGATCCTTGCTTCCTCTCAAAGCAACCCGAGCTTTGGGCTTCCATCAAGCCACTTAAGTTCTGTTAGATCCTTGGCTTGACTTATACTTAGATTGAACTGTACTTGTTTAGATAGTGTGACTTAATTGTCTACTTATGTAACTATAGTGTGGGCTTTTCCATGTTTGGGGCTCTATATAAATGACTTCTGTCTTTTCTAATGAAATATATATTTCCTTCTCTTAAACAAAAAAAAAAAAAAAAAAAAAAACTAGCTAGTTTTTTTGGGTCTATGTGCAACTAGCTTTGGAAACTTAGGTCATTAGTAACTCTAGCACGAGCAAACATATCTGAAATGGTTCTTGTGCACCTTCCTGGCGGCAGCAAGATTTGCATCATCTCTTCCTTTCTGGAACCCTCATTACGAGATGTGAACGGTGGAGTTTGGCAGTCAAAAAACTATAATTTTAAGGTTGCAACCGAAATATAAGTGATGTAAGAATAATTATGTCTTAATTCCCAATTTAATTGAGAAATACGTGTATTTATATGCATTTTTCTTCTTGTCTTACTTTTCTTATAGATTAGCTAATAGTTGATTAAATAACCATTCAACACAATACTAAAGCTGCAAAATCAACTTAGTTATGAAGTTTGTTTTTAGTTCTAAATCTGCAGACCTAGATGAAACAGAAAAGCAGGGAAACTAAGCTGTTCAGCACTAATCCTGACCCCTTGGGGTTAGGTTTCAGAGTGGACACAAATAATTCCTCTCTAAGGCGATCATGAATCTAAAAGCAGCTTCACTTTCCCCAAATATGATGACACGGTCTACAATCTCCAAAGTGATCAGCAACTTGGACATTGTTAGCCGATGCTAGCTAGTGCAGGTAACCATAGGATCAGCATTATTTATTATCCAAGGGTGTCCCATGATCTTCCGTAGAGAAAGCCTCTTCGAAGGATCCCTCACAAGGAGCTGCAGAGCCAAAATGGGCAAGTTACGTACCCAAAATGTTCATTGACTATCTCAAAATCTTTCTTCATTACACGCAAGAGGGGAAAGTATCGATGCACAAACTTACTTGGCTGATGAGGTTTTTGGCTTCTGCAGAGACTGATGGTGTGGAAGGGAAACTCAAATCAAGCTTCATGATCCTGCACCAAGCAATTCAATTCATGCTTCCTTTATGGTTCATGGAACACCTTAATTATAGTAAACAATGGTTAGCTGTTGACGTATAGTGTTCAAAACCTTCTGAAGGTATCACTTTGGCTCTCAGCCTCAAATGGAGGGGCTCCATATAGGAACTCATAACAAAGTATACCCAAAGTCCAGTTGTCAACAGCATAATCATGAGCTTTATTCTCCACCATTTCTGGTGCTAGATAGTCCAAAGTCCCGCACATGGTGTGCCTCTTGCTCCTCGATTGCACAGACCACCCAAAGTCAGCAATTTTCAGTCTACCCTAAAAATATTTGAATAGCCTGAGTGTTAGATAAAAATGATACTTTGATTTCACATTTACTTTACACATCAAACTACAGACTCATAAGATCACCTTGCAGCCAAGCCAAGTTTACATCAGTTTCTTATCAGGAAAACAAAATCCAACAAGCATTAGCAAAGACAAGGAATTGTCGTTCTGTCCTAATGGGTGCAAATTTTTTCCAACTTGAATCATAATTTTCTGATCAAAAATTATAAAAACATACAGGGGAATATCACCACAGACTCATAATTTTCAACAGTTAGAGCACACAAGCATACAACAAACAAAGTTAACTATCCATGTAGTTAAGTTTATGCATTGCATTTCACAATTATAAAAGATTAATAGGACCAATGACATAAAACAAACGAAATCACAATTTTTGGCTGTTTCTAAAGTATATCATCAAAAATTTTATAAAAAAAAATGTTTTCTTATCTCTAGCCTTCAATGTGATATGCATTAGCTGAATCAACAACTCGAATTACTAGCCAAATTTGTACTACAACGTGCGAGATAAATGTTGTCGAATCACAACAAACTGCGAGCATACCTCGTGGTCGAGCAGCAAATTTTCTGGTTTGATGTCCCTGTGGATCACATCCTTTTTGTGGCAGTACTCCAATGCATTTGTGAGACTTGCAATGTACTGAAATTCAAAGGGCAGTAGTAACATAAAATCCACAACAAACTCCATGAACAACACACACAAGCAGAGGAAAAACTCAACTCAATGCAGAACAGGATGCAAGTACAAATTGCAGTCAGGGAAAATAAAAGCAACATCAGAAAGGGAGGGAGGGAGCGAGGTAATATTACGGTGGCGGCTTGATTCTCACTGAGATGACCATTCTTTCTGAGCTCCCGATAAAGCTCGCCTCCATGAGCATACTCAAGAATCAAGAATATGCGTTCTTCATCATGAAACCAACCGTAGAGACGCAGAATGTTTGGATGACGCAGACTCGTCTGGATCTCCATCTCTCTCCTCAACTGATGATGAATCCTGTACTTCTCTATTTGTTCTTTGAACAGCACTTTCAATGCCACCACATATTTACTCTGAACCAACCAAACAACAAAAAAAGAAACAAACGAACAATTTCAAAAGGAACCCAAGCCAAACAGAAAGACTACTCTAATTACAAGTTCAGCAAGCGTGTTCCGATGATGATGATGATAGCCGTACCTTGACTTCTCGGGCGACGTAGACTCTACCGAACTTTCCTTTGCCGAGGGGTTTTCCGATCTCGAAGTCCTTCAGGGACCACTCCCTCTTCGGATTCTCTTCTTCTCGTCTTCCGCCGCCTCCTCCTCCTCCAGATCTCATTTTTCTCTGTGCAGTCTGCAACTGAAAACCCAGGTTTTTTTTTTTCAAATTTCGAAGAATCTCTCTAATTGTAAATTTGCCGCCGGACGCGACGAGGGCAATACGGTCTTTTAATTTATAAAATTTTGAATTTCAGCGCTATGACTTTATCTAATATTATTTATCCGCCCTTGCCTAAACGCATCGTTACTCTATCATTTTTATTTTATAAGGAAAGTAAAAAATAAAAAAAAAAAATAATAAAGTCAATAAAGATGTTTGTTAATTTTATATTATATAATTTATTTTTATTTTTTATTTTTAATAAACTCTACTTGTTATATAATATAATATAAATTAAAAATTTTCTTCTCAAACTAAATATTCAAGTGAGTAATATTTGAGGCAGAGCATTTGATCCAATTTTAAAAGTTCTTAATTATTCACATTTCTTGACTACTGTTATTGCCTTATTAGATTTATGTGTGTGAACCATCTCGCATTTACAACCATAAATATTCAATCGCAGATTGATGTATCCTGTTTAACAATAAACATGCGTTTATTCATGTCAATATTTCCACTTTTGTATTTTTTTTGTTTTGTTTTGTTTTGTTTTTTGTTTTTGTTTTGGTTTTTGTTTTTTTTGTTTTTTGCAATTCTATGCAGCTAAGCTAAACTATGAGCACAATTAAAGGGCCAGGATTGTACGATTGTAAGATATATAAGACTATAAGCAAATTAATATGTTTGTTAAAATTTTGGTGACTTAGGTTGATAAGAATTTGCTAGAACTCGTTCATTTACATATATTAGCGATACTCAACTTTTATTATAAAGCTCATTTGATAAATGAGCTAAGCACAAGTAAAGACATGTTTGACTTGATTAATTTGTGAATAACTCATTTAAAAATTCGTCTACATAATAATTAAAAAAACTCATTTATTATGTTATAAATTAGCCTCATTTCAAAATTTTATGCTAATCGTATTTACATTTATATATTAAATTTGTATTTTTAATTGATTAGTTTTTTTTTGCATAAACATTTTTTGTCTTTTTAATTTTATGTATGAAAATAAATTCTTTTAATTTTAATTATTTTGTTAGTATTATAAAATAAAATGATACAACTCATTATAAGTTTGAAAGCTAAACTTGATAACAACAGGTTGCATTCGAATTTTGCTCATTAGTCAGCAAAACTAACACTAAGTCTTATTTTTAGACTCATTTAATAGGTAAAGTACAGTTCGACTGAGTCATTTGCAGACTTAAAGATGCATAGTCGATAAGTAGCAAAACAATATAAATTAAGCAATATTTTTTGTAAATTATACGATGGGTAGCAACTTTAGCTCGATTAAAATTTTTTTAGTGAGGATCTACTTTAGTAGAAGTGGTTGAAGTCATATACCTTAATTAGGATATTTAGGATTCGAATCCCAATATTCTTAATCGCTTGTGCCCCTTTTCAATGATTGATTACTATATCTTCTATAACCAAAAAAAAAAAGAAAAAGAAAAATCCCTAGTAAATTTAAAACTAAATATCTAAACTAAACTAAGTATTATTATAATTATTATTTTATATGTATAAAACATGGATTAAGTTTTTTTTTAATGGTAAGCATAAAATTTAGTTGGATTGGTAAACATTCATTGGGTTTGGTAAAATTGCATATCAAGCATTGAATCAATTTTTATTAGCTAATGTTCATAAGGTGACTAATTTCTATTGGGGAGAATTCAGCGCCCTTAAGATTGACATTCAAAGCCTAATAATAAGGTGACTAATAACGCGGACCAAAAAGAAAAAATGCTCATAGTAAGGAATCAGACGCTCAAAGGTTTGTTTCATAAATTAAAACAAAAAATTATAATTAATTTAATGGAATTCAATTCAATGTCCATAAATTTGACATTCAATTTCTGGAATATTTCTGAAAGTCATTAAACAATAAATTTCATAATTCAGACTAAAATGCAATCCTACACTTCAATACTAGATGTCTGTGGCTGATCCGAGCAAGCATTCTGTGGCGAATAAACTGTCCGGCACAGAACAGAGCATGATTGAGAGGGAGAGAGCATATATTTCTTGCCCAACAAGTAACAAAAAGGACAGGAAAGATCAAAGCAAAGAAAACCTAATTAGTATCAGATTATACCATCCCCTTCGTTGTTCTCTGTTCTTTTCTTTATTGTTTTCCAAGAAGCAACCAAAACAAATATCAAGTCACGGTGGACTATGGCTCTTTCTCTTCTAAGATCGAAAATCAAAATACCCATTAGTAGACCCCATATTTTTCTGTGCTCGTACAAGCATTGGCCTCAATGGGGTTTTAAGTTTGTTCCTCGTGAGAAGTATTCCGGGTTAACCAACTCTGCTATTTTTACTCCAATCCGCTGGTTCGCACCCAGATATATGAGTGCCAAGTCAGAACCAATTAATGTTCCTCAAGAGAGCAAAGAGGCTTCCAGAAGAACGACTCAAATCTGCTCGGCCTCCGGCTCACCGGTAACAAACAAAAAATCTGACCCAATATTACCTACATGGAGACTGGTTGGTATTGGTGTTGTACTTGGTTCTTGCATAGTGGTTACAATCTCATGTGGGAAATTTGAGAGAATCCCTTACACAGGAGGATTCCACTTTGTTCTTGCGGATTGGGTTGAGAAGAAATATGGGGACTATCTGGCTGGAACATTCAGATACAATGAAGGAAATGAAAGGAAACATGCTACCTCCATCGGACCCCAGAGTTGTCCGGGTTGAGGCCATTGCTACACGGCTTATTCAAGCTGTTAGCGCCGGATTAATGCTTGAAACAGATTGCAAAGTCAACAGTGGACATGATGCTACAATGTTGCTTGAAGAAGGTAGTGGAGGGGCGGCACCACCGAGAGGTGAAATTGCTGTTTTTAGAAGCCCGAAGCAGGCCCGTAAACTCATCTGGAGACCTCACACCAAGCGTCTGGATAGAAAAAATTGGCAAGTTGATGTTGTGGATACTCCAGAAGTGAATGCTAGCTGCATCATTGGTGGGAGGATTTTTGTTTACAGTGGGTTGCTCCATGAGCTTATGTCCGATGAGTAGTTTGCCACCGTCATTGCTCATGAGGTAAGACTTGTTCTTATGCAGTTTCTTATATGTTTCAGCAGAAACGTTTTATAGCCGTATAAAATGTCCCAATTATTTTGTCCCATCATGTATTAGAAAAGTAAACAATTATTACTTTTTTTTTATTATATGTATATTTGGTGTAACAAAAATAATAAAATTATAAGATATGTTTTATTTTTTTGTTACTTTTTTTTATTAATATAATTATAAAAATTTAACAATTAATTACTTTTCGAATATATATTAAAATATAATAATCAAAATATTTTAAGTGACTCTAAAACCTTATATTTCTCCAGCTTCATTCTTATTTACTTGCATTGTTTTTTTTTTTTTGGGTCATATTAGTCATTTCGTGGCTCGTCATTAAGTGGAGAGCCTTCGTTAAAATTTTGACCAACTTATTCTGTTGGAATTTGGACACCAAGATATTATTGTTGACGTAACAACTTAACACGTATATAAAAAAAGAATAATTTTATGGCAAAAATAAACTCTCTAATTGAGAATGACATAAAACAAATATTTATTTATATAACTCGAAAATATTACACATAATACAGACTTCATTTTCTAGGTCAAGGCAGTGGCGCTAAACTTGATTTTCACACAATCTCATAAGATTCCACATTTTTGCCTCAACTATATTTTTAACCACAATACATTGATCACTTTCATGCTTTTTATAGGCTTACACATACATGTGAATAAATGCAACAAATTTCAGCTCCACAAGTTGACATGTATATATATATACAACCCAATTTGTATGCTATATTTATGACTTTTGACCAACTTATCAAGCTAACATGTCATACTAAAATTCCATGCATATAAGACAAACAACATTCTACACATGCATACATATTCATGCACTAAAGTAAAACTTTGTAGGCCAAGTA
This sequence comes from Carallia pectinifolia, assembly GCA_037832335.1. NCBI lineage: Eukaryota > Viridiplantae > Streptophyta > Magnoliopsida > Malpighiales > Rhizophoraceae > Carallia > Carallia pectinifolia. Next base: position 6,309,090 of record CM075447.1, on the reverse strand, counting down.
TTTGAATCCATATTCAAACACGTCTACTTTCTAATTGCTGCACTGTTTCTTTAGCTACTACATGTATGTGATGTTACTATTCATTAGGCTGTTGCTCATATTTTGATCAACACTCCTCTTTGACATAGTTACGTAGACTTCAAATTCCAAGATCACGCTTCAACACTCTTCTTTGATCGTAGGAGTTTGAAGTCAGTGACTGATTGCTGTTGAATAATGTTGTACTGATTTTTCACCTCTCTTTTTTTTTTGGAATTTTTTTTAAAACTTTTTTATTGATTTTTTTTCTGTCAAAAAATCAAAACAGGAGATTTGTTGGATTGGATGGGACCTGCCTTTCTGTCTTCTTTTGTCATAAAAGTCAAGCGGTGCCTGAAAAAATCTTCATATCTTATCCCTGTCGGTTGCTCTCATGGGGCTCGAGGCATAGCTCTAGGTCAATAGAGTCCTCGTTGTTCAGCAGGCTGACGATGTCAATGCTACTTGAATTTTCTTACCGGTTGACATCGCCGAAATAAACTGAAAAAATGATTAGTGTTTCCTTTTCTTCCTCATGAGGAGGGACGACCGATCTGCTTCTCACTGGAGCAGTTCTCCCTACTAGGTGAAAATATTTGTAAGAGTTTGATTTCTGACCCACATCGTAGATTTCAAATGATAATGGGGAAATCTCTAATAGCTGGTGATGCTGGTAGGGATTTTCTTGAGAAACAATTGTTTTGTTGAAGCTCGCACCAGTAACATTAGTGTGAGAATCTGTGTTGGTGTGGTCAATAACAGAAATGATAGTGGTAGTGGGAACAAGAGGTACTAAAGACACTATAACTCTTCTCACATCGCACCTTCGACTTTGGAATTAGACTTTGATATTACTTGGCTGAACTGGATCATATCGTCTTAATAGTATGGTAAGTTGAGCGAGTTGTCTTGATGTGAGATAGGCTCTTTCATTGTTGCAAAAAACCTCTTCTAAGATTCGCAACTACTCTGGCTCTGGTCTCCATATGGAATTAGATGATTCTCCAATTTCCATGTTCTGATGGCTTGCTGGTGGTCTCATCTTGTTAATTTGAAAGATGAGCGAAGATTTGAGACTTTGGAAAAAACAATGGTGTGTGAGGAATTGAGATGTGCAGATCTCCTTTGATCTGCAATTTATGTTGATGTGACCTTTTCTACTGGATTTCAAAAATAGGATGTTTATCCTCTCCATTAGACCTTTTTTTGGCTGGGGTCTTAATGGGATATTGCCAATTTCTATTGGATGCTTGAGTCTTCCTTACTGAGACTTGAGAGTCTACCGAGTTGCATGGGCCTCCTAATGATACTTCTCAACATAAACCATCTAATGGGAGTCCATTGGGCTGCTTGGACCTTCTAATGGTACTTATTGATTAGGCTTTTAATGGTACTTCTTCATCAAGCCTTTTTTTGTTTAGGCTTTCCAATGGGAGCCCACTAGGTTTTTTTTTTTTTTTTTGGATTGGGCTGTATATGCCCATTTGCTATTATAGTTTTTCCTCTCCTCACTGTTTTGAGTTCTCAACTTTGATGCCTCAAAATCTTGACTGTCCGGATGAACTAACAGAGACTTTAACAATGCTTGGTGATGTTATTACTGCAACAGATGGTAGTTGATTTTTTTTTCACACCACGGCTCTTGTAAGATCATTGAAGCTTTGATACTATGTTAGAAATTTAACCAGCTCACTATATTAGAATTTGGACACACAAATACTATTGTTAACGTAATAACTTGACACGTATATAAAGAAAGAATAATTTTGTGGTAAAAAATAAACTTTTTAATTGAGATTGAAATAAAACAAATATTTATTTATATGACTCGAAAATATTGTACATAATACAAACACCATTTTTCAGGTCAGGGCAGTGGCCCTAGACCTGACTCTCACATGATCTCATAAGGTTCTACATTTTTATCTCAACTATATTTCTTATCACAATACACTGGTCACTTGTATGCCTTTTATAAGCTTACACATACATGTGAACAAATGTAACAAATTTTGGCTCCACAAGTTGACATGTAGATATGAACACAACTCAACTTGCATGCTATATTTATGACTTTTAACCAACTTATCAAGCTAATGTGTCATACTAAAATTCCATGCATATAAGATATACAACATTCTACACATGCATACATATTCATACACTAAAGTCAAACTTTGCAGGCCAAGTTTTTGAATCCATATTCAAACACGTCTGCTTTCTAATTGATGCACTGTTCCTTTAGTTGCTACATGCATGTGATGTTACTATTCCTTTGACTGCTGCTTATATTTTGATCAACACTCCTCTTTGATGTAGTTGCTTAGACTTCGAATTCCAAGATCACACTTCAACACTCCTCCTTAATTGTGAGAGTTTGAGGTCAGTGACTAATTGCTATTAAGTAATATTGCACTGATTTTTCTCCTCTTTTTTTTTTTTGGAATTTTTTTTCAAATTCTTTTAAAACTTTTTTTTGAATTTTTTTCTTGTGAAAAATCAAAATAAGAAATTCTCGTCATTCGGCGGGCTGGCGACATTGATGTTGCTTGAATTTTCTTGCCGGTTGACATTGTCGGGATAAATTGAAAAAATGATGAGTGTTTCCCTTTCTTCCTCACGAGAATGGACGACCAATCTGCTTCTTACTGGAGTAACGCTCCCTACTAGGTGAAAATGTCCATAAGAGTTTGATATCTGACCTACATCAAAAATTTCGAATGATAATGAGGAAATCCCTGATATTTAGTGATGCTAGTCAAGATTTTCGTGAGAAACAATTGTTGGGCTAAATCTCGCATCAGTAACATTAGTGTGAGAATCTGTGCTGGTGTGACCAATGATAGGAATGACAGTGGTAGTGGGAACAAGAGGTGCTGAAGAGATCCTTCTCACATCGCGCCTTCAATTTTGGAATTAGACTTTAATATTATTTAACTAAACTGGACCATATCATCTCAACAGTATGGTAAGTTGGGCAAGTTATCTTGATATGGGATAGGCTCTTTCATTGTTGCAAAAACCATCTTCTAAGATCTGCAATTGCTCTGGCCCTGGTCTCTATTTGGAATTAGATGATTCTCCAATTTCCATGTTTTGATAGCTTGCTGGTGGTTTCATCTTGTTAATTTCAAAGATGAGCGAAGATTTGAGACTTTGGAAAGAACAATGGTGAGTGAGGAATTGAGATGTGTATATCTTTTTTGATCCGCAATTTCTGTTTGGCTGTCCACAATTTATGCTGATGTGTCCTTTTTTTACTAGATTTCAAAAATAGAATGTTTACACTCTCCATTAGACCTTTTTTCTAATTGGGTCTCAGTGGGATGTTGTCAATCTCTATTGGCTACTTGAGTCTTCTCTGCTAAGACTTGAGAGTCCGTCAAGCTGCATGAGCCTCCTAATGGTACTTCTCTACATAAACCATCTCATGGGAGTCCATCAGGCTGCTTGGACCTTCTAATGGTACTTTTTGATTAGGCTTTTAATGACACTTTTCTATCAAGCCTTTTTTCTATTTAGACTTTCTAATTTGAGCCAGTTTTTTTTTTCTCATGGACTGGGCTGCATATGCCCATTTGCTGTTATAATTTTTCTCCACCTCACTATTTTGAGTTCTCGACTTGGATGCCTCAAAATCTTGTGTTCCTTTTGACTATTCAGATGAGCTAATAGAGACTTTAACAGTGCTTGGTGACATCATTATTGCAACAGATGGTGGTTGATCTTTTTTTTTCCAGACCATAGCTCTCGTAAGATCATCGAAGCTCTGATACCATGTTAGAATTTTAACTAGCTCACAATGTTAGAATTTGGACACATAGATACAATTGTTAACGTAACAACTTGACACGTATATAAAGAAAGAATAATTTTGTGGTAAAGATAAACTCTCTAATTGAGACTAAAATAAAAAAATATTTATTTATGTAACTCAAAAATATTGTATATAATACAAACTCCATTTTCCTGGTTAGGGTAGTGGCTCTAGACTTAACTCTCACACAATCTTATAAGGTTCCACATTTTTGCCTCAACTATATTTCTCACCACAATACGCTGATCACTTGCATGCCTTTTATAGGTTTACATATACATGTGAACAAATGTAACAAATTTCAGCTCCACAAGTTGACATGTAGATATGAACACAACCCAATTTGCATACTATATTTATGACTTTTGACCAACTTATCAAGCAAAGCTGCCATACTAAAATTCCATGCATATAAGATAAACAACATTCTACGCATGAATACATATTTATGCCGTAAAGCAAAACTTTGCAGGCCAAGTATTTGAATCCATATTCAAACACGTATGCTTTCCAATTGCTGTACTATTCCTTTAGCTGCTACATGCATTTGATGTAACTATTCTTTTGGTTGCTGCTCATATTTTAATCAACACTCCTCTTTAATGTAGTTGCTTAGACTTCAAATTGTAAGATCACACTTCAACACTCCTCTTTGATCATAGGAGTTCAAAGTCAGTGATTGATTACTGTTGAATAATGTTGCATTGATTTTTCTTCTCTTTGTTTTTTTTTTTTGGAATTTTGTTTAAATTTTTTTAATACTTTTTTTTGAATTTTTTTTTATTTTTTTTACGAGAAATCAAAACAGGAGATTTGCTGAATTAGATGGGACCTGCCTTTATGTCTTTTTTTGTCACAAAAGTCAAACGACGCTTGAAAAAGTCTTCACATCTTGTCCTTGTCGGCCGCTCCCGTGGAGCCTGAGGCGTAGCTCTAGGTCAATAGAGTCCTCGTCGTTCGGTGGGCTAGTGACGTCGATGCTACTTAAATTTTCTTGCCGGTTGTTATCGCCGGAAAAAACTGGGAAAATGATGAGTGTTTTTCTTTCTTCCTTATGAGAAGGGACAACCGATCTGCTTTTCACTAGAGTAACGCTCCCTACTAAGTGAAAATACCCGTAAGAGTTTGATCTTTGAACCACATCAAAGATTTCGAATGATAATGAGGAAATTCCTGATAACTGGTGATGTTGGTAGGGATTTTCTTAAGAAACAATTGTTCTGCTGAAACTCGCATCAGTAACATTAGTGTGAGAATCAGTGCTGGTGTTGATCAATGATAGGAATGATAGTGGCAGTGGGAACAAGAGGTACTGAAGAGACTATAACTCTTCTCACATCGCGCTTTTGATTTTGGAATCAGATTTTGATATTACTTGGCTGAACTGGACCATATTGTCTCAACAGTATGGTAAGTTGAGCAAGCTGTCTTGATGTGGGATACGCTCTTTTATAATAGCAAAAAAAATCTTCTACGATTCGCAACTACTACGGCTCTGATCTCCATCTAGAATGAGATGATTCTCCAATTTTCATGTTTTGATGGCATGCTAGTGGTCTCATTTTGTTAATTTGAAAGATGAGCGAAGATTTGACACTCTAGAAAGAATAATGGTGTGTGAGGAATTGAGATGTGCAGATCTCCTTTGATCCGCAATTTATGCTTGACTGTCCACAATTTATGCTGATGTGGCCTTTTCTACTGGATTTCAAAAATAGGATGTTTATCCTCTCCATTAGACCTTTTTTCTGCTTAGGTCTTAGTGGATGTTGTCAATCTCTGTTGGCTGCTTGAGTCTTCTCTACTGAGATTTGAGAGTTCACCGGGCTATATGAGCCTCCTAATGGTACTTCTCTACATAAACCATTTAATGGGAGTCCATCGGCCTGTTTGGACCTTCTAATGGTACTTCTCGATTAGGCTTTTAATGGTGCTTCTTTATTGGGCCTCTTTTCTATTTAGACTTTTCAATAGGAGCCCACTAAGTTTTTTTTTCTTGGACTTGGCTACATGTGCCCATTTACCGTTGTAGTTTTTCTCCTCCTCACTGTTTTGAGTTCTTGACTTTGATGCCTTAAAATCTTGCTTTCCTCTTAACTGTCCAAATGAGCTAACAGAGACTTTAACAGTGCTTGGTGATGTCATTACTGCAACGGATGGTGGTTGATTCTTCTTTTTTTTTTCACACCACAGCTCTCGTAAGATCATTGAAGGTTTGATACCATGTTAGAATTTTGACCAACTCACTATGTTAGAATTTGGACACACAGATACTATTGTTAACGTAACAACTTGACACGTATATAAATGAAGAATAATTTTGTGGTAAAAATAAACTCTCTCATTGAGACCGAAATAAAACAAATATTTATTTATATAACTCGAAAAAATTTTACATAATACAAGCTCCATTTCCAGGTTAAGGCAATGGCCTTAGACATGACTCTCACACAATCTCATAAGGTTTCCCATTTTTACCTCAACTGTATTTCTTTCCACAATACACTAATCAATTGCATGCCTTTTATATGCTTACACATATATGTGAACAAATGCAACAAATTTCGGCTCCACAAGTTGACATGTAGATATGAACACAACCCAATTTGCATGCTATATTTATGACTTTTGACCAACTTATCAAGCTAACATGTCATACTAAAATTCCATGCATATAAGACAAACAACATTCTACACATGCATACATATTCATGCACTAAAGTAAAACTTTGCAGGCCAAGTGTTTGAATCCATATTCAAACACATCTCCTTTTCAATTGCTGCACTATTCCTTTAGTTGCTGCATGCATGTGATGTTACTATTCTTTTAGCTGCTGCTCATATTTTGATCAACACTCCTCTTTGATGTAGTTGCTTAGACTTCAAATTCCAAGATTACACTTCGACACTCCTCCTTGATCGTAGAAGTTTGAGGTTAGTTACTAATTACTGTCAAATAATGTTGCACTGATTTTTCTCCTTTTTTTTGGAATTTTTTTTGAAAATTTTTGTTAAACCTTTTTTTTATTTTAATTTTTTTTTTCGAAAAATCAAAACATGAGATTTTCTGGATTAGATGGGACTTGCCTTTATGTCTTCTTCTGTCACAAAAGTCAAGAACGCCTGAAAAAGTCTTCATATCTTGTCCTTGTCGACCGCTTCTATGGGGCCCGAGGCATAGCTCTAGGTCAATAGAGTCCTCGTCGTTCGCTGGGCTGGCGACGTCGATGCTACTTGAATTTTCTTGCCGGTCGACATCGCTAGGATAAATTGGAAAAATGATGAGTGTTTCCCTCTCTTCCTCATGAGAAAGGACGACCGATCTGCTTTTCATTGGAGTAACGCTCCCTACTATGTGAAAATACCCATAGGATTTTGATCTCTGACCCACATCAAAGATTTCGAATGATAATGAGGAAATCTTTGATAGCTGGTGATACTGGTCGGGATTTTTTTGAGAATCAACTGTTGTGTTGAAGCTCGCATCAGTAACATTAGTGTGAGAATCTATGCTGGTGTGATCAATGACAGGAATGAGAGTGGTAGTAGGAACAAGAGGTGCTGAAGAGACTATAACTCTTTTCGCATCGCGATTTCGATTTAGGAATCAGACTTTGATATTACTTGGCTGAACTGGATCATATCGTCTCAACAATATGGTAAGTTGAGCGAGTTATCTTGATATGAGATAGACTCTTTCATTGTTGCAAAAAACATCTTCTAAGATCCGCAACTGCTCTGGCTCTGGTCTCCATCTAGAATTAGATGATTCCCCAATTTTCATGTTCTGATGGCTTGCTGGTGGTCTCATCTTATTAATTTGAAAGATGAGTGAAGATTTGAGACTTTGGAAAGAACAATGGTGAGTGAGGAATAGAGATGTGCAAATCTCTTTTGATCTGCAATTTATGTTTGACTGTCCACAATTTATACTGATGTGGCCTTTTCTACTCAATTTCAAAAATAAGATATTATCCTCTCTATTAGATTTTTTTTCTACTTGAGTCTTAATGGGATGCTGCCAATCTCTATTGGCTATTTGAGTCTTCTTTGCTGAGACTTGAGAGTCCACTAGGCTGTATGGGCCTCCTAATGGTACTACTTTGCATAAGTCATTTAATGGAGTCTATCGGGCTGCTTGGACCTTTTAATGGTACTTTTCCATTAGACTTTTAATGGTACTTATCGGGCCTCTTTTCTGATAAACTGGAAAAATGATGAGTGTTTCCCTTTCTTCCTCCTCGGAAGGGATGACCGATTTGCTTCTCGCTAGAGCAATACTCCCTACTAGGTGAAAATACCCATAGGAGTTTGATCTCTGACCCATATCAATGATTTCGAATGATAATGAGGAAATCCCTGATAGCTGGTGATGGTGGTTGGGATTTTCTTGAGAAATAATTGTTGTGCTGAAGCTCGCATCGGTAACATTAGTGTGGGAATCTATGCTAATGTGATCAATGACAGGAATGACAGTGGTAGTGGGAATGTGAAGTGTTGAAGAGACTATAACTCTTTTGATGTCGCGCCTTCGATATTGGAATCAGACTTTGATATTACTTGACTGGACTGGACCATATCGTCTCAACAGTATGATATGTTGAGCGAGTTGTCTTGATGTGGGATAGGCTCCTTCGTTGTTGCAAAAAACATTTTCTACGATCTACAATTGCTCTAGCTCTGGCCTCTATCTAGAATTAGATAATTCTCCAATTTTCATATTCTAATGGCTTGTTGGTGGTCTCATCTTGTTAATTTAAAAGATGAGCAAAGATTTGGGACTCTGGAAAGGACAATGGTGAGTGAGGAATTGAGATGTGCAGATCTCCTGAGATCCGCAATTTATGCTTGACTGTCAATAATTTATGCTAATGTGGCCTTTTCTGCTGGATTTCAAAAATAGAATGTTTATCCTCTCTATTAAATCTTTTTTCTGCTTGGGTCTTAATGAGATGTTACAAATCTCTATTGACTGCTTAAGTCTTCTCTGCTGAGACTTGAGAGTCCACCGGGCTGCATGAGCCTTCTAATGGTAGTTCTTTGCATAAACCATTTAATGAGAGTCTATCGAGCTACTTGGACCTTCTAATGGTACTTATTGATGAGGCTTTTAATGGTACTTCTCTATCGGGCCTCTTTTTTGTCTAATCTTTCCAATAGAAGCCCACTAGGTTTTTTTTTTTTTTTCTTGGAATGGGCTGCATGTGCCCATTTGCTGTTATAATTTTTTTTCCTCCTCACTATTTTGAGTTCTCGACTTTGATGCCTTAAAATATTGCTTTCCTCTTGACTGTCCAAATGAGTCAACAGAGACTTTAACAGTGCTTGGTGATGTCATTACTGCAATGGATGGTGGTTGATCTTTTTTTTTCCACACCACATCTATTGTAACATCATTGAAGCTTTGATATCACGTTAGAATTTTGACCAGCTCACTATATTAGAATTTGGACACATAAATACTATTGTTAACGTAACAACTTGACACGTATATAAAGAAAGAATTATTTTTTGGTAAAAATAAACTCTCTAATTGAGACTGAAATAAAACAAATATTTATTTATATAACTCGAAAATATTGTGTATAATACATACTCCATTTTTCAGGTTAGAACAGTAGTTTTAGACCTGACTCTCACACAATCTCATACAGTTCCACATTTTTGCCTCAACTATCTTTCTCACCACAATACACTGATCACTTGCATGCCTTTTATAAGCTTACACATACACAAAAACAAAGGCAGCAAATTTTGGCTCCATAAATTGACATGTAGATATAAATACAACCTAATTTGCATGCTATATTTATGACTTTTAACCAACTTATCAAGTTAACGTGTCATACTAAAATTTCATGCATATAAGACAAACAATATTCTACATATGCATACATATTCATGCACTAAAGTAAAATTTTGCAGGCCAAGTATTTGAATTCATATTCAAACATGTCTACTTTCCAATTACTGCACTGTTCCTTTAGCTGCTACATACACGTTATGTTACTATATCTTTGGCTGCTGCTCATATTTTGATTAACACTCCTTTTGATGTAGTTGCTTAGACTTCAAGTTCCAAAATTACAATTCAACAGCCTGTTTAAGACGCTGTGGCAGATTTCTTTCCTATTGATTCCTGATCTTTCTACCCTCTTACCATTAACTAAAGAATTAGGAGACTTACTGTCATTAAAAAATAGATTTAATTCCAGAGGTAGTCATCTCTCTATGCATGTCCTCTCCTGATTTCAAGGCAATTAAATATGCTGTGTCGTTAATCATGGCCATGCCAATATTGCTTAAGCTTTGACAGTTAATTTTGCGGCTCTTAAATCACAATGTTAGGCTTTTGGGGTAAAGTCCAATAATGACAATTTTGCTTACTCTAATTCATTCTATGTCCTTCTATAAATTTGAATCTTAGTGTAAAATTGTTCTGGTGGATGCTGTAGTCAAGCTTTGCTAGCTACCTTGCTGTTGACAAAATGATAATATTGGGCACTTGAACTAAATTTAGCATTACCAAAGTCAATCTTTGCTTATTTCGATCCACTCTAGCTTCTCATATAAGTTTTGAGTTCTGGATTGTATATTATTATTTATGAATGTTGTCATGAGAAGACACTATGGGCTTGTTGGCTATGGTGTGTTATCAGTTGGCTAAGTTGCCTGCCAAATAAAAAGTCCTGGGCATTCATGACTTCACGATTCATCCATAGCGTGTCGTATGATGTTGTTGTTGTTGCGGTTGCTGCTGAACACTTGATCTTGGGAAGCATCAATCAGTGCATTGCCATCAAGGCAGTGGCATGGTGTTAATAATGTGTTCCGTTTAGCTTTGGATATTCAGTTGGCTATAGTTGCTCACACTTCTGTTGCGAATTAGACTGTTGAAGCTTATATTAATCATGGTTTTATTTTTAACTTTATCTCTTGCTTCCTGTCACCACCAAAAGGAGGGAAGCAGAGCCAGACTATGTTGGGCTACTGATATTGGCATCAGCCGGATACGATCCTCGCATTGCACCTACAGTCTACAAAGACAGGCTTGGAGATTGGCACAGGTTTGATTTGCGTGCAACTCATCCTTCTGGAGATAAGAGAGCTAGACTATTGAAGCCAAAAAAAATCATGGGAAAAGCGCTTGCTGTGTACAAGGAAGTGAAGGCAAGTGAAGGAGTTAGAAGTTTTGTTTAAAGAAGAGCAGACTAACTTCCGATGCGAATTGATTAAACTTATTGGGAAAAAGAAAGACCAAGTTTTAGAAGCTTGCACGAATCTGAAAGCATGGGCAATTCTCGGTTCTTGGGGCATTGAAATCCGAAAACTAATTTGCAAATGAGGATTGGTTCATTGATAAAACTTTGAGCAGTTTAGCTTTTCAATATTGGATATGCTGTGTAGCTTTGAAACAATGAATCTAATGCATCTTTCTCTGCCCCCCCTCCTTTTTTTTTTTTTCTCTTTTATTAGTTGTTCTTTAAATATGAAACTTGATTAGATCCATGGTGCATCCTGCCGACACCAGCGATGGACAATCTTGATAAAAGATGAGGCGTGGAATTCTGAGCTAGCTAGTTTTCTGTTTGCGAAATTTTTCTACAGGCTTTTGATAATAGAAGTTAGCTATTATTGTGTGAACATATCTTCTGTACTTCTCATAATGCAGTCTTCTTTATCTAGGAGATGGGTTCTGACCTTCATTGGTAAGGCTTACCCTGCGGTAAATTCTTAAGGCACAAACTGCTGTCCTGAATCTGATATGGCTTATATCACGTATGTATTTGCAGACATCCAACTGTGAGTATGTGGAGCTCCCTCTCGATTAAATATTCACCTGTGACGTAAATAAACTATAAAAATGAATATATCTATTCTGTAGAATAGGCAGTTCGCTTCTGAACTCTGTTATAGTAGATTACAGAGGCTTTACTTGATCATTAAGAAATGAAAAATGGTTAGATCAAAAAAAAAAAAAAGGGGAAAGTTAGATCAGCTAACAAGAAACCTGCGCACCTATATCATTATTTCAGTTTGTTCTTTGCATCTTCACAACTTAGAAGGTTGTCAAGACAATTTATGGAACAAATGACTAAGATTCAGTTCTCGAAAAGTGATTTTTGTATTAGAAAATTGAATTCCTATTCATTTTTTTCCGTGTCTGCTAAGCCAATTACATTCGCATCTGCTATATATAATACCATGATCATGAAGTCCTGGAAGCCTTGGAAACATTTAAATTTGGATCCAGCCCACAATAGTCTGACTTTCCTTGCATGCAAAGCATTCTTATTTGTTTGGTAGTAACTCAGAAATTTTCTAGTAAGTTGACTGCAATAATTCTTGTCTTGCAGCACCTGATGTCTGGTGAAAAACAATGATGTGCCAAATAATGGCATGCATAACTGGACAGAATTAGAGGATAACCTGGAGAAGGTTTAGGCCAATCCAGTTCAAAGCTGCGATTTATCCTAGAAGCTCATGCACGGTAAAGACATAAAGGAGGCTTGTTGATGGATTCTAAAAAAGTCTGAGGAGGTTCGGAAGGCTGTTATTTTTTCCCTGCCATACAGCACCTTCCCGAAGAATTTCATATGCAAGCAAAACAAGCAAGAAGTCGAATAATTTCTCAGAATTTATACGCGCAATGTACGCATAGCAATTAACATATTGATTTAAGCAATTAGTTGACGGATAGTTGTAACAAAAATAAACTTATTTTTTATAATTTTTTTGCATCGTTTTTTTTGTTGTATAAAACAATCAATCAATTATTATACGTATGATCTTCGTATATTTTTTACGCAATGAGACTCTATTATGTATCAGTATTATTAAACAATCAGGATATGCTTCGGATGAAAGGCTAAAAAAACAAATAAAATCCTTTCTGTAAAAATGCTCCTCATTCACCATTTCTGCAGGAAAAAGAAGATATTTTCGTCCAAGTGGATGTTCTTTTCCTCCTTATTTTGGGGATTCATATTAGATATGGATACCTGATATACGCAATGTTTGATTAGTATTCTACGTCGTGCAAATATCAATTTGATCAGAGCGGGCATTAGATTCGCGTAAAGAACAAGAACGTAAATCTTGCCGAAGCTGCCCCTCACTATTGCTGGAGCGCTGCCGGAAGTAATCGGTTTTGTCGCCGGAAGTCAGATTCATCGCCTCCCACTGCCGATCTTCGTTTATCTGACATCCACGTGCCCCAACACCGCCCGGAAAGCCATTGATTTGAAGAAAACCGAAGGTTCCACCCCAAGTCTCCAACATCGACAGTGCTGTCGTTGTGCATCGTCATAATACGGAATCACAGTCTTCCCCATCACCAGTTGCCAATTTGAGCGCATTAGTCACCGACCGCCTCAATCTCGCCTGAAAATCGGTCCGTAAAGTGCCGTCCTTCCTCCATTTTCTGTAAATGTGGGGCTGCCGCCTACCGCTGCCCACTTCGCTGCTGTTTCTGTCATCGTTGCACTCTCTACCCCGCTGCCGTTCGCTGTCCAACTCTTCGCCGAACGAAATATAGGGAGATGAGCCTGGAGAATATCTAAAGAGAATATTCTGTAAATTTTTTCTTTTGGAAAAAATTCGGTGGCATAAAATTTCTCAACTGCATCCATAAGAATTTATTTTGTGTAATTATCAGTATTTTTTATAAAATTATAATAATAAAAAATAATATAAAAAATATTATTATTATTTTCATTTTATATTTTTAAAATTATAGTTACACAAATAATAGTCATGATAGCATAAAGTTAGTGCATGTGAAGACAGTTAAGAAATATGCATCTATCTCACTGTTGTCAGAACCGGACCAGACCGGTCGGTCAGACCGGTTGAACCGGGGACCGGCCGGTAGTCTGGGTCAGTTTTGGTAAATTTTGAAGGGTGACTCGGACCGGTCAAAACCGGAAAAAATCGGTGAAACCGGACCGGTTGAACCGGTCCAATAAAATTAAAAAATTCATAAATTACAATTTGATCCCAATGTTATTTAAATTATAATTTAAGCATTAACTTTAATTTAAAAGTTTAATTTAGTCCTAAATCTATTAAAAATTTCAATTTCATCCTTAAAATTAGAAAAATTAATATTTAATCAATATTTATAAATATTATTTTTATAATTACTTTTATACATATATATTATTAAATACCGATTTAAATACCGGTTCAACCGGTTGAACCTTGACCCACTAATATTTTCGGTTCGCTGACCGGTCCGATTCTGACAACCTTGATCTATCCATATAATGAAGTCTTTTTTTTTTTTTTTGGGTAAGAGAATATTCTGTAATTTATGATTAAGATACCATAAGATGCGTTTTATAGTTTGGAGATATAAAATGGTAGGAGCGTACATGAACCGAAAAATTTGATTGATAACATCGTAGATGTCTGATGAAAGTGAGGTACTGAAAGGCGCCTACAATGTCACGATATTCTCTTGCATCAGAGAGAGGTCCAACCAATTTAAACAATTAATAGAATTGATCATTGATTTAAGATTTTGATAAGATGAACATTAGTTTATTCAATCATTGATTTGAGATATTAATAAGATGAATATTAGTTTATTCAATTATTGATTTAAGATATTGATAGGATGAATATTAGTTTATTCAAGACTAAGTATAATGGGTAACGAGGATAAGGACCTCAAAAACTTTTCTTCTTGTCATTATATTAGTATATAACGTCTCATATTAATATTAATAAAAAATAAATTTATAATATTTCTTATAAGTACTGTGAGTTTTTTTTTTTAACTTTAAATTTGAGTTTTTAGTAAATTTTAAAATTCATAAATATTATTTAATATGATATCAAAATTTAATTTTTTTTTATCTGTATTTATTAGTTCGCCTCAATTTTATGGGCTTAATCAGTTTCAATCTAATTTCTTTATATTACGTGTTAATTGAGTGTATATTAAAAGTATATAATGTCTTATATTAATAAAAACATAAATTTATAATATAACTTATAATAATTATAAACTTTCTTTACTTTTACAGTAGACTTCGAAATTCATGGACATTATAGATAAACTTTTAACGGTGATTAAAATAACTGTCACAGCTTTTGACAAAGAGACGGACACAACAAGCCCGCCTGTTTCCTTCTTTTCTTCATGGCATGCTTGTCAAAATTCATTTGCATGCAATTTATCTATGGGAGAGACTGGGGAGAGAGAGAGTGTCACTACTTATATATTTTTTATAAATTTGTTATATATCAAATTTATTAGTTTTGTACATTATAAGTTATAAGAAAATATATATATATATATATATATATATATATAAATTTAGAAAACTTATAATTAAAAATTTATGTATAACAAACTTATAAACGATATGTGTAATACTTAACTCAGTCACCTACTCTATCTATCACTCTCTGTCTCTCTAGTTTTTTCCTTTACATATATGTAATTTAATAAAGTTGAAGTGAGACAAAAACTCAAATTTTTTTTCTTTCTAACATGTGTCGATTTTTTTATAAATTTATAAATTAAAAATATTAAAATATCTTATGGTAATGAAAATTCTGTCATAATTAGAATTAGGATTCTATTAAACAATTACTATGAATTTAACTGTAATCAAATAAAAATTTTATTGATTTATATATGATAAAATTTTCTAATAAAAGAAAATAATAATGAACTATTCTTGAATCCTCCTTTTTAAGAAAAAAATTAAAAAAATCTCTCAAATTTCCTAAAAATAGAAGACAATAAAAAAAATACTATTCTCAAATCTTTCTTTTTTTTTTCTTTCCTTAAAAAGAAAAATAATTGTTTTATTTTCTTAATCCTAAAAAATAGTACTCAATATTATAATATTTTTTATTTTTCAAATAAATAAAATAAAAAATAAATTTATCAATAAATATAATTAAATTTATATCTATCACTAATAACTTTATATGTGACTTTACATGTTTATATGTGCAAACATCTTTTTTTATCCGCGAATTGTTGGTTGGTCCAGTGGCGGTTTAGGGAATGTGGCACTGCAGGGTAGCAAAATTGGCTTTATTGACTTTTGGTTTGCCGTCGTGGTGAAATCACTGTTGAGAGAACTAGATCGGACCAGTTCAATTAAAAAATTAAGAATCGAGTCTTTAATCGGTTCGGTTAGTCTTAAAAAACCGTTGATTTAAAAAACTGGCCAAGAATCGAGTGAACCGGCTGGTTGAACCGAGAATCAGAGAATCGGTCCCAGTTTTTCCGATCAAAATGGTTTGGTTCAAAGAGAAAAAAAAACTAAAAATAAAAAAAAAAATAAATATCAATAAATGTCAAATACTTTAGTCAAAATTAATTAATATTTTATATTATTGAATATCTACATATCTACTTTCTCTCAAAATTCATTAATATATTTCAATTTTTTAAAAATAATTAATAGATTACTATTTTCAAAATAAATTTATAAATTGTAAGATAAGAATAATAAGTTTTCATTTTAGAATAGATTATAAATCATGTATATTAAAGTTACAAATATAAGTATTATATATATATATATATATATATATATATATAATATTATATCTTATATAATATTACATTTTAAATATTAATATATAAAATAAATGTATATAACTATTTAAATTTTATATATTTAATATTAAATATCGATTTTATCGATTCAACTATGATTAATCTAGTTAAACCGATTAAATTTTAAATTTCTCAATTTTTTACTTCAATAACCATTTCAATTCTTAAAACTTTGGGTGATACGATAGTTTTATATTCTTTCAAGTGGAGGGGTAATATTGGTGAGAAACAAGGGGGAAAAAAAGGGCTTCACTTTCACTTTCAAGTCATTGTCAGTCAAAAAAACCATCGCCAGAGACTGTCATACCACAACTCGCAAGACACAATTAACCTACCATAATAGCCTCATCCACCAAGTTGCCATTAAGATTGTTCATGGCTCGATTTTAGTGGTTTTAAAAGATATTTTACGTCCAAATCGTTAACAGCGGATTTTCAAAAATTGAAATCACAACCAATCCATCAACTACCTCAAACGATCCAAAACACTATAGTGATTATAAATTAATTGTGGGAAGTTTAAGGCGCTTTTAAACATGACTCGTGTCTTTGGTTTTATTTTATTTTATTTTTATTTTCTCTGCCCTTTTGTAGTATGTGGTGTTTTTAGTTTTACTGCGATTTTTGTTGACTAAATAAGAAAATTACACTTTTAGGTTATTTTTATACAAAGAGGCTCTGAATCAAAGGTTGATAGAAGCTTAAAAGCTGCCAGTAAATCTTTTACGTAGTGCTCGGTAGGTATATTTTCAACAAACAATAGCTATGAAAGAAGCCACCAATTTTTAAGACTAAACAATTTACAAATTTTTTATCTCGGGAAAGCTTAAAAAAAATAATAAAAAATGAGGTGATGTTCTAAAATATCAAAAAAACAACTAAGCTAAATTTTGACGAATTCTAAGGCCCCGTTTGTTAACGATTCTGTTTCCTGTTTTCTGTTTATTTTTCACAAAAAAAACAGGAAACATGTTTGTTATTGATTTTGTTTTCTGTTTTTTGTTGAAAAGTTAAAAGTGTTTTTCAAAGAAAATAATCAAATTGGGAAAACAATAAAAATAGCTTTGCGATTTTGTTTTTCACTTTTTTTTCTATACTTTCTCTCACAACAATTTCTTTCTCTATCCACCATCTTTACCATATCTCGCTTTACTCATCCTCTCTCTATCCCTCTATATTTTTTCTCTCACTACTCTTTCTCTCTCTACCCTCTCTATCTATTTTCTCTCTCTACTCATTCTCTCTCCACCATCTTTCTCCCTTTTCGATCTCTACCATTCTCTCTCTACCCTCTCTCTTTATTTTCTCTCTCTACTCATTCTCTCTCTACCCTCTCTCTCCTTTTTCTATCTCTATCATTCTCTTTCTACCCTCTCTCTCTATTTTCTCTCTCTACTCATTCTCTCTCTACGCTCTCTCTCCTTTTTCTATCTCTATCATTCTCTCTCTCCTCTCTCCCTTTTTTTTATCTCTACCATTCTCTCTCTACCCTCTCTCTCTATTTTCTCTCTCTACCCTTTCTCTCCTTTTTCTATCTCTATCGTTCTCTCTCTCCTCTCTCCCTTTTTTCTATCTCTACCATTCTCTCTCTACCCTCTCTCTCTCTTTTCTCTCTCTACTCATTATTTCTCTACCCTCTTTCTCCTTTTTCTCTTTCCACCATTCTCTCTACTAATTCTCCTTTTACCCACTCTCTCTCTCTCTCCTTTTTCTCCCTCAACTATTATCTCTACTCATTCTCTATATACCCGCTCTCTCTCTCATTTTTCTCTCTCTACCATTCTCTCTTCTTTTTCTTGCTCTATCATTCTCTCTACTCGTTCTCTCTTTGCCATCTCTCTCTCTCTCTTTTTTCTCTCTACCATTCTCTGTCTACCCAGATTCTCTCTCTTTCTATCTACCCACATTCTCTCTCTCCTTTTTCTCGCTCTATTATTATCTCTCTACCCTCTCTCTCTCTCTCTCTCCTTTTTCTCTCTCTATTCATTCTCTCTCTACCCAGACTCTTTCACTTTTTTCTTGTTTTACCATTCTCTCTACTCATTCTCTCTCTACCCTCTCTCTCTCTCCTTTTTCTCTCTCTACTCATTCTCTCTCTACCCTCTTTCTCTCTCTCTCTCTCTCTCCCATTTTTCTCTCTATATTTATACTCTTTTTACCATTTCTCTCACTATCCTTTTTCTATCTATTTTTTTATTCTTATAGAAAAAAAAACAAAAATTGACAGCAATAAACACAAAAATTCAGCAAACAGCAAAAACAATAAACAGAAATTGAAAAGCAGAAACAAAAAACTGACAGCGTCTCCAAACGGGCCCTAAAACTTTCAATCTGCATTTAAACTGCTGTTGGCGGTTTCTAAAAAATAAAAACCATTAATCTTGTTTTCTTTTTGAAGATTTCAACAAATTGAATTGGATGATTTTGACGAATTAGGCAGTTGGTGAATACTCCTGAGCGCCACTGTCTAATTTGAGTTTACCATGTACACTTTAGTACTTTAGTTTCATTTTCTTTATTGATTTCCTTTTCCAATATATATTATTTTCTTTTTCATGGGAATTTGTTCTACAATTTCCAGTAGGTCAGCTTTTATATCTGCCTGATTAAAGTTCACGTAATGGATTATTTGTCATATGGACAACTGTTAAATTTTGGACTTTAGTTATACAAATGTTAACATCGAGAGTGTATAATAGATCACAAAACAGAAGTCTAATTGCTTATGATTATTTTATCAATAAAATACCTTAAGATGCGTATTACAGTTTGGAACTATATAGTGGCAAGTGCGTGCATGAACTGACCAACTCAAGGAAATTTTTAATTTAAATTTTTTAAAGTAAGTATGACTTATTTATAATTTTATATTACATAATAAATGATATTTATTTAAATAAAAAAAATATGTAATATTAAATTATTAATTAATTTTACTTAAAAAAACAAAATTAACTAACATCTAAACTTAATTGGCAGCATAGTAGTTGTCAGATCTGGCGGGAGTGAGGTACAAAATGGTGCCAGCCATGCTACGACATAGTGGTCCAACTTAAAGGTGATTAATAAAACTCATCATCATTGATTTCAAATATTAAGAAAGTGAGTATCCAGTCTATTTAATATTAGACATAATGAGTAACGAAGATGAGGAGCTCAAAAATTTTCTTTTCGTCGTTACATTTGACCTTTATAGTGTAATCTGTTTTCCATGTTTTAAAATAATAACTATGTCGCAGCTTACGACAAAGAGGCGTAGCCGACTAGCCCACTTCCTTCTTCCGTTCACAGTGCGCAACACAACCATTTTGGTTAAAACAAGATGCGCGTGTATGAAATTTATGGCTTTAAATGTGTAATGAACGGAAAAAATAGAGAATTCCACTAGAAAAATATAATGGGGTTTTCAGTGTCAACGACTTGAAAGTGAAAGCGAAGCCAATTATTTTGGATTGAAATCTTATGAGGAGCAAGTAATTGGACTGAATCGAGGGTTAATATGAGTAATGTTATAACTATTCGGTTTCTCTTCGACACAAAATAGGAATACTCAATACTCTCGAACAGAACGGTAAGATGTCGCATTTCTGTTTTTTATTATTATTTTTTTTTTAAGGAAAAAACAAAACAAAACACAAAAGGAAGCTTCTTCGTTACATCTTGCTAATTTGTCTCACTTAATTTCAGATTCGTTAGAATGAAACTGATCCGGTGTCTCCTTCGTAGAGTTGCGCCTTCGTCGCTCGCACCGAAATTTAATTCGGTGGCATTAATAGTTGGCCACTAAAGCCAAACAACTCCTGGCATTGTTCACCGTTTCTCAATTTATAGTTATTGGGTATATCCCTTCCTCCTATAGATCCTTTTCCTTCTGATTTCGATACAAGTTCAACAGGATCCGGTGTGTACATCATATTGTTTTGTCTTCGTCGCTGGCGTCAAAATTTAATTCTTAGTTGTTAGGATAAAAAGTTGAACTTTAAAGATAAACAACACGGCAAGTCTTTATCTCCTTGTTGTTGCTAGTTTCTCTGTTTATAGCGATTGAGAATATCGCAAACTATCATTGAGAAAAATGGACATCATTTCTACCATCTTATTCTTTGCAGCGATCCCACTGTTCTTTATGCTGACATCCGTTTTGTATCTCATAATCAGAATCTATACGGGGAAACCAATCAACGACCCCAATTACGCACCCGTACGGGGCACAGTATCTGGCCAATGTTTATACCTGAACAGGCTCTTTGATTACCAAACCGAAGTTGTTAAGACAATCAAGACCTACCGGCTTCTTGCTGTGGATCACAGCACCTTGTACACAGCTGACCCACGAAACGTAGAGCACTTCCTGAAGGCTAGTTTCGACAAATATCCCAAAGGGGAGCATGATCGGGATCTCATGTACGATCTTTTTGGTGAAGGGATTTTCACGGCTGATGGAGAAAAGTGGCGGCAGCAGAGGAAGCTTGCCAGCTTTGAGTTCTCCACCAGAGTTCTTAGAGACTTCAGCTGCGCTGTTTTCAGACAAAACGCTACTAAACTTATCAGAGTTGTCTCCCGGATTGCCATTGATGATCGGGCTTTTGATATTCAAGTGGGTGTCCTGCATTTTTCTTTTTCTATTTCTTCTTCGTTATTTTCCATAGCCTTTAATACTATTTGATTCGGGGATACTAAAGTACTTTAAATTAATTATTGGGTGATTAAATGTTGAAAAGTCTAATATATATATATATATATAGACAAGTAGATAAATGTGTTAGTAATGTTAAATCTTATAAATTGACAAGTTGACAACTAACGTGACAAAATTTACTTATATTAATTAATATTTTATGCTTACATAAGAAAAATCACTAACATATAACATTTTTATGGCGATCTTGTTAACTGAACTTAGAGCGATCGCTACTGTCTAAGCATAAAAATCCTTTTTTGTCAGTCACGTATCATTAATATATGTTGCTTAGGTTTGAGTAATTTTTGAGATATAAACATAAAATACTAATGAAGATAGGTGAATTTCATCCCATCCATCGCTAACTCATCAATTGACGACGATTTAATGCTATTGATCTTTCCCTTTTTTTTAAGGTTAGTGAAGTTATTATTTAGACTTATTTTTTATTACTAACCTATATTTATATTTTTTAATAATTACTGACTAAATAATAAACTTATCACTAATAGAGCTTAGGGAAGGAATCAAACAAGTTAATTACCTTACGAGGGTGCATTGAACATGCTTAATTAGCTAAGTTAATTAACCCCCCGCCTAAGATGTATCACGTATTTGGAGTTTTTGTGTGGGTTTGAAACAAAAGAGTCTCGTTATGTGATCTTAAAATTTAGTTAGAATTTAATTAGAATAATGTTGACATTATTTTAAAACTTATATATTATTTTTTTATTCAAACATAACTCAAAATAATATTATATTTATATTAATTTTAAACAAATCTGATTAAATTTCTGGCTTTCTATCTTTTTTCAAACAAAAATTGAAATTAAATCTTTTCATGGAATTCGGCCTCGTATTAAAGGCCCATTTCTGTGGAAACAACGATAACTGTGGAAACAACGATGATTATAAGAGACCCAATGTTGCTGGTTAATCTCTATTAAATATACAATTTGTCAGACGGAAAGTGGCAATATTGGTTTTTATTTTTATAAGTGGACTGCAACTCATCTTGTTGGTCATAAAATTTTGGATACGTTTCTTTTCTTTTATTTTTTTTTTAAGTCAAAAAAAAAGGAAGAGTGAAAGTGGTACTGCACTGATCCTATTACGGAGTGTTAAGCCTCTAAACTTAATGGTGTGGATCCTTCTGGATATTTACGACATGCCTTACACCGAGAAAGGTTTAGGTTTAACCCTCCACAAGAGTTTTAACCTAAGTGATATTATGCTCGACGATGCTCAAACTTGAAAATTCTAACCCAAAACTAGAATATATTAACCATTTAGACCACACCTTGATGGTTTTTGGACACATTTCTATGTTTTTATTGAGACCATCTTATAAAATTATTTGTCAAAAGATAAAAAAAAATAAAGAATAAAAAACTGATACTACTTGGCCATGCTTCAATTGATATCTTTGCTTGTGGTAGGACGTATTGATGAGATGCACGTTAGATTCCATATTCAAAGTTGTTTGGAGGGAACGAGTGAAGAGGGAACTGCATTCATGAGGGCCTTTGACGATGCTAATGCCTTGACTTATAGGCGTTTTGTCGATCCGTTTTGGAAACTCGAAAGGTACTTCAACATTGGCCCCGAGGCTTCCCTTAAGAAGAATGTCAAAGTCATTGATGACTTCGTGAACTCCCTTATCCGCACCAAGCGAAAATTGGTAGCCGATCAACAATATTCCGTGAGTAATATATGTTCTTTATATGTTTTATGAGTTTTACTATATAGTTTAACTTTATATATTAACAAAGTAATTATATAGTTTATTTAAGAAAAACAATTTATCTATTCTTTTTTTAAATTTCAATCACCCAACAACTTCTATTATTTTGTTACTAAATTTTTACTATTTATATGTTGCTATCTTGTATTTTTCATACTTTATTTGCACAACTTGTTTGGGATTCTCAATATGACTTTTCTTAAAGGTGTTTATAAAAACAAGAAAACCTTTTTTTTTTTTTTCTATATTTTAAGAATGCCAAGGAGGATATACTGTCAAGATTTTTGGTGGAGAGCAAGAAGGATCCAGAGAAGATGAGTGACCAATATCTAAGGGACATTATTCTAAACTTTATGATCGCTGGTAAAGATACTAGTGCGAATACTCTTTCCTGGTTCTTATATGCCCTCTGCAAGAATCCACTAATCCAGGAGAAAATAGCCCAAGAAGTGAGAGATGTCACAGATTGTCAAGGCAATGATGAGGTTGAGATTGAAGATTTTGTTGCAAAATTAACCGACACAACACTTGAACAAATGCATTATCTCCATGCAGCATTGACGGAAACATTGAGGCTTTACCCCGCAGTTCCTGTGGTAAAATTTTCCCAATTGCCTAGTTTTCCGTTACTTTTGGAAACTATTTTCCCCTTTTCTTTTGTTTTTAAGGTGGTGTAAATTACATAAGAAAACATAGTCATCATCTATTACATAAATTCATTCGATCCAATGCAATCCTCTTTAGTGAGTCTGTAGAATATTACCCTACTTAAAGATAAACATAAATTTAGTAATATCATAACATGTGAAATTCATATTTTATTAAGGTGAAGTTTATGTCAAGGTTTATATGTATGTTGAAAGTATTTAGTTTTATAATAAGATATATGTAAGTTAATGTGTTTAATAGATTAATATATTTTTTAGAGTTTTCAAAATATTAATCATAACTAAAGGTATGACCAAGAGGTTGAATGCATGTTAGGAGTGCAATATAAATAAATGTAATTTGTTGTGTTATGTAGTGTAAAGTGATTATATTTTGTATAATATAAACGTGTTGATATTGTCCTCCCATTGCAAATAACTATTGTGAGCGTCTCCTATCCTAATTTAGACATAAAAGTATTAAAATTAATTTCTTAACTCCACCAGCTTATCCTTTTTATTGACACAAAAGAAAAAAAAATGTCCAAGCCCAAGTTTTTAACCTCTCATGCACAAAAAAAAAAAAAAAAACCTAATTTTTCTTCAGTTTGGTATTTGATCTACATCATGTTGCATGTATTCTTTAGTCTAACGTATGCAGCTTTTTATATACATCGGTAACATGCTTGCACTGTATGCTTCAAGGATGGGAGATGTGCAGAAATGGACGACACACTTCCTGATGGCTTTAGAGTGAAAAAGGGAGATAGCGTAAACTACGTAACCTATGCTATGGGCAGGATGCCTTATATCTGGGGAGAAGATGCTGAGGATTTTCGACCAGAAAGATGGCTTAACAATGGGATTTTCCAGCCGGAATCACCCTTCAAATTCGCAGCTTTTCATGTATGTGTTTCTCTGAGCAACCAATAACTGTTACAATGACTTGCAAACGTAATTGTTCAGATACACGTGCTGACATATATAGTTGATTTGCGCTTTTGCTTATAGGCTGGTCCTCGAATTTGCCTGGGAAAGGACTTTGCTTACCGACAGATGAAGATACTGTCTATGGCCCTTCTTCGATTCTTTCGCTTCCAATTAGCTGATGACATGAAAACTGTAACTTATAGAACCATGTTCACACTTCACATTGAGGGAGGCCTTCATGTCCGTGCAATTCCAAGAACAAGGGAGTGAAAATTAAAGGTGTTTGAAGCAAATAATTCTCAATCTGACTGAACTTTATTGCTGGAAAATGTATTCTACAATTGTTGTATTTCGTGTGTGAATGCATATATAGTGTGCAAAGCTATGTATGATGTGCGAGTTTATTATATGTATAGTGTGCAAAGCTAAGCACATCTAGAGGAAAGCATAAGCTTCATTTGGCTGTTTTATCGCACCACTACCAATACTCATCTACCAGAATATACGAAGCAACGGGCTATTAATACTACGACCAAATAAAGTAACATTTCCCTTATTCAATTAGAAGCAATGTTTCAGTGTTTCCACCCCTTGTGTGCGTGTATAGGTCCCAAACAGCTGTTTTTACTATGATTATTTTATTGAATCCATACCACCAGACGCTCAGCCATAAATTTTTCTGTTTTGGTACTCTCGGCAACCGGCTAAAGAATATGCGAATTTAACAAAATCATCAATCATCAATCAAGTCAAACCGAGCAACAGAAGGCATCGACGAAGTTTTCTTGTTTTGTGGGCCGGATTGGTAGTTTCGGTAACTTTTCCTATTTTCAACGTCGAAAAAGATAGATGGCCGGTGAAATTCCAAGGTGCTGAGGTGGCAACAATAAAATCATAGTAAACCATTTGCCGAAATGTTAAAGAAAGGGGTGGGAAAACTTATGCTAGCAGCCGGAGACATGACGTCTAGAATAACAAGTAGTAAATTAGGAATATAAATCAGCTAAGTCAACACATATTTTGTCTTATTCCAATTTAGTTTGTTTACTTAACGAGCTAACTTGAACCGAATCTAGCATATTTTTTATCAAGAAAGTTTCGAGCTTTCTATGAATCTCTTGCTTAATTTTGCAATATTAATAAATTGTAAAAATTATATATATATATATATATTTAATTTAATAAAATTAATTAATTAAAATGTAAAAATTTCTTTTTAAAGTATAATTACGAATATAACGGTGCATTTCAATATATAAGGTGTCCATATTTTTGGGAATTATGAATGGTTAAATATGCAAAATTTTTATTATTATTCTCGTAACAAGTTATTTCACAATTTAAATAAGCTGCTCAAATATATTCTAACAAACGTCCTTTATCATTTAATGTTTATTTTATTACTTATAAAGTTTTTATCATATTACATTTAAAAAATTAAATGTTTGTTAGATTGTAAGTTAGATCATTTGTATTGTCAATTTAACCTTTAATTCCATTTGCTTCAATTTAAAGAAAAAAATAATAAAAAAACGCATATTTTAAGCATTCAAAATAACAGAAGTGAAGTGATATCATAAAGGTCTTGTTTGGCAATTTTCCGGTGACAAAAGAAAGAAAAATGAAAGGAAAATATTTTTTATTTTTTTTTCTATTAATTTTCTATCAATTCAAACGACTATCTTTTACTTTTTCTCTGACAATTACGATTCATTTTCTTTCCCACGAACTTTCTAATTATTATTTTTTATCAATCATAACATTATCGTTACTGTACTATTTTCTATTCTTTTTTTTTCTACTCACTTTCTTTCAATCAAATATAGTGAGAATTCTAAAAAAAATTAGAAATATAAAGATAGTACAAAGACAAAATAAATTTATATTACTTACGAGGTGACTTTATAAATAGATTTCTTTTTAATTTCTTAAAAAAGACACTTGCACAGCCAACCAGGCTTTGCCTGGTTGGTGAAAAGGAGGCGAGCCTCATTGGGCAGGCGGGGGTTGGACCCCTGCCTGCTCCACATTTGCACACATAGTGGGCTTGAGGCTATTTGTCCTCTTGGGGTGTAGTTTTTTTTTTGGACAAAACACCATAATCAATATTTTATGATCTTATTCTTGTTTTTTTCTACTCTATAATTAGTCAAGGAACCAAAATCTAGAGTATTTTTTCTTTTAAAAAAATTATGAATTAACGGGAATTTGGTACATGGTACAAAGAGAAAAAAATGAAAACATTTTCTTTGTTTCGGCCTTATATATATAAATTAGTAATAAAGCCACACATATTTTTGATAATTTTTTTTATTTTTTTATTTTAAATGAAAAAACAAACAGACATTTTAATATTAAGTATTATTTTCTTAGGAAATTTTTTTCAACTTTTTAAAACTTTTTAAGAAAATAAAAAAAAAAATTTTTTTTTGGAAAGAAGGAAAGAATTGGGCAGTAGTTTTTTTTTCTTCTCTTTTGAGGTACTTTTAGCATAGATGTTTTTTTTTTTTTTAAAGAAAAAAAGAGATAAATTTGAGAGATTTTCTTAATCTTGTTTCTTTCTTAAAAACGGAGGATTCATGAATAGTTTTTCAAAAAAAATTTTGTTGAGTTAAAAATGAGTTTTTTAATCCTTTTTTTCTTAATAATTAATGAATAAAGGATTGCTTTTTTTATTTAACTTAAAGAAGAGTGTCTTTTTTTATTTTTTTTTTCTTAATTAATAAATGTGGGAGTTTTCTTACGTTTTCTACTTTATAGCTAATACATGACCAAAATTTAGAGTAGTTTTAGTTTTTTTAATTTATGAATTAATGAGATTTTTTCATGTGGCAGAGAGAGAAAAGTTGAAAACTTTCTTTCAGTTTATGCTTTATATATGCAAGTGATAAACTCGTGTTATGCACGATTTCAGTTTTCTATTGTAGCCCATTAGACAGGCTATTATTTAATTTTCTAAAAAAAGACATTCCATGAGCAACTCTTTTATTAATTTGGATTAGTAAAAAGAAATTAAATAAGTTTCTATTCTTGAATGGGTAAAAACTGATATGTACTTAAATTATTAAATGTTTTCCCTTCCGAAAAAAACTTAAATGGTTTAGTTATTTTTCCTTTATCAAAAATTAATAATAAGAGAATTAAATTATTTTTCCCTCTTCAAAAAGGGAAAATATAAAGAGAATTAGATTTTGAGTAATTTTACATTTTTTCCCCTTCTCAAAATAACAAATAGGGAAATTCGAGAGAAAATTTTTTTTATTTTGATTTTCTTTAGTTTGAGAAATTGACACATGGTAGAGAGAAAAAAATTAAAGATTTTCTCTCAGCTTTCATTTTATAAATGTAAAAATATAGACAAATATAGATATACTTGGCATACTATATAAAATTTTTAATGAATTTTAGACAGGTCTTAAATGATTTATAAATGAGTAATTCACGAGTTGAATCGAGTCTATCCTTATTCAAATTTGGTTTATTTAATAAACAAGTTTTGATATTGAAATTTGAACGAGATTTTACTAAGTCGAGTCACCAAACTTTTAGTAAATGCCAAACTTTTAGTAAATGTATTGGTTCGTTTATATCCTAAGCAAATTTTTTGTCCATATCCTAATCATCTAATTCTTTGCAAAGAAATTTGCGATGCACACTAGCAAAATCATTAAATTGGGTTTGGGGATTCAATCGAATGCAAGGGCAAATCTATGGAAAATAATAAAGAGAGAAGATGAGCATCCAATCGACTGTTTCTATTGATTGATTGTTATGTGCAAAATATGACACAAGTACACTAGATCATGTTGGACTATTTTTCTTCTTCTTCTAGTTGGCATCAGCCAAAGACCAAATAATTTTTTTAATGTTTACAGTAGCCACATCTCTCTTGATGAAGTGCATTTTTGAAAACAAAACTGCACAACCATGCACTTAAGAATATGTTAGACAAGGTAATATCAAGTAAAAAAGTGTCATTTTCTAGCTATAGGTTTTACTCTGTTCTAATGTATTAAGATTTTTTTTTTAACAGAAAAAAAAGATCTATTGCAAGGTATATCGAATATCAGATCTTTAGGTCGGGATTCGGAGTAACTCTCATTTAAACAGCCCGTTTAACAACTCTCATAAGAGTCAGACTCACACCCGAGCACCAGTAAGGCCAAATGAGCCTCCCCTACGAGTGTCTCGACGGGGAAGTCTAATTCCAAACCCATGTCATAATCTTTTGTCAATCAAAGGGCTACCTATCCATTGCTAAGAGAGGGCACATGCGCTAGAACTCAAATTCAAAACACCGAGCGTAGAAATAAAACGACTTACTACTGAACTACTACGTTGGATGGTGCATTAGAATTGATTTTCCTACTTTTATATCTTTTGATAAAACAAACGATACTTACTAATTGCACTTCCTTTTTGAGTGAATAAAATTGATTGATAATCTAACATTATACAATGTTTTTAAATTTTTAATTTAAGTGAATCTTACATATTATTATATAGTGTAATAATATGAGCAAACAATACTTACTAAAAAATGTAAATCAAATTAAAAATCTCTTAAAAGTGGCCTAATTTCCCTTAAAGAAAAAAAGAAAAGAAAAGAAACATGTTTGTCAAAAAGGATAATATCTCCTATGTGAAAGTGCATAAATCATGACCTTGTAACTGTAAATCCTCATTTTAGCAGATGATAATTAGACACAAACTGGGGATAGACAATAAATCACAAGTGATAAGATACCAGGGGCCTGAATTCTTATTAATGTATGTCTCAGTCATTCCATACAGATTAAAGCAAGTAGACTCCATGTTAGTTGGACCTTTTGACAAAGGAGACGTAAATTCAAACAAAAGAATGCAAACAAAAGAATAAAAAGGGACTTAAATTGTATATCCTCTTTTTTCGTCGGTACCTTTTTTTTCCTTTTGACAAAGGAGACGTAAATTGGATGCATGAGATAATAGATGGAAGAAAATTCAAACAACAGAATAGAAATTTATCGAACGACCATAAAGGAAAACGTAAGTCTTAGTCTTTGTAGAATCCGATAAACAAAGTCTTTATGGAATCTCCGTTTATTCTTGGTGGACAATGTAAGTCTTAATTAAATAAAAACTATGATATTGTCCTTTGCATAAAGTATGATATGTAAGTCTTCAACTATATATGATATGTTGAATTATTAAAAGAGAATTAAAAACATTTGTATTCTTAAATGGGCAAAAACTAATATGTAATTAAATTATTAAAAGCTTTTCCTTCTTAAAAACTTAAATGGTGCAAATATGTTTCTTTTATAAGAAAAAAATAAAGAGGGACTTAAATTATCTTTTTTCTCTCCAAAAAGGGAAAATATAAAGAAAAATTAGATTTTGAGCATTTTTTCCTTTTTTCCTTCTCAAAAGATAGAAAGGGAAATTTGACAAAATTTTATTGTTTTTATTTCTCTTAATTTGAGAAATTGACACGTGACAAACAAAGCAAAAGTCGAAAATCTTTCTCTTAGCTTCCCCTTTCTAGATGCAAAAATATAGAATATTGGTGCACAAACACCATTTTTCTATATTTTTAGAGAAAGAGAGCTAGTATATGATTTATTCAAAACTGCCACAAGCATGAGAATGATGTTTAATTTTTTTTTTTTGTACCGGAGGAGTAGCAGTTGATTTACCTCATGGTTGGACGGATAAAGGTTTGGATTTCTGAAATTATTTTTTTTACACGAATTGCTGAATATCAAAAACTTATTACGCGAAATCCTATTTTTTTTAGAACTGAGTTGAAAAAATAGCTATTACTCGTGCAAAGGAAGCAATAAATTAGGGTTTATCTGGACCGATACTGCAAGCTTTCGGGGTGCAGTGGATCTTCTTAAAGTTGATCATTAGGATTTAGGAGTGTTATTAGGAAGCATATGTCCTATGCAATGGGCAGAATGTCTTACTTGTGGGGATAGGGTGTCGAAGACTGTCGGCCAGAAAAAAAGATGGCTTCAGAATGGAACTTTTCGGCCCATTCAAATTCGTGACCTTTCATGTCCGTTTATTTCCTTTGGTGTTACTGTTACACGAAACATAGATAAATACCATACCAATATACCATAGTTTCGTAATTCAATTTTTCGATCGCGGTGTCCATTGCAGGCCGGGCCTCGAATGTGCTTGGGAAAAGACTTTGCTTGCCGACAAATGAAGATAGCAACAATGGCCCTCCTCCGCTTCTTCCTCCTGAAATTGGCGGACGAGTCGACAAATGCAACTTATTGAATCATGTTATTTCTTCATATGGAGGTCTTCATGTACGGGCCATCCCAAGAACAACCTGAATTTGAGTACGTCAAACAAGTTTAGTGATTGAGTGAAGCACGATTTGCAACTCTCCTCTTGCACAATTCACTTTTGTGTCATCATCTTTAAGAACAAAAGGATCCAAAATCCTAGCCCAAGAAGAATTAAGTGTTGAAGATGAAAGACCATATCAATGTGCAACGTCCTCTATACATCAAAAAGGAAATTAGTGCTCAACTTGAAAGAAGGGCACCAATTTAATTTCACTTCGGCTGACATTCGCTTGGTTTACTTGTAGCGTTTTTTTCTTTATGTTTTGAACAGCAAGTTTCCATTAATAGTCGTAAAGATTAGTTTGGCTTAGGCACAATAACAAGCACCTAGGCTGCATATAATATGACTCCAGATCATTACAATTTTTCTGTACAGTTGTCCTAATATGAGTCTTACAACCATAGTTATTAAAATCGCGATCCTGATCGTAGGATCTCACGATCCTACGATCCTGTATCCTTCCAACGATCCAAATCGTATAAAAAATCGTTTTTTTGGTAGGATCGGGTAGGATCGGGATCCGGATCGTAGGATCGTATGGAATCGTGTAGGATCGCTAGTAGAATCGATGTAGGATCGTAAATATATAATTTTTTTAATTTTTGAAAAATAGTTTTAGGAATTAATTAATTAGTAAATATATCATTTATAATCATTTGTTTTGATAAAAATTATCAAATTAGTCATAATTTTGTTATTTCAACCATACTTAATAGTTAGAAAATATAATTAAAAAAATTATATCGAAAAAATTTAATAATAAAATATTTAGAAGAGTATTTATTAACAACTATGAAAATGCAAATATAAAATATCATTTAATTATAATACAATGAAATATAATATTAAAAATAACTTAATTTAATTGAAAGTTTAAAAACTCATTATACTCATTTTTGATTTGTTACTAATCAAAATTTAGGGAAACAAATTATATTTTCATTCTTATAATTCTTAAATTAATACTATGACAGACATAAATTTCGAGTATGTAACAATTAGACTCAAAAATACAAAAATAATGTATTTATTAAAAATATTTTAATAAAATTTTCTTATGCTCATATTAACATTTTTTTTAAAAATGGAGATGAAGGAGAAGTAGAATGTATTCTAAGGAATTTTAGGAAAATATGTAAGTCATCAAAGTTGTCTAAATTTTAAATCTTTTCATTATTCACTTAACTTTTAATTTGTTTGTATGATATAGGTCCCGATGAATTTGAGTCAACTAATGTGGAAATTCATAATATCAATGATGAAGACAATGATGACACATTCGAGAATGATCCAATTTTTTTATGATTTTGGGTACAATTACAATTTAGAAAATCTTGAAAAAGTACCACAAACCTATAAAGATTATGATGACCATGTACATCAAAGAAATAATGATCAAAATTAGGTTGTTAACTAAATGATATATATTTTGTGTATTGTTGGATATTAAAAATATTATTTTTAATTTTATTTTTTAAATTTTGGTAGAATCTTACGACTCTACGATTCGATCCTACGATTCGATCCTGATATATACAAAACGATCCTAAGTAGAATCCCGATCCTAACAACCTTGCTTACAACCAGAGTCACAAGGCCAAAATGATACCTCGTATGAAATTCACTTCAGACTTATGATATTCGCCCAAACATGTCACATCTACAGCATATCTGTACTCTCACCTTGTATCCATGCTAAAAATACAAGTTTCTCCCAATTTCTTCCGCCAGTTTTAAAATGTAGCTGTCTAACGAGCCTATGAGCAAACTCCAATCTAAGACAATATCATAGAATGTTCTCCCTTCCATGTCCGTGCCTTCCACGGATGGGCGACACATTTGGTTTCATATTGTAATTTAGAATTGGGCACAAAGGTAGAAAGGTACTTTGTTTTTTTATGCTCTATTGTATAATTGGGCACAAAGGTAGTCTGGTATTTTGGCATAACTTACTACTTTGCACATTTCAGATTATACTGTTTGTATGATATTACTTGTCCAAAGATAAAGCATATCATGATGAATGAAAGTTGTATAAACTTCAAGGAAAATCACTGAGTTTATATGTTCATAAGGTACAATAGTAAGGCCTTGAGTACCTCTGAAGGAGCCAAAGCAGTCCTACAAAACTGGCATTGCGCACATTCAAAACAAGCTAATTGCATTCGAACCCTCGTCTTGACCAATTACAAAGATGGCATTGTATTTAGTGGAGAAGGAAGATGAAGACCAGGTCTTGATTTCCATCCTTTACGATTCCTATAGGCTTCAATGGCCTGTAAACGAAGCCTCTCTTTGGAAGCATCTTGGACATTTTTCAATGCCTACAAAATTCACAAAAACAAATCCTTCTTGAGCTACAAAGCAGAGTGACAGGTGATACATAGCAAATAAAAGATTTTGAACTACAAAGCACACTGACGTGTGACACATAGGAAATAAAAAGAATTTGAACTACAAAGAACACAGGAGTGTCAAACAACAAATAAAAAGGAGCTACCTTGGGAAGGACAGTCAGCTTCGGTGGAGCTTGGACCACTTCTCCAAATTTAACCTGCTCACGTCCAGGAAATTCCAAATCTTCTGCCTCAGATTTTTTGTGTTTCTTCTTCTTTGCTTCCAAATTCCTGCATAAATTAACAACCTAATCACATTTGCTTCCTAATATCTACATAGATACAATTAGCAATCGAACAGAACCGAGGCAGAGCCTGAATAACAGCATGCACAGGAAGATTTTGTAAAGCAATTTGAACCTTCATTAACATCCTACCCAGCATAGAGAACATTTATTTTCCAAGGGGTTCCTCGGAAATACTCAAACCAAGCTTAAAGTTTCTAAAGGGTGCAATTTTAGATGCTATATGCCACCATGTTAAACAATCAAACAATGCTGCAACCCATGTTAGCCCTTTTCTTCCCAGCTGCATTGGGAGTGAGGAAAGTCAGCAACCATTTTGACCTCAAGAATATAAACTTGATAAAGGAAAATCTGATATGCAGCAGTATGCTCTCCAGGCACTGAACGCTAAAAAAATAATAACAATAATAATAAAATAGCAGAAAGGACACAGTCCATAGAGTAAACATGCAGCTCCGTAATTGAACAAAAACAATTTCCAAAGCAAGGAGCAAGGACTGCCTAGTTAACCAGTTTTCACCTTTTTTTTAATTGGATTATATGATCATGCAGTTCAAGAAAGGAAATGAACATTCCACTTAATCTTGGTTTTAAAAATGGAGCTGCAATATTTTAACAGTAACGAAAGGCAGAATTGATAAAGATGCTTACTTTTTCCTGCGTTCACGCCTTTTCTCACTAGTTCT
Organism: Carallia pectinifolia; assembly: GCA_037832335.1. Taxonomy (NCBI): domain Eukaryota; kingdom Viridiplantae; phylum Streptophyta; class Magnoliopsida; order Malpighiales; family Rhizophoraceae; genus Carallia; species Carallia pectinifolia. The sequence continues at coordinate 6,274,989 of CM075447.1, read as the reverse complement.
CGTCTTCCCCACCACTGACTCAAATCGAAGGTCTTCTATTTCATGTCTCTTTCTTTTTTTCTTTCCCTTATCATCTCCTCTCTTTATTTTCTTCTTTGCCTTATAATCTCCGCTGTTGGTCATCATTCCATGAACATCATCTGTAGGTTGAGAATCAGTGAGTTGTCCATCATCCCCTCCGTCTTTCACCTCCGTAGCTTCTGACATAATTGCATCTTCTGCAGGATGGCGGCGTTTCTGTGTATCTCATCAACCAAACTCCCAACTCAGTTCACAGAGAAATCAACAAACAGCAGCCCGTCATTAATATCATTGAGATTAAGCAAGTCAATTATGTGCATACTATGACAATTTTGCAATTTCATGGATTACTAAAATTCCATTCTTGGCATGAGCAAGAGCAGAGATGGTATAATAAAAGTGCTATAAAATTGAAAATTGAATAAGTAAAAGTAAAATAATAAAGCTACAGAACCCTAACCCCAACTACATGCTTCAAACTAGAAAGTGGAAAAAAGAGCTGCAACTAGCCTGCAGTTGCTGAACATCGCCGTCTCCTCGTTTCCTCTGTTCTGTAACGGACTTTGAAAGTTTGGGGAGCCTAAAATACAATCACAAAAAAAAAAAGCCATTTATAAGTAACATATATGTATATAATATACTATACATTTATAAGCCATTTATATGTGTGTGAGAGAGAGACAGGAAGAGAACCAGAGAGGGAAGCATTATGAGGAAGAGAATTCGAAGCGAAGGACATGATCTGGCGGAGTTTGGAGGGAAGGGCGTCGGCTTTTGAGGGGTCAGGTGGCGGCGGAAGACGACTGTTGCCTCCATGAGCCGCTCTGTAGTTCTTCTCTCTCCTCCTTCTCCCCTTCCCTCCCATCTCTTCCTCTCTTCCCCTCCTCTCCCAAATCTGTCGGCGTTCGCTGGTTCCCCACGGTGAGAGTCTACAATCGTCTGTGAAACGGCGCCGCTCAGTAGCTAATAAACAAAACCTGTCCCCGTTTGATTCATAATTTATACTTATAATAATAATAATCTTATATATTGCATCTGTTTCACTTTTATTTTTTTATGAGTTAATATTTTTTTAATTAACTTTAATTGAGATTTCAACTACCGTAAGTTATTAAAAATGACTTAATTATTGATTAAATTATAGTTTATTGTCACTGATAAATAAACTTAATGAGCGATGTTCTAAAACTAATATATATAAATATATATATAACTGAAGTTGAGAGGAAAATCTCAGTTTTCGCTTTCTAACATACGGCGAATTCTCATAAATTTTCAAATTAAAAATATTAAAGCATCTTATGAATATGAAAATTTTATTGCAATCATAATTAGAATTTTATAAATTAATTATATAAATTTAGTTGTAATCAAATAAGAACTCTATTGATTTATATATTCTTACTTTGACTCTAATTAAATATCTATAATTATAAAATTTTATAATAAAAAAATAATAAAAAAGAAGAAAAAACTATTTTTGAATCCAAATAAAAAAGATTAAAAATTTCTTTCAAATTTACATCTTTTTTCCTTAAAAAGAAAAAAAAATAGAATTACATTAAAATTTCCTCAAAAAGAAGAAAATAAAAAAATGTACAACCAAATCTTTATTTTTTTCTTAAAAATAAAAAAAAAATTGGTTTTATTTTCTCAAAAAAATTTAAAAATGCCTAAAAAAATAATACTTAAAATTAGAATATCTTTTATTTTTATAATAAAATAAAATAAAATTATTAATAGATATAATTAAATTTATGTATCGCATAAATCTATTACTTTTGCGTATGTGTGTGTGCGCCTGTGTGTGTGTGTATATATATATATCCTATAATAAGAATATATTTAAGTAGCATATCTCTCTCTTTTTTTTTTTTGTGATTTTGAGCACTCGCAAATGATTTTCACACTCATTATGGTTTGCTCCAAGTTTTTTCTTGATTGTTGCTTTTTGCCCTATGTATAAATGTTACCTCTCCATCTTCCTTGCTTTAATCTTTGTTGTCCATCCCTCAATTAGTTATCAATTAACTTTTGTCTTCCCCTCTAACCTCAACGTGCAGATGCTAACAACTTGTTGAATTCAATATAACATTTTTTTTAATATTCTCATTTTTATTTATTTGCGCAGCACTTGATCATATTTATTTCGGGTCCAAAAAATATTGATTTCTCATAAAGTGTCAGCAGAGTACTTCAACTAATCTTTAGTCGATATCGTTTATAATTGAGATTAGAATACTATCCGATCATTTTTTAGCTTCCAACTTTCATTTTTTTATTAATGAAAACATTATGGGCAAATGCCTCTCTCAATTGCTCATCTTATATAAATTTAAGATTTTTTTCTCTGACAATAAAATACGAATAAGCCCTTTATATTGCTTCGATATCAAAAGGCCAACGCAATAAGATCAAAATCTTTCGATTTTATCTCACGTTAATATATCAAAAAAATGTAGACTTGCTTTGCGCATAAAGAATTTCTCTTTTTATCAATGGATTTTTTACGCGAAAATATCTACCCGTTGGCTAGGGGAGCGAGCAGCCGGGCAGATGACACCCCAAGCCTAACTGAACAATAAGACAAACAGAGACTAGACATAATTTTAACACTCTCATTCTCCTTGTTTTTTTTCAAAAAAAATATGTATTTTATATCTAGATTAATTGGTTTAAAGAGGGAGAAAACATCCTTAACTTCATTTTACTGGCATGTTATTATCATCCAAACTACAAACTCATAATCTTTAATACTTTCATTCTCGACAAGCCACACATAATTTAAAACCAACACCAATAAGAAGAGAACATTTTGAAGGTATATACGTTAGAGCAAAAATGAAGTCAAGAAAATGATATTAAAGATATATATTTTTTTAACCTAAGGTTATTAATAGAAGGGGATTCACAGCACAAGAAATCTCATATTTGATTTTTCTGATTAAAAAATCTGTTCTAAAACTCTCTGTCGTGCGCAGGTTCAGCTACCATACGCCGGGAGAATTTCTAGATTTGTGCCACCTATATGTGGATTTGTCGGCCCTTGTGGTCGTGTTGTGGCGGTTTTTCCGTAGGTGGTAATCGTCTTTTCTAGTGGTTGGTGTTGGGTTGGGGTCTGGTTTGGTGGTTTGTTGGTAGTCCTTCCTTTGCGTTCTCTGTTTGAGCTTCCCGACAAGCACTCTTTCTCCCCTACCTCCCCAGTCGCCTCAGCTGTTCGAGTGATGGTGGGGGAGGTGCTCTCCTTTTTGCACGTAGTCTGGCCTTGTATAGACTTTGCTCGTTGGATCTTGCTTGGTGGGAAGGAGGTTGTGGCAAGCTGTTGGGTCTCAGGGGTTGGATCGCTGGTGGCTTTTGCAGTTATGGCTCTGGTTCGTTTGATCCCTTGCTCGACACTTGAATTTGGTGGTCGGAGTGAACGTCGTTTCTTGCTTTGTGTAGCTGTGATGGCGATGTACCGCTTGATAGTGGTGATGCTCACACTGGTATATTTTGGTGCCGTTTTGTCCCTGTTAGTTGGGGGAGATCGTGGAGCTGCTAGGGATGTTTGGGTCTTGAGGCCTGTGGACGGATATTGGGCTAGGTTACGTGCCTTGAGCTTGTTTGGCCTAGTTGTTTTTTGTTTCTATTGTCTACCCCTTGAGTTTTTGGGTCTGCTGTGGGCTTATCTGGGTTTGGTTGTATGTACCTGAGTTATATGTATGGGTTTGTTTTGGCCCTTCACTGTTTGTTTTGATAAAAATCATTTCCTTATGTTTAAATTTTTTTTGATTAAAAACAAGGTGGACATATGCCTAATGGGAAGAGAACTAGATACACTTTAGAATTTCTAATTGAAAAACTTGAAAAAAAATAAAGTAAGATAAAATTTCACAAGAGAAATTTTGATTAATACTCGATTGTTTAATCTTGGCACACTCTCTTGTCCACTTGTATCTATAATATGATACCTAAAGATTTAAATTAGTTTTTCACTAAATAAAGAAAATTTCTTAATTTTACCATTTAAAATTTTCATTTTAAATTTCACAAAATTTTCATTTAGAGTTTTGATACACTGACACGGAAAAAATTATTGATGCAAAATTGATTCGCTTATTTTTTTCATATATTTTTTATTTTTATTACATATTAATTTTAGGACTTTGTACATCATAAATTATTAAAGTAAAAAAAATTATATAAATTCATAAAATTTATACTTAAATTTAATGTATAATAAATATATATATATATATATACCACAATAAATGCCTGAAATTTCGCCAGTAGCAATCATTCTCCAAATTATACAATTATACAAACAAAATTTAACGTACCCCACATACACGTGGCCAACGTCATAGAAGATGCAAGCTGGAACTCCTCCACTCCCCTCCCACTTTCACATTTGACAATCTTGATCGCCCCGCTTCCTCAGGGTCTCACTCGGTAAACAGCGTTCCTTATTAAGAAATTCTGGCACTATTCCCCCATTCCTCAAATCCTCTAGAGAACGTTGCACATCATTGACAGATCATACGGCACCGGATAGCCATGACAACAGCTACTCTTCTGTATCTGACGGTCACGGCGCTCCTGATCACCGCGGCCGCATCGCAGGCCCCACCCGCGGCCGCTGGGTACAACAACTACACCGTCGGAGGAGATGCCGGCTGGGTCTTCAACTCCACCACCAACACCTCCGCCACTAACTACACCGCTTGGGCCGCCACTCCAACTTTTAATCTGGGAGACTTCCTTAGTAAGTCTACTCAATCAATATTACTCATTTTAATCTATTTTCATTAGATTTGTTTTTTTTTTTTTTTTTTACTTTTATTCTTATGAATATGATGTATGCAGTTTTTAAGACCAACTCGAACCAAACGGTGGTCCAGACTTACAATGAGACCACCTTCCGGAGCTGCACAACCGACGACGCGTCGGACACCGATACCTTCATTTACGACGCCGGTAACTCGGCGTTCGGCGAAGCGTTGACCATTACTGTTCCGTTGACGATCGCGGGTCCAAATTACTACTTCTCGGATATCGACGGTGGATTTCAGTGCCAGCACGGCATGGCCTTCGAGATCTTCGTCAATCACGGCCTCGGCTTGCCGCCTAGCCTAAATCAGCCTCCGCCACCGCCGTACATCGAGCCTCCTGGGCCCGACTCTGCTCAATCGCCGCCGATTACGATCATCGGAGGGTCGGACACGCAGGGGAATGCTGGGTCCAAGGGTCGTGGGAACGCGCTGCAGCTTGCGTGTGCGCTTATCCTGACTGTTAGTGGTGCTGTCCTCTTCTAGGTGGAGCGTTGGAGCATATTTTTACTTTTTTTTTTCTTTTTTCTTTTTCTGGTAAAATTAGAAAGAAATGAGAAACAGACAGTGACGGGTTACCCGGTTATTTAAATTGAAGATTCTTTGCTCGTTCGCGTTGCTCATTGTTTGTTATTTTTGTTACTTCACTGCCTATTTAAGCTTCACATTTGTGGCTGTGTTTCGATTGTTAGAAAATTGAAAAAAAAAGTTATAAAAAAATAAAATTATTTGAATTAATGAAAAAATTGTAAAAAAATATAAAAAATAAAATTAATTTATGAGAGAAAAAATAAAAATTTATTATTTAAATTATTAAAAAAATTATTAAAAATTATAATAATAATAATAATAATATTTTTTTAATTAAAAATTTTTAATTATTTTCTTTTTTTTATCAAATTCTCTGAAACCAAACACACTACAAAAGTCTGGATGCGATGCTGTATTTTTTTTTTTTTTGGTCTACGCGGGCAGTAACTTCAGCTAGTGCAATTAATTAATGTGAATTTTGATTGTGTGAATTAAGTGTAACAATTAAGTAATATCGCATCACTGTCCATATAACATACTTAAATGAATTATTAAGAATAAATATAATAGAATAATACTAATTTATATTCTCAAAATTAATTCAAAAATTTAGAGAATTGTTTTTGGAACGAAAGTCGCATAATTACATCAAATATAAATTAAATGGGCATTTCACTTGCCATTACAACGAAAAATTTACATAAAGTTCACGATTTTTCTCAAACAAAACCTTATTTTGGTTCTGATTTGTGTTGAATTGGCCATTATTCAACGACCGATTGACCTTAAAAGCATCTCTTTGTCTTTTCTTTTTGGTGACAAAGGTGGACACAACATTCTTTTATATATATATATATATATATGTATATATATATATAGACAGGAGTAATAACTTATAAAACTATCGAAGAGATTTGTTCGAATTCACGAAAGAAGTAAACGCCCACCATGGAGAAAGAACAGCACCTAACTACCAAACGGGGCCAAGATACCCCAAGTAAATCCTGCTTCAATCGATGGAGGACTTCGTCTAGCGCCTCTTGTTGCACATAAAAACCACAATCCAAGTCCAAAGCCAGTCCTGCCAATCAGTCATAGCATCTTCTTCCCGTAGCACACGACAAACACCTATCGGCCAATCGCGTTGGAGAATCTCTTGCAGCTTGAGATTAAATTGGCTTCGTCACGTGTTGTAGGGACACCCTGCAATAGAGATTGTATCGCTTGAAGAGAGTCCACCTTGAAGTCCAGCACTGCAGAGAAGGCAGCACGATGTTGCAGTATTGCATTGAAAGTTTTTTTTTTTTTTGTTTAATGTATTTTGTTTTTGTTTGTATTCCTTGTCAGCTTAAACTTCCTATTTTTTAAATTGTAAGCCATGTCTTTATACTGTGAGTGTATCTAGTCTTTAGCTAAATGAGTCTTACTTAGAAGGTCAAGTAAAGTTACGTTACTAAAATATCTCTACTTTTTGCACTTATCTATTTTCACTTACTGGTATGGGCAATTTCAGTCACATGTTAGCTCCAAGCACCTTCTAGAATTTGTACTTTTGTAGTCATGTATATATCCAAGGCAAAAGATCAATGAAAAATAACTTTTTCCAGAAATTCTACTCTCCTCTTTTTCTCTCGATTTTTCAGCTTCTGCTTCTACAGAATTTTAGCCTACTGTTTTTCTACTTTTTCTTTTCTATTGCTCTCAAAGAAACAGCAAAGTGGTATCAGAGCAGGCTCATCCTATAGTGACCTGCAACGAGAGAAAGTGTGAGAGGAAAAGAAGGAGAGACTGAGAGCAAACACTTTGTGAGAAGTGAGTGAAAATCAATGAGTGTTTCACAGATTCTATCAGTTTTTTTTTATGGCCTCATCAAGTTTTACTCCTCTACCTCCTCCCAAGTTCACTGGAGAGAATTATCCTCAATGGACAGTCATGATGAAGGCTTATTTGAGAGCCTTTGATTTGTGGGATGTGATTGAGGATGGTGCAGAACCCACTCCTCTTCCTTTGAATCCAACAATGGCTCAATTAAAATACCACAATGAGCAGAAATCCAAGCAGTGCAAAGCACTGACATGTATACATTCTGTGGCCAATGAAGTTATTTTCTATAGGATCATGGCATGTGAAACAGCCAAAGATGCCTGGGAAAGATTGAGGCAAGAGTTTGGTGGTAGTGAGAGAACTAGAAATATGCAACTGCTTAATTTGAGGAGGGAGTTTGAAATTCTCAAAATGAAGGAATCAGAGACCATAAAGGAGTATAGTGACAGGCTTCTGAAGGTTGTCAATCAAATAAGAATGCTGGGAGAAGATTTTCCAGACAAAAACATAGTGCAAAAGGTGTTGATCAGTATTCCAGAGAGATTTGAGTCTAAAATCTCATCATTGGAAGACTCTAGAGACCTAAGCACTATTACACTTGCTGAGCTGATTAATTCTCTTCAAGTACAAGAGCAAAAGAGGCTTCTGAGGCAAGAAAAGGCTTCTGAAGGTGCATTTACTGCCAAGCATAAGCAGAAGGGCCAGCAAAAGAAAAAACAGCAAGGAAAAATCGAAAAGAAGACAAGTGAGATGAGCAAAGCAAATGGTGAAAGAAAGCCATTCCCTCCATGTGAACATTGCAAAATAGCTAACCATCTGGCCAAATATTGTTGGAGAAGACTTGATGTTGTATGTAAAATATGCAATATCAAAGGTCATTCAGAAAAAAATTGTAAGAAAAGAGTAAGTCAATAGCAGGAACATCAAAACAAGTAAGAAGCTCAAGTTGCAGATGATGACCAGCAACACGAAGAGCAGCTTTTTGTTGCAACAAGCAAGAGGGCATCTCTAACTAGTGGAATGTGGCTTGTTGACAGTGGTACAACTAATCACATGTCTTTTGATCTTGGAGTCTTCAAAGATTTGGACAAATCCATCAAGCCAATGATCAGAATTGGGAATGGTCAAATGATACAAGCAGAAGGCAAGGCCACAGCAATCTTTCACACTGATTTAGGTACTAAGTTTATTACTGAAGTTTTATATGTACCTGATCTTAGTCAAAATCTGTTGAGTGTGGGACAACTCTTGGAGAAAGGTTTTTCATTGCTGTTTAAACATAATACTTGTAGTATCTAGGATGCTTTTGGTGTGCATTTAATCACAGTGCCTATTGAAGGCAAAAGTTTTCATTTAGATGCCAATAAAGTATATGATCAAGCTTTTCTAATCGCTATTGATGTGTCTGAGTTATGACACGAGATTTGGTCATTTTCATTATCTTGGACTCCAAAAGCTTCACAAGAAAAATTTGGTGTATGAAATGTCTGATGTCACTTTATCCAACAATATATGTAGTGTATGTCAGTTAGGGAAACAATCCAAGCTTCCCTTCAAGTCTCATCAATTATGGAGTGCCAAAGAAAAACTTCAGTTGGTTCACACTGATCTTTGTGGACCAATGAGTAATGAATCTCTAAATGGCAGCAAGTATTTCATTATATTTATTGATGACTACACCAGGTTTTGTTAGGTGTTCTTTATCAAAACTAAGACTGAAGTCACATTAGTGTTTCATAAGTTTATGGTGTGGATTCAAAATCAGTCAGGCCTCAAGATTAAAGCTTTAAGATCTGACAATGGGTCAGAATTCACATCGGATGCTTTCAAAAGATTATGTGCTGATACTGGAATTCAAAATCAATATACTACACTTTACACTCCCCAACAAAATGGGGTGAGTGAAAGGAAAAATAGGACCATCATGGAAATGACCAGGTGTTTACTTGCAGAAAAACAACTTCCAAAGAAGTTTTGGGCTGAAGCTGTGGCTACTTCGGTCTATTTGCTTAATAGGCTTCCTACAAGAGCCTTATCTAATCAAACACCTTATGAAGCATGGTTTACTTTTAAGTCGTGCATTTCGCATTTGAAATTTTTGGATGCATTTGTTATGTTCAAACACTCAAGAAGAGAAGGAGCAAGCTGGACCAGAAAGCCAAAATAGCCATTTTTTGTTGGCTATACAAATGCTGTCCAGAATTATAGAATCTATGATGTTGAAACTAGCAAAATCACTGTGAGCAGAGAAGTGAGATTTAGTGAGAATGAGTATTGGGATTAGCAAGCTTTAAAAGTTGTGCAATCAAATACCAACCTTCATCCAATACAACATGCTCAAGATCATGATTTAGTTTCTTCTTCTGAAGAAGATGTTGATGACCAACCTATCAGGGGAACCAGATTGCTGATTGATGTTTATGAAAGATGTAACCTTGCATCTCTAGAGCCTAGCTGCTATGAAGAAGCTTCACACATGCCTGAATGGAGGAATGCCATGAAGGAGGAGCTAAATGCCATTGAAAAAAATGGGACTTGGAAGCTGGTTAGCAAACCAGAAGGCAAAACAATAATTGGAGTGAAGTGGATCTTCAGGACAAAGCTTAATGCTGATGGCTCTCTCAACAAGTATAAAGTCAGATTAGTAGCTAAAGGCTACTCCCAACAATTTGGTGTAGATTATACAGACACTTTTGCTCCAGTTGCACGGCTAGACACTATTAAATTGTTGCTTGCTATTGCTGCCCAAAAAGGCTGGAAATTTTATCAACTAGATGTTAAGTCTGCTTTTTTGAATGGACTCTTGGAGGAAGAAATTTATGTTCAACAACCTCAAGGGTACATCAAAGAGGGACAGGAAGACAAAGTCTACTTGTTAAAGAAGGCTTTATACGGCCTAAAACAGGCTCCTCGAGCCTGGTATAGCAGGATAAATGATCACTTGCTGCATTTGGGCTTTCACAAAAGCAAATCAAAAGCAACTTTCTATATTAAAAGCAAAAGAGATGAAATTCTCTATATTTCACTCTATGTTGATGATTTGATGATTATAGGGAGCTGCATTCAACTCATCAATTAGTTTAAATCCGAAATGAAGCAAGGTTTTGACATGACTGACCTTGGTGAAATGACTTATTTTCTTGGCTTGGAGATTATGCAGTCCAAACAAGGCATTTTTATTAGTCAATCTAAATATGCCAAAGAGATCTTAAAAAGGTTCCAAATGACTAGTTGCAAACCTTCACGTACTCCTTTGGCAGCTGGAGAGAAGCTTCAAAAGGAGGATGGAGTTGACAAGGCAGATCCTACCTTGTTTAGAAGCATTGTTGGTAGCTTATTGTATTTATCAGCTTCTAGAGCAGACATTATGCATGTTGCAAGTTTGCTATCTAGATTTATGCATTCACCTAGTCAGCTACACCTTAAAGCAGCTAAGAAAGTTTTAAGATACATCAAGGGAACAGCTGAACTGGGAATTTTTTACAAGAGCAGCAAAAACTTGGTGCTATCAGGCTTTACTGATAGTGATTGGGCAGGATCTTTGGAGGACATGAAGAGCACTTCAGGTTATGTTTTTAATTTGGGAGGAAGTGCATTCAGTTGGAACTCCAGGAAGCAGGCAGTTGTTGCACAATCAACAGCTAAAGCAAAATATATAGCTGCTGCCTCAGCTGTGAACCAGGCCATTTGGATTAGAAAGCTCCTTTCTAATATGAAATTGCAGCAAAATGAAGCCACACAGATTTTTTGTGACAACCAATCTGCCATATCAATTTCAAAAAATCCAATTTTGCATGGTAGAACAAATCACTTTGATGTAAAGTTGCACTTTGTGAGAGAAGCTCAAGACAGCAAGGAAGTAAATCTGCAATTTTGTTTTTCTAATGAACAACTTGCTAATATGTTTACCAAGAGGCTGCCAAAGCCTAGATTTGATATCCTAAAAGAGAAACTGGGAATGCAATTCTATAGCACCAAGGAGGAGTGAAGTCCAGCACTGTAGAGAAGGCAGCATGGTGCTGCAGTATTGCATTGAAAGCTTTTTTTTTTTTTTTTTTTGTTTAATGTATTTTGTTTTTGTTTGTATTCCTTGCCAGCTTAAACTTCTCATTTTTGAAATTGTAAGCTACGTCTTTATACTGTGAGTGTATCTAATCTTTAGTCAAATGAGTCTTACTTAGAAGGTCAAGTAAAGTTAAGTTACTAAAATATCTATACTTTTTGGACTTATCTATATTCACTTATTGTCATGGGCAATCTCAGCCACATGTTAGCTCCAAGTACCTTCTAGAATTTGTACTTTTGTAGTCATGTATATATCCAAGGCAAAAGATCAATGAAAAATAACTTTTTCCAGAAATTCTACTCTCCTCTTCTTCTCTCGATTTTTCAGCTTTTGCTTCTGCAGAATTTTAGCCTACTGTTTTTCTACTTTTTCTTTTCTATTGCTCTCAAAGAAATAGCACACCTCCAATCCAACCACACTTCACGATAACCACAGTTCCAAACCAGCTCAAGACCATTGAAAATCCCTTCACAACTCAGCTACAAATGAAGTGCACTAGCCAATGTTAAAAGAACCAAAAAGTCATGTCCCCTGTGGTTCGGACAACTCCCCCTACAGCTGCACTTGATCTGGATTGCTGCGAGAGGACCCATCAGTATTTAGCTTCACACAATCACCAGCTGGAGGTGTCCAACTGACCATTTGAACAGAAATTTTCGAGACATGATCAGTCCCTGTAATTGTAAAAGCCAAACTTGTTTCCCTGCACAATTTAAGCACCAGATAGACAGGATAAAGAGAGAACTTAATATCTTGAAAACAACATTAATTCATTCCTTCATTTCCACCCTTGTCAACTCGTGATAGCAAACACCGCAGGCTAATCCTCATAAGGTGCTATTCCAACATCGTCCACAAAATTAAGTATCAACCATTCACTAATTAAAATCACAACTGACAAAAGACGCCTTTGCTGTTGGCAACACCAAGTAAGTCCATAATTGGGATACCGAATTACAATCCTGCAGCAGGTGCAATAGACTTTCTTCATAAGAACACCACAAAGGACAGCCACTATCTTCCATAAAACCTTGGGAGCGCTTTCAAGATTCGTCAACACTCAATACCCTCCAATGCACCACTCGTCATAAAAAGCATTTAACCCGTTCAGGAACTTTCCGGCGCCAGAAAAATATTGATAATTAACTGTTCAATTCAAAACAAGAAGTTACCCACAGGTTGAGCAAACTAGAAGGAGATATCGGAAGCGAGCTGGTCGGCTAAGCAGCAGGAGCCGCAGCCACCGCATTCGTTCTCAATAGCGTGCTTCTGAGCCCTTTACAAGAGAAGATGTTGGTTTAGGTAGCAGGATAACATAATCTATCTCTCGGGGAAATTTGTTCATGATTTAGAGCCGACATCACGTGTCAATCCCCGACGGTTTATGGTAGGGTCTACTTTTAACATAATCTATTCACTTTTCTTTTTTTATTTTTATTTTTTCATAATTTTTTTCACATACCTAAATAATTTATTTTTTTCACCATTTTTTTTCTTATAAATTACTATTTATTTCTCTTTCTCGTCGCTTTTTTTCTTACAACTTTATCTACTTATCCAAACAATTTTTTTTTTTAATTTTCTTTCCTATGCTTTTCTTTTTCATATCTTTCCTCTCAATCCAAACATATTGTAACAGAAAACGCCGTCATTTGAAAATAAAAAATAAATCTGTGTTAGTACAGAAATTAGAGTCTAAACTCTGGAGTTAAGACTGAACTAATTATGGATCTAATTAATTAGTTTAATTGGCTAAGAAATAGTTTACTTGAAATTTATTTTATTTATGATATGATGTAACCACTTTATACACTACGTAATTATTTTTAAGTTCCCAAAAACATGTTAAAAATCTTGCCAAGTAGCTTGTTAACTAAAATTTTATGAATGAAAACAAACTTTAAATAATCAAAACTTCATGAATCAATTAATATAAAGATTAATTCAACAATATTTGAACTCAAATTACTGACTTTAGACTGTCAAAGAACACTAATTGAAAAATTTTATTGAAATACAATCAGACTAAACTAATTATGGAACCCATTAATTCGTAAATTCACTAAAAACTACTATACTTGAAATATTTTGTTTATGAAATGATGATTACTTTGTACGTTTCATAACTGTTGTTAACCAATCCCCAAAAACATGTTAAAAATCTTTGTCACTAACTTTTTGACTGAAAATTTATGAATAAAACAAAATTTAAATAGCCAAAAATTCATCGATCAACTGATAAAAAAAATTAATTCAACAATAGTTTAACTCAAATTACTAAATTTAGACTATCTAACAAAACAAAATTAGACTGTCAAACAACACTAATTGAAAGATTTTATGGAAATGCATATTTTGTCCTTTTTTTTATCCATAAACAAGAAATTATGGAGAAGAAGAATCAACGCTGAAGAACTAGAAAGCAAGGAATTAGAAGAAACTTGTGTAACGTGGGAGAAAATTGTAACTTACTTTGAAGCTGATACGACAAGAGATTTTGGGACCTTCAACCTTTGATTTTTTTTTTTTTATTATTATTGTTTTGGAAGGACAGGTTTGTGAGAGTTGACAAAGCAAAAAAAACAGTATTTTTGTGCGTCACATTATTGCCTCAAAAAACAAAAGAGATTGTACCCGAAAAAAAAAAAAGTGCGACACATTTTAAATATGTTAGGTTTGATTCATTTATGTCGTTGATCATTCTAGTCTCCAAAGGTCAGTCAAAGTCAATTGGGTTTTCTGGCCGTTTAAAAGATCACTGAATTAGATCTAAAAATATTGTTCAAAATGATCCGAACTTCAAATAATTTGAATTTAAAATATAGTTGATCCAAATTCCAAATCATCTAAATTCAAACCTTAAAAGATTGCTAGAGTGTCGAGTCTTAGACTTTGCTATCATGTGCGAAAAGGATTTTTTTAGGTTTGTGTCTCTTCCTTGACACTCTGTCGAACCTTGTGGCCATTTGTCTTTCATTGGGGTTTGGGTGTTGGTTTGTAGCCGGTTCTAGCCGGGGTTCTCTTGTTGTTTGTCTGCGGTCCTTCTTTTGATCTCTTTTGGTTGCAGTTTTGTTGGCCGTCTCCCCTCCCTTACCTTCCTCAGTCGCCCTTATAGTCAGCGCAGTGGTGGGAGAGATTTCCTACTTTTGCCTTCCAGTCAGACCGTGTATAGTCATGATGGGTGGGTTCACCTTGATGGTTTGGTGGCTCTAGCCATCCGTTGGCTTTTGGGGAAGAGCTCCCGGTGTTGGATGCAACCTTGGCTTGGGTATTCTGTTTGTTTTCCTAGTGCCTCTTGACTCTTGAGTGCTTGATGGTGGTGTTGGGCAACGCGTGTTGTTTTGGTGTAGCCTTTCAGACGTCTGACCCCTTGTGGTTGTTTGAAATCACATTGGCGTTCGCCAGTGCTGGCCCCTTTCTGTTTGCAAGGGGTTGTGTAGTTGTTGGAGGCAGGTTGATCGTTGTCTTGTGAATATGAATCTGTTTGGACTTTGGGCCTAGCCTACCTCTTACTAGTTGTGTCCTTCGATTGGCCTATTCTCTCATAGTTGTTGGGTTTGCTTTGGTCGTTTGGGCCTTTCTGCGTTGTTGTGTTTTGTTTGAACCATGCCTACCTTGACTATGCATTGGTGTTTTAATGTTTAATGAAATATTTTCTTTACTGTGTTGACAAAAAATATATATATATATTTCTTTGGAGCTGTTAGATTTTTTTTTTTTTTTTTTTAAAAAAAACTCCAACCTTAAAAGACAATACAAATAACCTAATATTAGAGGTGTCAAAAAGTGACCCGACCCGATAATCCGTTTGAATCCATTCCAAAAAATTGGGTCAGGAACCCGATTTTTCAACCCGAATCCAAAAATGACCCAACCCGAAAATGACCCGAAAATTTTGGGTTGGATCCGGGTTGGATCCGGGTCACCCGTTGGGTTAAGAAAAAGACAAAATAGTGAAAATATTTTTGACTTTTACCTTTGACTTATCTTTTTTAAATATTAATTAGTATTATTTTCATAAAATATCGATATATATGACGCAAAAATTAAATTTAAACGTTTAATTTATTATAGAAATGAGTTTTAAATTTAATTGAAATGTTTTATTTTAGTAAAAAATGACTTAAAAAAATAATAGTTCAGTGCGAATTCGGACCCGAATTAGACCCGAATCCAACCCGAATCTGAAACGACCCAACCTGAACCCGAACCGAATGTAACGTGATCTAAAAGTAACCCAACCGAAAATGACCCGAACCCGAAACGACCCAATCCGAACCCAACCCAACCCGAATTTTTGACACCTCTACCTGATATCGATTAACGATAATTTAGGACCCGAAACAATCCGGCTAGAATTTGACCTGCACGTCCCTTTGTCACAGGTGCTAAGGGCAGCATTCGAAACGACCTCGTTTTGTAGAAAGACTTCCCTGTATGCTTTCGTTCTTGATCCCAAAGGCAGACGAGACGAGATCTCCGAAGGAAGGAAATAAAACTTGAAACAGAAGCTGCGATCTCAGGGAGTTCGCTGACGTTTAAGCTCTCTGCTGCTCTTCAATTGCTTTGTTCTACTCTACAACACAAATAGCGCTATGACAAAGCAACAAGCCAACTGGTCTCCTTACGACAACAATGGAGGGTAATCCTATTCCTAGTACGATTTTATATTGTTTAGTATGTGTATGTTGTTATGCTCTCTAATCTAATCGTTTCGGCTCTGTCTGTCTGTGTTATTTTGGCAGAACGTGCGTTGCGATTGCAGGAGCAGATTACACAGTAATTGCGGCAGATACTCGAATGTCCACCGGTTACAGCATTCTCACCCGCGATTACTCCAAAATCTGTAAGCTGTATGTCTTTCCTTCCCTCCCTCATTTCAATTCTCCCTGCCTTTGTTTTTTTTTTACTCCCCTCCCCCAAGTGAAGTGGGTTTGCTTTGTTGGTTGGTTTTTGAGCACTCTTTTTAATTCTTTTTGTGTTGTTGGGTATTCGTGCTACTTGAGGGGAAAATTTGGAATTTGGGGTTTGACCTGATTGGTTGTTCTTGGGTTTCATTGATGCATCAAATAACAATTTTGGGTCTGTGTTGGCAGATGTATTGACGAGTGATGTTTTGAAATTTGGCTCCATTTTGGTGTTATTTATTCTTTTCTTCCCAATAACATATAACATCCTCTGAGGATGATGGGATTTCTATTAAAAAGTATTTGTCCCATTTAGGCAAGGTACCCTAAGCATGATCTTCCATGTTTTCCTAGACCAACTGTCATCGCAATAATCTCCATAGCTGCTTCTGGTAGGGAGGAAGCCTGGAACTGATAACTGATACATGTTGTGCTTCTTTAAGAGTTCCTCTATGGAACAATAACTTGTTGGGATGACTGCCAGTTGTTATTATCTGATTGCTAGACATTTGCAGGTTAAGATTTCTGATTTCCACTCTCTTGCCCTTCGTTAAATGAGCTCTAATTTCCCGGATGCTTGTCTTGATTATCCACTTATCCTAGTCAAATTTCCACTCAACTCCATTGTGAGCCTAGTTTGATGGAAATCAATTTCAAGCCCCATATTTTCCTCATTTTACTTGATTGTTGGTGTTCTCATGGAGTAAGGGCTGAATGTGTTCTGGAAGGTGCCAGTGCCTACCAGTTAACGTGGGTCTCATTTTTTTGCTTGTTTGTTTTTCGTTTCTGCTGTTGTTGTTTAAGATTCTGTCTCAATGTACTTTGTTGTCTTTAGGGCAGACAAGGCCATAATGGCCTCTTCTGGTTTTCAAGCTGATGTGAAGGCCCTGCAGAAGGTGTTGGCTTCTAGGCACTTGGTATGTTTTCGAAAATACTAAGCTGCTTGTTCACTTTTTATGTGAGAATTCTCTTCTCAAAAGTTATTTAAAGTGATTACCATTAACTGCATAATCATGCAATATCTCATTACTGCCATCTCTTTAGACCATATTACTTTCCAGAATTCAGTTTTTATGACGCCTGGTACCATCATTTGTTGATGTTTTGAAAATTCAGATCTACCAACATCAACACAACAAGCAAATGAGCTGCCCCGCGATGGCTCAACTTCTCTCCAATACCCTCTACTACAAACGCTTCTTTCCTTATTATGCTTTTAATGTCTTGGGTGGCCTTGATAATGAAGGTAAATTAATAGAAGTCAAAGAGGCAATTACAGGCTTGCGCACCCAGAAAAATTAATAAGCTGACATTCTTTTTGCTGAAACTTAGGAAAGGGCTGTGTGTACACTTATGATGCTGTTGGTTCGTACGAGAGGGTTGGATACAGTGCCCAGGGTTCTGGTTCTACACTCATAATGCCATTTCTGGATAACCAATTGAAGTCGCCCAGCCCACTCTTACTGCCTGCGCAGGTTTGCCTTGGCTTACGTTTATTGTTACTGGCAATCATTTTAACAATTTCAACTTACCTACAATGAAATCTTGTTGTCTGTGCAGGATGCAGTGACACCACTTTCAGAACTGGAAGCAATTGATTTGGTTAAAACTGTTTTTGCATCTGCAACTGAGAGAGATATATACACAGTAAGTTTCTACTTACTTTCGCAGCATAGCAAGCAGATATCTTCCTTTTATTTGTAGCTTCTGATGCAAGGAAAGATAGAAGATACTACTTTGCCTGTTGCACCGGGAGAGATTGATGGTCACAGTCGGATATACTTACACAAATGCCAGGGACGGGGTGTGGGAGAAAGGGGAGCATTAATTTGCTTGTTATTTTAAATCTATTATCTGTGTTGTTCATCTCTATTGCTCTTGTTAACATCTCAAGTTTGTCGTGCAGGGAGACAAGCTTGAAATTGTCATCCTGAATGCTGATGGCATTCGCCGTGAATATATGGAACTCAGAAAAGATTAATCCATCCAAACACATATTGCTATGGGTACTTATACGTGGAGGATTTTATAATTACATCACCTTAGTGGCCGGCTAATGTAAGGCATTTGATTTAATGGTTGTTTGAGGGTGTCGGCGTATTGATTACAGTAATCAGGCTACTTAATCAGTTCGTTGTACTTATTGATGAGCATTTTTATTGTTTGCCTATCTTGTTTCCAGTCTATATACAGTTGATCCTCAGAATTTGCTGCTGCTGAGTTCTGTTTAGTGGACAATTTAACGGACGTTGGTATGCTAAATTAGTGTATTTTGCTCTCAAGAAGTTCTCACAATCATTGGTTTCGGTAATATATATATACACTAGAAATAAACCCATGCTATGCCCGTATTTTTTTTAATTTAATATTTGTTTTATTTATTTTAATTTTATCATATTATATATAAAACATCCATATCTTTGGAGCTTCTTAAAAAAAATGTAAAACTACTTCAAATACGGAGGGAAAAGATTTATGTTGTACAGATTCAATAAATCACATATATAAGAAAATTTATTTACTGTTCAGATATAGATGGCAAAATATTAAAATACATAGAAAAAGCACATTTAGTGTTCAATTATGGACAAGAAAAATATTAATCTATTAAGAGTCTAAAACATATTAATTTTCCAACTTATTCGGTCCGACTTGAGGTGGCTTGTGTTTACAAGATATTTGTAATGTGTGAATTTAGCAATCAAAAGGTTGCCATTGTCAAAGGTAAAATTAGAATTGTGTCACCAAGACGGCAAACTTACTAAGCTCGTAGTCCTAATAATTAATGATAAAATCAAGTTTTTATTGAACATAAATTGGAAAATTAATATGAAAAATCACGATTTTAAATAATGTACCCAAAAATATCAACTTTCTGAGACTTTTTGTTATTCGGTCGCTAATTTTGTGTCATTCATTTTTTTTTTTTTTGTTTGTCTTTGTTTTGTAGAGATTAAGACTTTAATTTTAGACCTGGAAGTCTGGAACTAAAAGAGGGGGTAATTATATGCCAAAACACGTGATTGATATGATTAAAAATTTAGAGAGTTAAATTTTTATTTCTCTTAATTTGAAAAATTTTTAGATGGCAGAGAGATATATTAGGAGTTCTTCAAAAAGAGAATTACTTTTCCCTCCTCAAAAAGAAAAAAATATAGAGAAAACTAAAATTTGAGTATTGTTTTCTTTAATTTCCTTTCCAAGAAAACAGGGAAATTTAGGAGTTTTTTATTTTTATTTTTATTTCTCTTCACGTGACAGAAAGAGAAATGTTGAAGATATTAAGAAAAATTTTCATATGGCAAAGAAATATATTAGGGGTTTTTTTTTTTTCATATGGCAGAGAGATATATTAGGGGTTCTTCAAAAAGAGAATTATTTTTTTTTTCCCTATTCAAGAAGGAAAAATATAAAGAAAATTAAATTTTGAGTTTTTTTTTCTTTATTTTCCTTTCCAAGAAAAATAGAAAGGGAAATTTAGGAGAAGTTCTTTTATTTTATTTCTCTTAATTTGAAAAAAAAAACCATATGGGAGAGAAAGAAAAGTTCAGGACTTTCTCTCAGGTTTCGTTTTACATATGTAACTAGTATTAGACTACGTAGGTTTTTCTATATTTGTTAACAGATTTTTTATTTGTATTTTATTAAAAAGAAAAATATAAAAGAAACTCAAATGTTGGCAAAGTTTGTTTTATAGTTAATTAGATTTGGAAAGATAGTTAGTTAGATTAATTTGAATTTATGAATTTTTTTTTACTATTTTTAAAACCAAAAACATAAATTTTTGTTTTCTTCTTAAAAAAAAAAAAAGAGGAAAGGATTCAGGAGAAGTTCTTTAAGGACACTTGAGAGGAGTTCTTTTTCTTTTTTCTTAAAAAATAAATAATAGGTGAATTTGAAAGTTCATTTTTTTCTTTTTTCTTTCATGTAAAGGAGGATTTGAGAATAATTTTTTTTCTTTTTTCTCTTTTATTTTCATTAATTAGGAAATTTTATAATTATGAAAATTCGATTACAATCAAAGCAAGGTTCTATAAATCATAGAATCCTTATTTTATGAATCTATATTGATTGATTTACTTAGATTTTAATCAAATTTTTATAATTATAAGATATTTTCAAAGAGAAATTACGTCCCTTTATAATATACCTGTATACATGTTTCTAATCAGCCTTTGTTTGTGCTGTACGGTGGTAAGTGTGAATTTAATTTACAATCTTTTGGAAAAATTTAATTTTTATCTACAGCATATCCTTATTTTTGGCAACTTTTGATTGTTTCCCAAAGCACAGTTCAAAGACTATTTTATTTACAACAAAAAAACAAAAATATGAAAGGGGTGCCTAATTGCTTTATTCTTATCATATTAATCACATTTGCAATTTGCTTTCTATATGGAGCATTGACAAGTCTCATGATAGGTTTCTAATTTTAACCATAAATTGTTGTAGTCTCTGCAAATTTTAAAGGAAATAATAGAAGAAGTCTATTCAATAATTTTGCAGAGGGAAGTTTCTCAAATCATGAGTTAAAGGCAAAATTTTTGTACTCTTTTTTTTTTTTGCAGCCAGAAGATTAAAATATACAATTTAATTGAAACATATAATTTATAAGATTCAAATTGTAAGATAGTTTATTATAAAATAAAGTAAAATTATTAATTTATGTTTTGTTAATAATGAAATATTTGAAGCCTACTTCGAAAGAAATTTAATTAGTAATAAAATAGGAAACATTGTAATTAAATTAAAAATTGGTCAATAGTTAAATGTTCACAATCTTGTATTTTAAATTGAGCATGGCTTTTAATCCAATTATATTGGATGTCGCTGTCCTTATCTCGTTCAATTGCTTATATGCAAGAGATGCTTACTTGCAAAATTTTCATACCCTCTAATTGTATTATGTACATGAATGATTCAAAATTTAACTAACATTATGACATTCCTACATGAATCATTACATAAGGAAATAGAAATGCTAATAAATTCACATTCTAATTAGAATATTAATTTTTTGAAAAAAGCCTGAAATGTGAACAACATGATTTTACGGTTATTGCCATGTACAGAATTTACTTACACATGTGTGCATCAAATGATGATTTTTGACACTTCTACACTTCTATAGGCTTCTTATGCAATTGCTTATCTATGCGCTGCATAAAAGTTTTTCGGAGATAATATGTAAAATTATCAAACAATTTTAATGTTACCAACTTTAATTGAACTTTGCAGTTTAAAAGTAATCAATGTGTTTGCCTTTTTGACTGGATTTTATTTCCTTTTAAGGTGTTGTTCCATACAGTAATGATAAATATCTTAAAGTCCGTATTATGAAATATTTCAAAATGTATAATTATAAAAAAAATTATTAATTTTTTTAACACCGTTTAATAAAAAAAGAAAAAAATTGATGAATTTTTTCATAATTATAAATTTTTGAATATTTTATGATACGGTTTTAGAGATATTTATCATTACTCTATTTCATATAAAGAATAAAATTTCATTTATTATCTACCATACATTATCTTATATAATTAGTGATTTTCCTGTCCGTGATTAAACGTTAATCTAAGGTAGTTATGGGAAGCCCAACCTAAAAAAATGGTAGCTATGGTTAGTCTTAATTAAGAAATAAGGCAATTGTCTTTTTTTTTTTTTGAGCTTAGAAATAAGGTAGTTGTCTTGGAAGTGATTCATTATGCAAATTTTTATGGCAAATAAAAGTCTAGCATTTTTTTTTATTTCTGTTTTTTTTTTTTTGGTAAGTCTCTTTGCATTTTTTAAATTGAGTATGTTAAAATTGTACTTAAGGGCAAATGAATGAAAGGGTTTATAGAAACAGGAGATTTATCCCATGTTTTGTACTTATGATTCATTAAGAATTTTAATATATATGTAGGGTACAAAAAGCTATTTAGGCGGCTCAAATAGAGTGAAGAAAATAGTCGCTCTTGCATATTCTCTTTGATCAACGCCTTTTTCTAATAATTTTGTCATCCGTTTTTTTTTTAATTAGTTGACTTCAACTGAAACTTTAACTCTCTCCATCGTGTTCTACAAGACCTAAGCACTTGAAGAACTAATGTAGTATATAAAAACTAAACCTATGTTTATGGAGTCTTCATTGAATTTAAATTAACGTTGTTATTTATAGGCTTAATGTATAAATAAACCTTAAATTTTGAAATTTTCACAAATGAAACAGGACATTTAATGAACAAAAAATGTTCCATAGGATTTTTGTTTTTCAAATCTAACTTAGCCTCAAATCATACAACATAAATTATTAGAACGCAAATTATGCCAAGTTAAAATAGTGAAATTGATGACGTAGAATAAAGACAAAAGTAAACTTATGCAATTTAGATGATTCGAATTGGGTCACTAAATTAGAAGTCTAAGCCAAATTATCCATATTATGCTTAACTCACTAAACTCCAATTTATTGATCCTAATATAGGTTTCTTTTTTTTTTTAAGAAAACGTAAAAGATCATCTTCGTTTAACTAGTTATATTAGCTAGCATCATATGCAATTAACAAAAAATGCACAATAAAAGAAAAGGAATAACCCTAATTGAGAAAATAAAATCAACTTTTCATGTCTACTCACTTCATTAAACGTGGAGTAAATATAGAAAATATCGCGTAAAACTTATTTCATTTAAAATACGTGAACAATCTTGGTTTTATCCACTTGAAGAGAAATATATAATCAATGTAGTTAGCTTATAAGGTAAATTTCATTTCCCTTTCAAGTTTTATTCTAAATAAAGAGCAACATTTAGTCTATCAACGAACTACCAAAAAATGATTGTGGAGCTGACATCGCTTTTTTCTTTATTTTATGGTAAACCGCTAATCGAATTGAAATTCATTTTTGCGTGGGGATATTATTGTATCATACAAAATTGTGATTGTTAATGTGCATAAGGACAAATTTTGTTTTTCTTTCTTGATTCCTAACATTTACATTTTAAATGCTCCATATTATGCCATTAGGTTCTTAGATTCTAATTTATTCTTTCTCAAGTACGATTTGTTCATTGTATATTTCGTTTCTCTAGAAGACATGAATTGTTCAATTTATAACTTTTTGGAAAATTTTAATTTTTATCTACGATATATCCTTATTTTTGATAACTTTTCATGGTTTTCCTAAAGCATAGTCCAAAGACTATCTTATTTGCAACAAAAAAACAGAAAGATAAAAGTGGTGCCTAATTGTTTTATTCCTGTCATCTTAAATCACATTTGCAATTTGCCTTTTTTATGGAGCATTGATAAGTCTCACGATAAGTTTCTAATTTTAACTATTAGCTACTATAGTTGATTGGGTAAATTCTGCAAGTACACAGAGCCAACCGTAGTAACAAAAATCTCGACGAGCACTCCAAGTATTAAACCTACAGGGAACAGAATTAATTATGATTTGTGAAACTAATTAAACTAAAACTAAATTAAAATTAAATTCCAAATATGAAATCAATTAGAAAAACTAATTAAAAGCAATTAAATAACAAATTTTAATTAATTAAAAACTAACAAACGAAATTGATTCGAAATTAATTCAAAATTTTGACACAATCAAAAGATTTACTTCTATGGTAGCTAGTTATAACATCATCAATTAATTCAAAGTAGATAAATCAAATTCAAGTCTTCAATAGATAATAATATTAATCCAAAAGATAAAAAGTCATTCATAAAAATTAAGTAATTTAATCCCCCAAGTTAGACTATATCCTTCACCTTAGCTTGGGGTTTTAGTCTACCATGCTAAACACCATAAAAACAATGATGTTCAATTGATAAAAAGTCATAAAGAAAGAGAAAGAGAAAGAAAACTCTGTGTAGACGATAGATAGTGAAAAGCCTTAGCTTCTATCTTCGCATTTCTTGCTTCATCTCCTTTTTTCAACTTCTTCGCATTTCTTGTGTCATCTCTTTTTTCAACTTTGTTTTGCCTTCTAAAACGTGTATAATACTCCAAAAGAACATCCTCTAACTTTTACCCACATTTTGTATGTATAGCTTTGAAAGGGTTGTAGGTAAAGGACTTAAAAATTCAAGTCAGAGTGGAATAAGGGGGGTATTTGGTTTTGTTTTTGGAGTTGCTGTTGCTGTTACTTTTTTTAAAAGTAAGGAGTTGGGATGTTTGGTTAAAAAAAAAAAATAGCAGCTGATTGCTAATAGAAGCCCCCAATAGCAACTGATATAAAAAGTAACGACAAATTACTTTTTATTTTGATCAGCAACTGGTAAAAAGCAAAATTACAAAAGTGAACTTCTTTAGTAAAACATGCAACAGCATTGCAGTACAAACTTCCAAAATTACAAAGGGCAATGCAATGCAATAGTAATGCACTGTGCCACTTTTACAATGTACAGTGGGCAAAGGAAATCAATAGGGCATGCCACATGTAAAAATAATAAATTAATATTATCTTATTTATAAATATTATTTTATACAATAAAAATAATATTATTTTAATAAATATACATAATTTCCAATTTTTTGTTTTTTTATTTGTTATTGTGTCAATGATAACCTACACAGTAAAAATAATAATGTTATTTTAAACGGTAATTTGTAGAGTAAAAATAATAGTTATAAATATAATAATATTTATTATAAATTGTAATTCATCTTTATATCACACATTTAATAGAATTTTACTTATGAATACAAAAGATTCTTCGTAAGATTAGTTCAAATTAACATAAGGTTAAAAAAAATTATCTGTTATAATAAAACAAAAACAAAATTTCTAAAATGGTCATTTTATTATTTAGTCAGCATTAATTAGTGTTAATTTAACCAAAATGCTATGATTTTATTTTATTCATCAACAATAGTAATAAGCAATAGCAATTAACAAATCAGTAACAATAATTAATAATCAGTATCAGCAGCAGCAATAATGAATAGCAAAACGAAACACCCCCAAGGATTTTAAAATTCTGAATAGTTTTAACCCTTTGAATTTTGACCCAATTTTGACAATCTTTTAAGAAGAAGCTAAATTTGGTCAAAACAGCAAAATTGTAGTCCTATCTTTTACCTTTGATTTGGTTCAAGAATTGTACAATTCCGACTTATATAAAGAAAGTTATGGCCGAAACTGAACAGTGCACAAAGCTTGAAAAATTGCCCAAGTTGAACTAAACTGGTGCCTGATTACTTTTTTTTGTATCAATTTGACCTACAAAATATAAAATAGCAAATAAAAGTGGAATTCACCTATAAACATAATATTTGCATAAATAAATATCAAATTAAATACAAAAGATCACGTGAATTCACCGATAAACATAATATGTACGTAATTCCTATGCAAACATTGGACCTATCAAATTCCCCCATACTTGAACTATTACTTGTCCTCAAGCAATCACACATCAAAAGATCACATGACCTTCACCAAAACTCCTTCCAAATTGAATTCTCCAAATAATGCCTCATTAATACAATACAAAAGCAATCCAAAGCCATCATTCAACACTTCACTAATTAATTCAATCAATAGTCCTTCTCCACCACAAAACAAAATTTTAAACAATTAATCGCGTGCATGAACCTTTTATTGATTAAAGATAACACTTAACTACCTTCATGTAAAAAATAATTGTACACATGCATTTAAAGTCTAATAACAAAAATTATTTTCTTTTTGAAAATACACAACCACAGTGGGATCAATAGGAATTTATTATTTCAAAATTTTTTTTCTTTTTTTTCTTTTGATATCGATTATTGTATTAGAGGCTCTAATATATTTTTTTTCTAAATACTCACTTGTTTTTTTACACCAATACCATCACTTGTGGTGTCAATACTCGATTACTACTTCACAGGCAAGATTTTACAGTGCTTTGTATATTCATAATTCAAACTACCTTTTGACATAAAGATGTTGTAATGCTGATTCAAAATTACTTAGTAACTTAAAACAGTGGAGCAGATAACTTATTAACTTCAAGTCTCATTTTTTTCCCTCTAAATCATATCCCCCAAAAAAATTTTAAAACAAGAGAAGATAATATTTGTTCAAGTGCTTTAAATGATAAAGATTACATAAAGATCTTTAAAGGATAAGATCCCTCTCTCTAAAGGGTCATCACACAACTTTAAAAATTTAATTGGAAAAAAAAAATTTAAGTGGAGAACAAGTTCACCATTAACCATCTCTAACTAGCTAATGTTAAATAATGCTTAAAGACCACTTTGCATGCATTAGTACTATTATTGGCATTCAAAAATTTAACTCAAACCGAATTCAATTGAAACTGCAAGCACACACCAAAATTAGTATTAATCCAAAAATTCAAAATTAACCTCTCCCCCACACTTATCCAACATTGTCATCAGTGTTGCGGTAACAACATAAAATAAGAGAAAAGAAAGCGAAACTACCTAAGTTAATGCACAATTGTTCGCAACGGTATACTTTCTTTACTCACTTGTCAATTGGATAGGAATCTCAATAGCTACAAAAATTAGGAGAGAAATGATACAATAAGTGTATAGAGAGCATAGAGAAGACATCACATGTCCATATGGAAAATTCTAGTCCTACTCAACTAGTTTTATGCAATACAAAAGAGAGATCAATAAAACGGTCAAAAAAAAAAAAAACCACATAGCAAAAAGAACACCCCCAAACTTAACTCAAACTATTATCTCAGTTGAATTGCAACAAGTCTAATTAATTACAATACCCAATTATTCTATGAAAGTAAAAAAATACAAAATTGAATAAAATTCTAACTCGTAGCTCAATAGAAGTATGCACCAAAAACTAATCATTGATTACAAGTTTTGAACAATTTCTCAAATTAATTTTAAAACATGAAAAAATAAACCCAAGGTGATTTTACAATTTTTAAAAATTAAGCTGATAAAAAATAGAGGATGGTATGGGTAATAAAAAAAATAAAGGGTGATGAAAATAAAGGGGTTATGGGTAGTTAAAAAAAAAAAAAGTGGGTATGTCAAATTTTTAAAAAAATATTGGGTGGTTGAAGGATTTAGAATATGAGGAGTGGAGTTTGTAGAGAAAAGAATTGTTGAGTTTTTGATAAAAGAAAAAGAAAAAGAAAAAAAATAATTAATGAATAAAAGATAGAATAAAACAAATTAAAAAAAAAGAGAATGAGAGAGAGAAAAAGAGAGAAGGAGTAGAACAAGACAAAAAGAAAGAATAAAGTAAAAGGAAAGAGAAGAAAGAGACAAAAAGTATGAGGGAGAGGAAAGAGAGTGTCAGAAAAGTAATTTTTTTTTTAAAAAGCTAGAGTTGGCCGAGGTTGACGGATCAACAAACCCAATTGACCCAGTCAACTTTTCTTTGTCTTCTTATTTTTTAATGGTTTCTTGAGGTGGCTCGACCCTCAATCGGACCATGCCCGAGGCCCGACACTGTTCCCCGGGGTGGTCCGAGGCTAGACTACCTTTGTTTTTTTATTGCAAACCATGCAAACCCCACCACACTTTTTTTTGTTTCAAACCCCTTTAACTAACACCCAAATTTTTTTTTTCTTCTTTCAGATAATTATTCAAATCCAATTTTTCTAATTTCCTAATATCAATCCAATTCACTTGAAGCTCTAAGTTTGTGTCATTCAACCAAAAATAAATGAATGAGAGTTCAAAAACATTAAAAATTAGTGCGAAAATTGCAAAAATTTTTAAAGCCTAGTAATCAAATAAGATAATTATGCACTCAAAATTCAACAAATATTCTTATATCAAAATTTGCAAACATTGAGCACAAAATTATTAAGCAAACAAAAATATTGCTAAGTCCAAATTTCACCCCCACATTTTAGAATAAAATGCATCCAAAAATTAAAACGAAAGGTGAGGTAAGAAAAAAAAAAACTCCCTGGTTAATGATCGATTTGGATGTTCTCTTTTAAAGATTGTGACTATGCCTTGATATTTCTAATGGATTTCCAAAAAGAACAAAAGAAAAATAAGAAGTACAGCGAAATAAAATCTAAAAATTGAAAATATTAAAATAAAGATTAGGTTGTCTCCAAATAAGCGCTTGATTTAACGTCTGTAGCTGGACGTCCTTTCGTTAAGCTAAAGAGGATGATCACTAGGAAGATGAGGCCTTAAATTGCCTCCATTGACCTTGATCACCCCAGACTTCTCACTCCAGATATCAATTGCCCTTTGGGGGTATACCTTGCAAACTATGAACAGTCCCAACAAGCATTTATTCTTACATTTCCAAAGGTATGCCACACAGTAAGCATCGTAGAGGAGCACCGTCTGTCTTTCCTTGAAGTCACCTTCCAAAAGCTTATTCTTCATAGGAAGAGAAGGTTGATTGAACTTCAAAGTATCCGACTTTGCAATTGAAGGTATTGGGCTCGGATTTACTATATCAACATCTCCCAGAGGATGTTTATCATATTCTATCTTTGGGGTCATTTTTATATTAGTGTTTGTGCTCTTTGGGTCTTTATTGGTTTGCTTTGATGTTTCTACCAGGAAGCATAAATCCTTTATGATGGACTCTTCAATGCTTTGAGCACATTGAATACATGCTCCTTCTTGTCTACCCAGAATGTCAGCTTTCCTTACTTCACATCAATAAGTTCCTTACCAATGAATGGCCACCTTAGGATAATTGGGATGTCAAAACCTTATTCATCTCAAGAATTAGGTAGTCTATAGGAAAATAAAAATTTTCCATCTTTACCAACACATCCTCAATGATTCTAATCAGATATTTCACTAATCTATCAGCTAATTGTAGGAACACTATGGTTGGCTTTAAGTCCTCTATACTTAACCTCTTGAAAAGAAATAAAGACATTAAATTAACACTTGCTTCTAAGTTACACAAATATCTTTCAATACTTATTTGACCAATAGACTAAGGTATAATAAAACTCTTTGGATACTTTAACTTTAGAAGTAGTTTATTTTGAATAATAACATTACACTCCTCAGTTAAGGCTACCGTAGCATGCTCCTCTAGCTTCCTCTTATTGAAGATAATCTCTTTTAGAAATCTGGTATAGGCAAGTATCTGAGCTATCACTTTTACAAAAAGGATATTAATTTGAATCTTTTTGAGCATCTCTAGAAACTTTTGAAGTTTTTTTCATCATCCCTCTTCTTAAGTTTTTGTGAAAATGATATAGGGGACATATTAGGCTTAACTGCAGGATGAGCAATAGATTTAGCTTCTTGGTTATTGTCCTTCAGTTGTTATTTACCCTTTACCTCTTCTATAATGTAACTATCCTTAGAGTATTCTCCAACTAGCTTCTGCTCCTTAGTTTTATCGCTGGAGTCTCTATTTCTCTTCCACTCCATAAGGTAATGGCCATAACATCCTCCTTTGGAGTTACCTCAATGTTACTAGACAATGTCCCTTAAGCTCTTCTAGACATTGCTCTAGCCAACTAACCCACTTGCACTTCCAATTTATGAATGGAGGCCCATTGATTCTCCTGATTATTCATTCTTTCCTCCATCTTGGACACATATTGCAGAAACATGTCCTCCAATTGAGGCTTTTGCACCTAAGGTTGAGAGGATGGTTTTGAAATGATTGCCTTTGTTGAAACCCTCATAGTGCATTAGATCTGCTCCTTTGCTCTTTCCAAGAAAAATTTGGGTGATTGCACCACCCCAGATTGTATGTGTTAGAATAGGGATCATTCCTTGGCTGCTTTATTACAAAGGTTCTAGTGTAATTAGCCTCCTCTATAGAAGGACTAGGCAAGTCATCATACGTGCAACCAACATCTATATGACCATAATTGCTACTATTAGAGTAAGGGTTCTTTGGTATCGCAAAAGCTTCACTTGCTGGGTCAATTCTAGAACTTGTTGAGATAATTCATTGTAGATTGATAGCTTATGAACTACTGCTCTTCTTCCTCTAATTGACTTCTACTACGAATTGTTAGCCAGCACCTCATATATATCATAGACTTCATCAACGTTTTTGTCACCGACATAACTCCCAACAGTTGTATCAACCAATGTTTGTGAGGTAGCATTTCAGTCTATCATTGAAGAACTGCATTTAGAGTAACCTCGAGAATTGATGATGTGGGCATTGCATAAGCAACGTCTCATACCATTTCTAGGCCTTATAAAATAGTTCTCCCTCTATCTAAGAGAACGAGCTTATCTTACACCTCAAATCTGCAGTATTTTGTTGAGGATAGAATTTGTTCATGAACTTATTATAGACATGCTCCCAAGTGACGAGTGATCCTTTAGGTATTTTAATGAGCTAGGTTTTAGCTTTATCCTTCATGTTGTAAGGATAACACTGCATCCTCAACCCATTTTCTTGGTAGTCCTATAGAGAAAAAGCTTGAACCATGCTGTAAAACTCTCGAATGAAGGTTAAGGGGTCTTTATTAAGTCCCATCGAAAGATGGCAATATGTTGAAGTAGATGGTCTTCAACTTATAGTTGCGAGCTCTCGTGCTTAACCAAATGCATGAAGGTTTGCACCAATGACAGGCCTTTGAGTATCCTTTTTGATTGCTGGGGCCTAGGCATTGGCACCTGTAATAATTGCTCGATGTTTATTATTGTCGTCCAGTAGCAATGGATTGTTGTCCACTACCCATTGATCAGCCATCTCAAGTCCTTTGTATCTGTGAATTCAATTGAATTAAGCTTGTACTCTTGGATCTCCATAGGTGTTTATACAACCTAAAAACACAATGGCTTAAAATTAAATAAAAATTAAAAAAAAAATAGAAATAAATAAAATAGTGCAAATCTAAATTCAAGCTCCATTCCTTGCGCCAAAAATTTGATCGAATAAATCTTGTAAGTGCACAGGGCTAACCGTAATAATAAAAATCTTGACAAGTACTCCAAGTATCAAACCTAAAGAGAATATAATTAATTAAGATTTGTGAAAACTAATTAAACTAAAACTAAATTGAAATTAAAATCTAAATACAAAATCGATTAGAAAACTAATTAAAAGTAATTAAATATTAGAATTTATTAAAAACCAAGAAACGGAATCTCAAATTGAAGTTTCTTCGAGTCGAGAGGGACTAAGGCTTAGGATTTTGCTTGGTAAGGGGCAAACTACATTAATATTTTATGAGTTTCATAATTTGAACATCGTTTCCACTACAATAGATTTTGCTCTCTCCTAAGTAACTAAGCTGTACCTAACCTACTCACTATCTTCTCCCAAAATCACACGAAAATAGATTGAGCCTATTAAGATTATAGAACTCATTGGCGTTATACAAATCTCTCATCTCCCAATATCAAAATTTGTATATTTATCTACTTAATGCATGGTTCATGTCTCATTTTTCGAAATTTTCACACAATCCAAAGATTTACTTCTATATTGGCAGTCATAAGATCATCAATCAACTCAAAATAAACAAATCAAATCCAAGTCTTCGACAGACAATAATATTAATCCAAGAGACAAAAAATCATCTAGACTACATCCTTCACCCTAACTTAGAGTTTTAGCCTATCATACTAAAAAACATAAAAACAATGATGTTCAACAGATAAAAATTCATAAAGAAAGAGAAAGATAAAGAAAATTCATGTAGACAATAGATGGTACAAAGCCCCAGCCTCTGTCTTTGCGTTTCTCACGTCCTCTCCTCTTTTTGACTTTGTTTTGCTTTTTAGAACGTGTATGATACTCCAAAAAAACCTCTTCTAACTTCTACCTACATTTTGTATATATAACCTTGAAAGGGTTGTAGGTAAGAGGCCTGAAAATTCAAGTCAGAGTAGAATAAGGATTCCAAAATTTTAGACAGTTTTGACCCTTTGAATTTTGGTCTAACTTTGACCATTTTCTAGGAAGAATCTGAATTTGGTCAAAACAAAAAATTGTAACCCTATCTTTTAGCTTTGATTTGGTTCAAGAATCTCACAATTTTGACTTGTGTGGAAAAAGTTATGGCTGAAAAATTGAACAGTGCATAAAGTGAAAAAAAATATTCAAATAAGACCAAAATGGCCCCCGATTACTTCATTTTGTATCCATTTGACCTACAAAACATTAAATAGTAAATAGAAGTGGAATCTGCCAATAAACACAATACTTGTATAAATGAATATCAAATTAAATACAAAATTATACGTAATTTCTATACAAATATTGGACTTATCAGTAGTCTCCACAAATTATAAAAGACAAGACAAGTGAAGTCTATTTAATAATTTTGCAGAGGGAAGTTTCTCAAATGATGAGCTAAAGGCAAATTTTTTGTTTTGTTTTTGGTTTTTTTTTTTTTTGCAACCAAAATATTAAAATGTACAATTTTATCGAAACATATGGTCTATAAGACTCAAATTGTAAGATAGTTTATTATAAAATAACATAAAGTTGTTAATTTATACTTTCTTAATACTGAAATATTTGAAGGCTATTTCGTAAGAAATCTACCAGGTAATAAAATAGGAAATAGTGTAATTAATTTAAAAATTGGTCAATCCTCGAATGTTCACAATTTTATACTTTAAATTGTGCATGGCTTTTAATCTAATTGTGTTAGATCCCGCTGTCCTTATCACGCGCAATCACTTATTTGTGCCTCTATGTTAGAGATGCTTACTTGTGAAATTTTCATACCCTCTAATTGGATTATATACAAGCATAATTCGAAATTTAGCTAACATTATAGCGTTCCTACATGAATCATTACATAAGAGAATAGAAATGACAAAAAATTCACATTCTAACTTGAATATAATTTTTTTTTTGAAAAAATCTTGATAGTGAAGTGAACAACATGACTTTATAGTTAGGGTGATGTTATTTACACAAAACAAATGACTTCTTA
Organism: Carallia pectinifolia; assembly: GCA_037832335.1. Taxonomy (NCBI): domain Eukaryota; kingdom Viridiplantae; phylum Streptophyta; class Magnoliopsida; order Malpighiales; family Rhizophoraceae; genus Carallia; species Carallia pectinifolia. The sequence goes on along the minus strand of CM075447.1, from coordinate 6,242,000 downwards.
TACGTAAGTCAAAGGCATCGCTTCTTGTCTTTATTGACCCTATCTTCTTGCATAGAGTGATGTGTGCGTGTAAATAACAAGGCCCTGATAGTTACTGTCAACTACACAATTTACTTGCACATGTGTGCGTCAAATGATTCTTTCTAACCGTTCTCCACCTCTACAAGCTTCCCGTGCAATTGCTTATCATGCTTCGCATAAAAATTTGTTGCACATAATATGTAAAATTAGCAAACAATCTTAATGTTATCAACTTCAATTGAACTTTACAGTTTAAAAATAATCAATTTGTTTGCCTTATCGATTGGATTTTATTTCCTTTTGAGGTATTATTCCATATAAACAATAAAATTTCATATATTGTCTAACATACATTATCATATATCACTAGTGATTCTCCTATTTGGGGTTAAATTTAATATAAGGTAATTATGGGAAGCCCCAACGCTAAAGAATGTAGTTATGGTTAGTCTTAATTAAAAAATGAGGTAGTTGTCTTAAGAGTGATTCATTATGCAAATTTTATGCCAAATAAAGGTCTACCTTTTTCTTTCTTTCTTTCTTTTCTTTTCTTTTCTTTTCTTTTTTTTTTTGCGGAAATCTCTTTCCTTTCTTCAAATTAATATAGGGTTCTTTTTTTTTTAAGAAAATTCAAAAAATAATCTTCGGTTAACTAATCATATTAGTTAGCATCATCTGCAGTTAACAAAAAATATACGATACAAGAAAAGGAACAACCCCAATTGAGAAAATAAAATAAACTTTCATGTCTATTCACTTCATTAAACGCTGTATGAATATAGCAAATATCGCGTAAAACTTGTTGCATGTAAACTATGTTAACAATATTGGTTTTATCCACTTGAAGAGAAATTTCTATTTAAAATATGTAATCAATGCAATTGGCTTATAAGGTCGATTTCATTTCCCTTTCAAGTTTTATTCTAGATAAAGTATAACATATCATACATTGTACATCTTGCATTGTCCTATATAAGTGGTACACCTCTTGGCTCATATTGAGCAAAGAAATATCTCCTATATTAGTAGAATCAGAGTTTGCACAAAGAATTGGAAGTGATTTCTAGTCAGTCGATGGTTTACCAAAAAATTAATTGAAGATATAGGATATCAATATTTAATTTTCTGGTAAATCATCAATCTGATTAGAACTTAATTCTATTTGATGTCAAAATACTACATTTGAAGATCAATTCTAGTCGATCAATGAACTACCAAAAAATAAGGCATCGCCTTTTTCTTTAATTTATGGTAGATCATTAATCAAATTTAAATTCATTTTTGTGCGGAGATAATATTGTATCATACGAAATTGTGGCAATTAATCTGCACAAGAACATCATTTTGTTTTCTTTTTTGATTCATAATATTTACATTTTGAAATGCTCTGTATTAAGCCGTTAGGTTCTCAGATTCTAATTTATTTTTCTGACGTACAATTTGTTCATTACATATTTCATTTCTCCAAAAGACATGGATAGTTCAATTTCAATTTTTTTAGAAAAATATAATTTTTATCTATGGCAATATGTATATTTGGTAACTTTTGATTGTTTTCCCAAAGCATAGTCCAAAGACTATCTTATTTGTAACAAAAAAAATAGAAATATAAAAGGGTGCCTAATTGCTTGATTCTTATCATATTAATCACATTTGCAATTTGCTTTTTCTATGGAGTATTGACAAGTCCATGATAGATGTCTAATTTTAACCATGAGCTATAATTTGCTTTTTCTAATTGCTTGTATTATATACATGAATGATTCGAAATTTAGCTAACATTATGACATTCCTACATGAATCATTACATAAGAGAATAGAAATGCTAACATTGACAGTCTAATTTGATTTTGAAAAAAGCCTGAAAAGTGAACAACATTACTTTACAGTTATTGTCAAACACAATTTACTTGCACATGTCTGTCACATGATGATTTCTAACCATTCTCTACTTTTATAGGCTTCCCGTGCAATTGTTTATCTGTGCACCGTATAAAAATTTATTGTGCATAATATGTAAAATTATCAAACTAACATTATCTTATACGATTAGTGTTTTTCCTATCGGTGATTAAACATTAATCTAAGGTAGTTATGGGAAGCCTAACCTCAAAAAATGATATTTATGGTTAGACTTAATTAAAAAATAAGGTAGTTGTCTTGGAAATGATTCATTATGCAAATTTTTATGCCAAATAAAGGTCTAGTTTTTTCTTTATTTCTTTTCTTTTCTTTTGTTTTTGTTTTTGTTTTTTTTTTTTGTGAAAGTCTCTTTGCTTTCTTTAAATTAAGTATTTTAACATTATACTTAAAGACAAATGAATGAAAGGGTTTATAGAAACAAGAGATTTATCTCATATTTTGTAATTATGATTCATTAAGAATTTAACAAACAAAAGAAAAGGTTAATTTTAAAATATATATATATACAATTTGTGGGTAAACAAGTTATGAAGGCAGCTCAAATAGAGTGAAGAAGATAGACGGTCTTGTATATCCCCTTCGATCAAATGCCTTTTCTAATAATTTTGTTGTCCGTTTTTTTTTTTAATTAATTGACTTCAACTGAAATTTGAGCTCTCTCACTCGTGTTCTGTAACGCCTAAGCACTTGAAGAAGTAATGCAGTGTATAAAAAACTAAACCTACATTTATGGATTTTTTTATTGAATTTAAATTAAAGTTGTTATTTATAGGCTTAATATATAAATAAACCTTGAATTTTGCAAATTTTCACAAATGAAACATGACATTTAATTAATGACAAATGTTCTATAGGATTTTTGATTTCAAATCTAACCTAGCATCAAATCATACAACATAAATTATTAGAACTCATATTATGCCAAGTTAAAATAGTGAAATTGATTACGTAGAATAAAGGCAGAAGAAAAATTATGCAATTTAGATGAGTCGAATTGGGTAGTAAATTATAAGTCTAAGCCAAATTATCCATATTATGCTTAACGCACTGAACTCCAATTTATTAATCCTACTATAGGTTTTTTTTTTTTTTTCAGAAAACGTAAAAATCATCTTCGTTTAACTAATTATGTTAGTTAGCACCATTTACCATTAACAAAAAATATACAACAAAAGAAAAGGAAGAGCCCTAATTGAGAAAATAAAATCAACTTTTCATATATGCTCACTTCATTAAACATGGAGTAAAGGTAGAAAAGATTGCGTAAAACTTGTTGCATTTAAACTACATGAACTATCTTGGCATTATCCACTTGAAGAGAAATTTCTATTTAAAATATAATCAATGTAGTTAGCTTATAAGGTGGATTTTATTTCCCCTTCAAGTTTTATTCTAGATAAAGAGAAACATATCATACATTGTACAACTTATATTTGTCCTATATAAGTAGTACACATCTTGGCTCTTATTAAGCATAGAAAGGTCTCTTAGATTAGGATTAGAGTTGGCACAAAGAATTGGAAGTGATTTCTAGTCAGTCGGTGATTTACCAAAAAATTAGTTGAAGATATATGATATCAATCTTTTATTTTCTGGTAAATCATTGATCTGATTAGAACTTGATTCCAGTTGAGGTCAAAACGTTAAATTTGAAGATCAGTTCTAGTCGATCAAAGATTTACCAAAAAATGATTGTGGAGCTAACATCTCATTTTTCTTTTTTTCTTACGGTAAGTCATTGATCAAATTGAAATTCACTTTCACGTGGAGACACTATTATATCATATGATATTGTGATTATTAATGCACATAAGAAAAAATTTTTTTTTGCTTGAATCCTTACATTTACATTTTGAGATACTTCATATTGTACCATTAGGTTCTTAGATTCTAATTTATTAGTACAATTTGCTCGTTGCGTATATTTCATTTTTCCACAAGACATGAGATATTCAATTTAATTTTTTCATGTACATTTAATTTTTATCCATGGTATATCCTTATTTTTAGTAAAGTTTGATTATTTTCCCATATCACAGTCTAAAGACTATTTTATTTGCAATTTGAAAATTCTTTTTTATCATTTGCAACAGAAAAAAAAAAAAAGATAAAATGGGTGCCTAATTGCTTTATTCCTATCATCTTAGTCACATTTGCAGTTTGCTTTCTCTATGGAGCATTGACAAGTTCATGATAAGTTTCTAATTTTAACTATGTATTGTTGTAGCCTCCACAAATTATAAAGAACATGATAGAACAAGTCTATTCGATAATTTTGCTTAGGGAAGTTTCTCAAACAATGAGCTGAAGCAAAATTTTTTGTTTTTTTAAACCAAAAGATTAAAATACAAAATTTCATTGAAACATTTAGTTTATAAGATTCAAATTGTAAAATAATATTTTTTAAGTCAAAGTAAAGTTGTTAATTTATGTTTTGTTAATATTGAAACAATTGAAGACTATTTTGTAAGAAATCTAATTGATAACAAGGTAGGAAACATTGTAAGTAATTAAAAAATAGGTGAATCCTTAGATATTCACAAGCTTACAATTTAAATTGTGCATGGCTTTTGATCCAATTGTATTGGATGCCATTGTCCCTATCTTGTGCAATCGCTTATTTGTGGCCCTATGTTAAAGATGCTTACTTGCAAAATTTTCATACCCTCTAATTGGATTATATACATGATTAGTTTGAAATTTAGCTAAAATTATGACATTCCAATATGAATCATTACATAAGAGAATCAAATTCTAATAAATTAACATTCTAATTTGAATATAATTTTTTTGAAAAAATCTTGATAGAGAAGTGAACAACATGACTTTATAGTTAGGGATTTCTATTTTAACTCACTTTTTAAAGTGAGTGTAACTTACTCATAATCTTATAGTTATTGTCAAGTACACAATTTACTTGGACATGTGTGCATCAAATGATGCTTTCTATCTGTTCTCCACTTCTATAGGCTTCCCGTGCAATTGCTTATCATGCGTTGCACAAAAATTTGTTGCGCATAATATGTAAAATTGGCCAACAATCTTAATGTTACTAACTTCAATTGAACTTTACAGTTTAAAAGTAATCAATTTGTTTGCCTTATTGACTGGATTTTGCTTCCTTTTGAGGGATTAATCCACATAAAAAATAAAATTTCCTAAATTGTCTAACATACAGTATCATATATTATTAGTGATTTTCCTATTGGTGATTAAACGTTAATCTAAGGTAGTTATGGGAAGGCGCAACCTTAAATAATAGTAGTTATCGTTAGTCTTAATTAAAAAATGAGGTAGTTGTCTTGGAAGGGATTCATTATGTAAATTTTATGTCAAATAAAGGTCTACCTTTTTTTTTTTTTTTTTTTTGTGAAAGTCTCTTTGCATTTTTTAAATTGAGTATGTTAAAATCTTACTTAAGGGCAAATGAATAAAAGGGTTTATAGAAACAAGAGATTTATCCCATGTTTTGTACTTATGATTCATTAAGAATTTTAATAAACAAAAGAAAAGGATAAGTTTTTTAAAAGAAAAAAATATTCAATTTGTGGGTAAAAAACCTTTGTAAGTGGCTCAAATAGAGTGATGAAAGAGTTGCTCATGCATGTCCCCTTTGATCAAATGCTTTTTCTAAGAATTTTGTCATCCACATTTTTTTTTGTTAATTGACTTCAACTGGAACATGAGCTCTCTCCATCGTGTTTTGCAAGACCTAAGCAGTTGAAGAACTATTGTAATATATAAAGAACTAAGCTTACATTTATGAATTCTTCATTGAATTTAAATTAACGTTGTTATTTACAGGCTTTATATATAAATAAGCCTTGAATTTTGCAAAATTTCACAAAATGAAACGTGACATTTAATGAACGAATAATGTCCTATAGGAATTTTGTTTTTCAAATCTAACTTGGCGTTAAATCATACAACATAAATTATTAGAATGCATATTATGTTAAGTTAAAATAGTGAAATCGATGAAATAGAATAAAGGCAAAAAAAAAATTATGCAATTTAGATCAGTTGAATTGGGTCACTAAATTAGAAGTCCAACCCAAATTATCCACATTAAGCTTAACCCACTAATCTCTATTTTATTTTTCCTAATATAGGTTTTTTTTTTTTTTAGAAGATGTAAACGGCCATCTTCGTTTAACTAATCATGTTAGTTAGCATCATCTAGGATTAACAAAAATATACTATAAAATAAAAGGAACAACCCCAATTGACAAAATAAAATTAACTTTCGTGTCTACTCACTTCATTAAACGTAGTGTAAATGTAGCAAATATCACGTAAACTTATTGCATGTAAACTTCGAGAACAATCTTGGTTTTATCCACTTGAAGAGAAAATTTTATTTAAAATATGTAATAAACGTAGCTGGCTTATAAGGTGGATTTCATTTCCCTTTCAAGTTTTATTCTAGCATATAATTCATTGTACATCTTATACTTTCCTATATAAGTAATACACGTCTTGGCTCATATTAAGCATAGAAAGGACTCATAGATTACTAGGATTAGGGTTTGCACCAAGAATTAGAAATGATTTCTTTTATTTTCTGGTAAATCGCTGATCTAATTAAAACTTGATTCCACTTGAAGTCAAAACGCTAAATTTGAAGATCAGTTCTAGTTGATTAGCGATTTACCAAAATAACATACAGGAGTCATGATTGTTGTAAATAAAGAATACATATTCTCAACAATCGCTCTGATTGACTCTAGCACATATATGAATTACATCAATGAAGGAACAGTACCTACGAGATACTTTTCCAAAATAATTATGTTCTTAAACACTGTTAATAAGAGTAAGCTTACCATTAGGTATAAGCTATCTCATGCAGCCATCTGTAATGATGGACTGTGTTTAGAAATACCTTTTTGTGATCGTTGAAAATCTATCACAAGAAGTGATATTCAGAATTTCTTTCCTATAGATGTTGTATCCAATTCAAAATACTAACAATAAAGGGATACATGCAAAAATCAATGGGAAAGCTTATTAGCTTTAAATTTATTAATAAGCCATAGTATAGAAAAGTATATGTTCCCCAAAAAAGGTCAAAAGAAAAGAGAAGTTTTTTTTTTTGTCAGTAATTCATGAAATTGCTTATATCAGCATGTTGTAAAAAGATTGTAAATTCTTGTTATTCAAAAGAAATTACAGGAAATTCCAGAGGAAATAAAGAGCACAATATGTGCCAATATCCTGAATTCATTTTGAGATAGAAAAAGGCATATCGTTGAATTACCATACGAGCCAATATTTCAAGAAAGTCAGACCCCTATTAAGACAAAGCCAATTGCTATGGGACCAAGACACCTCAAATTTTGTAAAAAAGATATTGAAGAGTTGTTGAAAAAAGACCTTATCAGAAAAAGTTCTAACTCATGGAGTTGTTTTGCATTTTATGTTGCAAATGCTGCAGAACTGGAACAAGGAGTTCCTCAATCAATTATTAATTACAAGCCTTTAAATAAGGCCTTATGATGGATTAGATATCTGATACGTAATAAAATATATCTTGCAAATAGGCTTTATAAAACTAAAATTTCTTCAAATTTTGACATGAAATATGGTTACTGGTAAGTCTAGATTGTAGAAAAAAATAGGTACAAAATGACATTTATAGTTCCTTTTGGGCTTAAAAATACTTTATCTGAAATTCAAAAGACTATAAATGAAATATTCAATGCCTATTCAGCATTTACAATTGTTTATATAGATGATATATTAATATTTTCTAGTACTATATATAGAATAGCTTCAAAAGCATTTGAATATTTTCTTAAAGATCATGATTAAAGTTAGATTAGCGACATACGCTAAAAAGATGAAATTATTTCAAACCAAGATTAGATTTCTTGGGCATAATATAAAAAAATGGGAATATAGTCCCAATAGATCGAGCTATTGAATTTGCCTCTAAATTTCAAACAAAAAAATTAGAGACAAAAATCAATCACAAAGATTTATGGGCATTTTGAATTATGTTTTAGATTTCTATAAGAACTTGGCATTTGATGCTAAACCTTTATTCAAAAGGTTACAGAAAAATCTGCCTGAATGGATGAATGAGCGTACTCAAGAGGTTATTAAATTCAAGCAAAGGTCTAAGGAGTTACTTTGCTTAGCTTTACTACACCCAAATGCTTTTAAGATTGTGGAAACTATTGAAAAAAAAAAAAGATATGGTAGGATTCTTAAACAAATGATCAATAATACAAAAAGCTTTAGACGCTTTACTTAGAGAATATGGAAAGAAACTTCACCAATTTTATTAGATTTTTACATCTAACAAATTAAGGGAAAGTGATATCAACTATCCAGGATAAGTTCACTAGTAGGTCAATAATTATTCGATTTTTCAAAGTTGGGTTAGTAACTTAAAAAATTTTCAATGTAGGTCAATTCCGTTAAATAAAATTCACGAATAGGTTAGAAACTTTAGTTTTTTAGAATCTGTTGTTAATTGCTCACATGGACACACACATGACATACACAGTCAGTAATTTATGCCCACGTTGCAAATAAAAAAACAAAAAAAAGTGCAGATGTGACATATTTACATGTTAAAAATTAATCAACTAGTATATATATATATAATTCAAAATTAAGATAATAAAAATAAAATTAATTTAAAAAAAATTTTAAAAATGAAATAATTCTCTCTCTATCCTCTTTCTTTGTCTCTCTCTCTATCCTCTCTTCCCTTCCTCCACTTCTCTTCTTCCCTTCCTCTTGTCCTACTTATCAGAACAACCTAAACTTAATGATGGCGACAATAATAGGGGCCAACACAACTCAGACACCGCATCCAAAAAGCGCCATTCCTTTCATCCAACGAATGACTGAACCACCATAGCTTATCCCTCATGAAACTAGCCAATGTGCATGTTTCATCTAGAGACCAATCTTATCTACATTAAAAACTCCAGAAAGCCACCAGTAGCTAGCCAACATGCAAACAGAGAGAAAGTCAAATTCAATTTTTTTTTCCATTTTCCATCATTTTCCTGGTAGCTAAATGAAGATGGAAGCAAAAGCATCAATAATATATGTATATAATGATAGAATCGTTAAATGTTGACGCGTTGAATTCTAGGGTTTGGAAACTAACTCGAGCATCGCAAAACCGTCGACTCGAGGTCACAAATATAATGTAAGTGCGAAGATTAGAGAAGGACAAAGAGAAATCTGGATTTAAAAAGAGAGGCGAGTTAGTTTTTTTTTTTTTTTTTGTTATTGGAGAATTGATGCCAAAATTAGCATTTTAATTTGATTACAATGCTTTACTAGCAAAATTAGGTAGTGATGGGTAGGCGTGAGCTTCTTCTTTTTTATTTTGTTTTTGATTCACTTTGGATTGGATTCTTGAAAAATTCGTAAGAAAAAGGGCTTCAAGCCACTGTTGTTGCCATCGAGAGAGGAAGAGAGGTGGGGTAGGGAGGAGAGGATAGAGAGGAAGAGATAAGCCAGAGTAAGAAAATTTCTATTTTCATTTTTTCAAATAATGATCAAAACCATGATTAATCATGCTCAAGCTTACCTTTTCCCCTCAAATTTTGAGTAACTATTAACAACTATGAAATATTGGCTATTTAATTTAAGGTTGTCAGAACCGGATCGGTCATCGGACCGAAAATATTAGTGGGTCAAGGTTCAAACGGTTGAACTGGTCGAACCGGTATTTGAACCGATATTTAATAATATATATGTGTATAAAAGTAATTATAAAAATAATATTTATAGATAGTGATTAAATATTAATTTTTCTAATTTTAAGGATGAAATTAAAATTTTTAATAGATTTAGTACTAAATTGAACTTTTAAACTAAAGTTAATGCTTAAATTATAATTTAAATAACATTTGGGGTCAAATTGTAATTTATAAATTTTTTAATTTTATTGTACCGGTCCAACCGGTCCGGCTTTCACCGATTTTTAACCGATTTTGACCGGTTCTTGACCGATTTTTTTCGATTTTGACCGGTCCGAGTCACCCTTCGAAATTTACCTAAACCGGCCCGAACCACCGGCCGGTCCCCGGTTCAACCGGTCAGACCGGTCGGTCTGGTCCGGTTTCGATAACAGTGATTAAATCTTGGATTTTTTCATTTTTTGAGAGAAAGAGAATTATGCTTCTTATAATTTTGACATTTCAGATTCTGTAGGATGTCCAGTAAGTACAAACTATTGGGATAGAATCAAAGCCATGATTAATCAAGCTCAAGCCTACCTTTTCCCCTAAAATCTGGAGTATAACAATTATAAAATATTAAATATCCCATTATTTAAGTAATATAACAATTTTATTGTCTCTCCGTTTATGGAGTAATATTTTCTCTTTTTTTGGGGTTTTTTTAGTAGTTTTAAAAAGTCACACCTACCTTTTCCCAAGATTTTAAAAAACGAACTGATCATTGAACTGGAAAGGTAAGAGGTTTAAGGTTCGACCGGTTCAACCGATTTAACCAAATTGAAACCGAAAAAACTGATATTTAATTTAATATATAAAAAATTTAATATTGATATACAATATACGAAATTATTAATTTAAGTTATATATATATATAAGTTATTTAACTATGTGAAATTTACAATTTAATATATGATAATATTAAAAATTAATAAATATATTGTATAAAGGTAGATAATAAAAGACAAATTAATTTAATATACGTTATAATTGATTAATTAATATGATGTATTGATAAATAAATCTAATTTGAAAAAATTAAAGACAAAGTATATTGTAATTTAATATTCATTCTTAAATATAAAAAATCAATAAATAAATGTTTTAAATTAAAAAAAATAAGTTAATATATTATGTGTTTTTTAAAACATGTAAAAATATTTGAAATAAAAATTTTCAAAAAATAGAAATTTTCAAAAAGTAGTAATTTTTTAAAAAATAGAAAAGGAGACTGAGTAAGAAAATATTAATTGTTTCGAAAAAAAAAAAAAGCAATTGAAAGATGCTACATTGGAAGTTGAGGAAAATTGAAAAAAGCAAAGGTTATGTTGGTGGGCGATCACATTGGTATGAAAAGGAATATAAATTTTTTAAGTGTAGTATCATATAAGAAGACATGTTGTCCAAATAGTGAAAGAGGATTCTTTCTTCTATACGACGTGAGTTCATAGTGAGGCGGCAACCAAACTTTTTTCAATGTTTAAGAAGACTTATAATCAGTGACACGTTGTGCTTTTTACTGATGACACGTTATTGAAATTGAACCAAGATGCACCTAATCAAATTGGAAAAAATTGGACCGATTCTTTGGTTCATGGTCCAACCGAACCAGTTCACCGGTTTGATCCGATTGGCTAAATCAACAGTTTCAAAGCACTAACTGATCTAGTTTAACCGATCCAGTTTAACCGATCCAACCAGCCAGTCCAATTTGGTTATGAAAACAATGCCTTTTCCCCAAAATCTTGTGTAAGTATTAACAGCTATAAAATATTAAATATCTCATTATTTAAGTAGTATTTTTTAGTATTAAAGGAAATCGTTCCATTAACTATCACACGAATTTATACATAGGCTCGATGAGAAGGCGTCAGATAAACATGCACAAAACAGGAATTGAGGATGGCACTAATGGCCTACAAACAACATGGTCAAAATGACCATTTACAACCCGGACGTAATGCTCTTTTTGAAAAAACCCTAACGAGAGGGTACCAACCAAACTAAAGGTAAACCTACATAAAATCAAGATTTTAGCTAAGTTTACATTAGCCAGACTCAGCTGCACAAAGTAGCAAACATTGCACTCCAGCAGACCTATGACGAAAATCGACCGGTTACACCGATAACGATTTCCAACAACGCTACAGTACAAACAGGCATAAACACACAAACATTACAAGTCCACGAGCAAAAAGTAAACCAGCAGCAGTCAGAATCATCAAATCGAGGGAGGTCGAAGGACAAACTAATGGAAATGGCAACGAAACTGGCACAAGCATCAGTGGGAATAACAACAACATCAGCATAACCTAGGACGCTGGCAACAGCCTGCTGCAGGGCCAACGGTGGTGACATCAGAGGTTTAATCCTCAATAGAGGTCGTATGGACAGAGGCGACGCTGGCCTTGGCAACCTCAACGATGGCAGCAATAGCAGTTGTGGGGCAGGCGACAGTGAAAGCGACAACAGCTATGGTAGAGTTGGCGGCGGCGGTGTTGGCGACAGCAGTAGCGGATTTGGCCACAGAGACGGCAAAAAAGCTCTCTGACAACCAAGGATCCCATATTTGATGATTAGAAGGTCTTAGGGAACCTTATTTAACCTAGATCTAAGGATAACATAAGCAAAAACCACCATAGTTGGAGAGAGAAAGACAGATGGTGTGGTGGAGACGGAGACAAGAGGAATAGGTAAAGAGGAGGAGGAGAAAAGCTAGAGGAAGGGACAAAGGGGCTGGAAAAATGCAAAGAGTTTTATAGAGAGAAAGGGTTGTTTTTGGTTGTGAACAATTGTGTTTATTATTTAAGTAGTAAGCCAATTTGATTGTCTCTTCGTTTATAGAGTAATATTTTTCTTTTCTTGGGATTTTTTTTTATATAGTTTTAGAGTTAACAATGAGATTAAAGAAAAAAGAGATGTTACAGGAGCTAGAGAAGAGCAAAGCTAATAGTGGAGGAGTTCGCTAAATCTACTGCAAAAATAGCTGGTGAAACAGTGCAAAATACTAGGCAAAAAGTAAAGAAAAGCCTATCAAAGAGAGGTACAGGGCTTGACCAGAGTGAGCTATGATGTTTTGCCAAAACATCAGGCATGCAAATGTATAAAAGCACCACAAAAAAATAAAAAGAAACCAAAAGATTTGAGCTATTAAAAAAAATAAAACACAATGTTTGAGCTCTATATTTTGAGTTATGTTTGGTTCATCATGCATGTCTTTTGTTTTGCAGTTATGTTTGTTTGTTTTTCTTAACCAAAAGATGCCTAAATAAATATAAATTCTAAATTACCAAGTTATTGTCACTGTATTCTCAATACCGCTACCAAGCTATACGGTACGCATTAGTCTACTTTTAACTGTTTCTCCCTATGAATCTTATGCCAACAATCTATTTAATTAGTATAATGAAGAAGTTTAGATAAAACTTCCCCTTGATCGTTATTGCCATGAAACAAGATATTTGATTTTTCTCTTTTATTATAATTTTCCTCTTCAATTTGAAAAAAAAAAAAAAAACTAAACCAAATGAAAGCATAACTGAAATTCTTCCCTCATTATTACTATATTTAAATCATTGAACTTATGATCTATCTAATAACAATAATAAAAAAAATAACAATTTGTTTCTTTTTGGTCGTTTCCTTCCCAGTTAATTCTAATATCATTATATCGTGTTAATTATTATCATTAACGATGATTCGTTTTTTCTTTTGTCATTTCCTTCCCAAGTAATTTTCAATATGAGAATTTGTTTCCACCCAAGAAAAAAAAAAGCCAAACTCTTATATAATTTTTTCTGTTACAATCTTTATGAAGAAGTTAATTCATTCTCTTAACATCTGATACATAATAATAGACGTTTAGGGTAATAAATTCTATGAGAATAAATTCTGTAATTTATGAAAATGAATGTTAGATGTTTTAGACATTTAGTCTGACTTAAATACGCAAATAAAAAAATTCAACTTAAGATAGTGTCAACTCAAGTCACCTGATTCCAACACTATATAAACAAAAGGAAATAATTGAAAATAGAATAAAAGAATTGCATAATTATTATTAATTACACCATTATAACTCCTTAGTTTGGAAAATTATAATCATTCAGTTATATTACAAAAGTAATGAAAATAAGGACAAATTTCAATCATGCCTCATTCTTTGTTATTCTTGTCAAGAATTATAGAACGTGAACCAAAAAAATGAAATTCAAACCATTCTTTGATTTTCTTTGTCCTCCGCCATATATGCCATAACAAATGAAATGCATTGAATGACATTCAAAAAATGATATTACTACTACGAATCATGTCCCATGAATCTCACCATATCAAAAATAAAATATCCAACAAAAGTTCAACAGTAATACAATATACAATAGCTTGCAATGGTTTTGTGTTCAAAATAAAATGATCATGTTGAATTTACATGTAGTAATAATAATAATTTGTCATTAAGACTAATAATTGCTTGAATTTGAAAACTTTCCTTCTATATAAGTGAGTATAATACCATTTGGGCCTTACATCATAAATTGGATTGAACGACAAAACTGCATACAAGTTGTAATCTTCCAGAATTTCAGGTAAAATTTTATGTGTAATTGTTTCCCTATTCATATGAATTACAACAATCGAAATAATTTATTTCTGCCTATTTATTTCTTTTATATGCAGACTATGGAATTCCAATTACTCAAAAATCTCAAAATCAAGAAGCCAATGTTAGCATCAACGTACGCATCATATGCTTACGGAAAGCAATCAACAGACACTTAAGAACAATTTAATCAGTGTTGATATGATCCTTGCAGATGAAGAGGCACAATCTTTGCTCTCAAATAATATTGAAACTGACTTTATATTAAACTTTATTTAATTTGCATTTTTTTTTTAGGAAAACATGATTTATGCTATAACAAAGAAATGACAGTCTAAGAGATTTGAAAATGCAAAAACACAGCATCATACAACAAGTTGACTTAATGCCATTGTGGACAAATTTATCGATCAACAATCCGCATGAGGAGAAATTACTACAAGCAATGGTAGAAGGTGATAACAAAGAAGCTTGCTATATATTGGGAGTAGACGCCTTCTTCAATCGAGGAGTGTACACTATTTAACTAAAGCCGCAAAGACATTGTCGCCTCACCATCTATATTCTACTAAAATAGCACTAATCATTGTTGAGGATATGTGAGGAACAAAGTTTTTAAGAACAATAGTCAAAATGCATAACACCAAGTTACCTACAATAGAATTACACAATCAGTTTAGAAGAATGATTTATATTGCCTCAACAACAAATATTAAGTGGATCCTACTATGCCAAAGAGCAAGCAATTGCCATTGGAAAAAAATATTATTATGAGATAGAACACATGAAAGAACTTAAAATCACATGTACAAAATGCTCAATAAAAGTAGAGCTATATAAACTTCGGTTTTACTTTGCTTGAAAATAAGGCATTACTTTTGTACCAATGATCTCTAAATCAGAACAAAAAAAAAAAGAATAAAATAATGGTACTTTTACAAATAATTCAATATGTCTTACAAATATTTCAACGAAAGCAATGCATAGATAAAAGTCCATCATCGTAATGAAGAATATTAAAGCCAATGCTAACCAGCTTGGGAAGCAAGCAATTGACAAAGGAAAAAATGAGGGGTGGGAAAAATCAACAATTAGACAGAAAGCATTGATAGAAGCATACTGTGGAAACCGCCAAAGCCCCAAAATCCACAAGAATTGTTCGTCGAAGAGACGCATGCAACCATTGAAAATTGGAGTAATACATTCAAAGGAAGCGAATATCTAGAACAAATTCCTTCCATTCTTCCCATTTTCCCCATTTATAAAATGTGCCTCCACCCATTTTTCTAAGTTTTGGTTATTTCACTAATATAAAATTCGTAGAATTGTTTCCATAATAACATAATGCCGCGAATTTTCTTCATGTTAGACAGAGAATAGTAATACAAACCTACCGTTGAGGTAGGGTGGAACAAAAGAAAAGGAATGAAATGCCACAAGATGATACAGAACAAGGGGGGGGGGGGTGAGAAGATCAGGAATGACTAAATGTCAAACATGAGCCAATCAAGATTCCCCTGAGGAAAAGGGAAAAGTAAAATGGATAATGATGACAAAAATTCACTTCCACAGATAGAAGACGGAATGGATTTAACTTTTGAGGATTAATCACCACCACATCTTTTTTAAAAATTTATAAAATTGGATTTTTTTTTTAATTTTTTCTCCCACAAAGGACCTTCAAAACGACGACCTTTCCTTAATTCTTTCCTAATCATGTGGTAAATGAAACAAGAATAGTACCTCATCAATATAGAAAATGAAAATATTGAAAGACATTGTCGTAGCCCCTTATTAATTGATATAAGAGAAAGATTAAGTGCATACATTTAGTAAAACAAACACAAATCATATAGTTAATTTATTAATATTCAACAATTTGTCTATTAATAATTTAAATTATTATATACCTATTGTGATTATGCATGACCATTAAAATTTACATTTTACATCAAATCGGTGGAAAAACTTTGACCAAAAAGGCTATTCTAAACAGCACAAATAGTAAAAAAAAAAATTCTGTCAATTCGTTACTACCTGCCAATGCATTTAATCATCAAATTATTACTGTCTTACTAAAATCCAATGCATATTTCAAAAGTTAACTTATTGTTAATTTCACATTACTATTATTATTTTAAAATAAATATTTTAGATAAAAATGAAGGTGAAAATCTAATAAAATTCATAATTGTTGTCATTATCTTTAATAGATTTGTTAAATAAACAAAAATACTTAATGGTACCTTTAGCTAAATCAACAAAGTTATTTTTAAATATACGTCTATACTTATCGGTCAACGCACAACTGAGCGTATAGAGAAATTTCAGCGTATCTTAACAACTCTTTCTGAGGTTAAAGGAAAAATGAGTATTATAATCTTCCTAATTAAAGTCCAATACAAAATTTTTTTAAAAGAATTGAACAAAAAAAATTCATTTCACACACATACACTCGTAGTGATTGATAATAATTTAAATTATTATTTTCACATTAAAAATACCATATTATCACATATATTAAGCAACAGGTGCATCGCACAGGGCTTGAAAGCTAGTTACATATATAAATATAGATACAAGCTACAAACTTGTAATACGATGGTGATCCATGTTTGTAAAACTGCTTAACGTTTCCACGGAGAGAAATCCAAAGTCCAAATAGCCAGACAAGGAAGCCTTGGAAGCATAAGGCCGGACGACGAGTTCAAAATAGGAAATTCCATTGTTTTTTTTTTTTCAATTCAAAAAATAGAAATTAAAAAAAAAAAAAAAAAAGACATCGGGCATGCGAGCTTAATTGAGTCCCCGATTGTCTCCCTAAAAAAAAAAGAAAAAAGTTGAGTCCCCGATTGACATTTTTTTTTAACTTCTTCATAAAAAAAAAATCCACAACACCGGCAATAATGTCAACAACTGTTTACACTCAAACACAACATATTAAATCTATTCTTTAAAAGAAAAAATATTTATGAGCATATATTAAAAGTATCATAAAATATCTGTATTATAATAATTAATATTTTTTTATATAATTGTAATAATAGAATATAAAATAAAAGATATTATAAAAAAATATATTAATTATTATAATATAAAATACTATATTATTAGAGCCTTTCTTCAAAATCATGACGAAAGGCTGCCGAAGGTATTGGAAACCTAGACTGATGAGACGGGAGACAAGTCGGGCGGTGAAATCCCCTTTGATTGTGCAATTGAGTATATTATCATCATATATTTCCAATAGCCATGCCCGTACAGAAACAAAACTGAAAAAGCGTAACGCGCAAAGGCGCGATTAAAAAGTTAGAAAGAACCGCTGCTGCTGGTTGCGTGGTTCTAGGGATGCAAGCATCTGCATCTGGCCAACTTTATGGTTTTTTTATACAAAAATCATAATATTTTTTTTATTTAAAATTATTTAATATTCAATCAATTAAATTGGGTAATATAAATTAATTTGAGCAAGATTTTGAAAAAACAACTATATTTTTAAGACTTAATTTCAAGATCTCTAATTAAACGATAACACATCCTATCATCCGTACCCATTTTCGATAGAACTAGAGGAAGTTACTGTTTTTTCTATTATTTTTTGAAAAAAAATGGAAATAAAAAGGAGATGAAATTGAATGGGAAAATTAATTAAATTTGGTGTCCCTCCTTCGCCCTTCTGGCTCTGGCCTGCCTGCCTGTGACCCGACCATGATTTCAATGCTTTTTCAGTTGTTCTTTTTTGAAATTTCTGTGTGTTAAAATTTTCTTTTATTAATTAATTTCCAATCTTGTGGAGGAAATGCACGCACCCACACCGTCCCCAACAGTCGGATGTAGACATTACTTTCTAGACCCGAGAAACCGATATTTCTTAGAGGAGCGATGACAACAACCTAACAATAATAATAACTTTTATAGTTTCGGATCCCAAATTGTTCGTCATCCATATCTGGTTCTCATCCTCGTCTGCGCGAATTATTGAATTTCACTGTAAGCCATCGCTTTCACTCTCTCTGTGTGTTCATTGATGCTTTTGGCTTACTCGCCGATCAGAATTATTCCTTTTTCTCGTAGTTTCTTTTGAAGGGAATTTTCAGGAGCCGCGGTTTTATTTTCTTCTTTTTTTTTTTTTTTTGGTCATAAGGAAATTTTGTTTCGAATCCCGGAAAATGGGGCTGATTTCTGGAATGCTTTTGGGGATGATCTTCGGGATCGCGCTGATGGCCGGATGGAAGCGTATGATGGCTTACCGAAGCACTAAGCGAATTGCAAAGGTGCGTTCGTCTCTTCTTCTTCTTCTTCTTTGTTGTTAATTCATTCCCCTGTAACAAAGTGGTATAGGAAAGACTGGCTGAAATGTACAAGCTAGCATTTCTTTGACTAAACTGTCGGCGAAGTGTGGTAGATATGATGAAGTGATTCAACTATGGTGAACCGAATGGATGATTGGATATCTGGTGGTCTGGCAAAGGATGCTGCGGATCAAAACTGAGATTTGACTGCATTCACTATCTTGACTTTTTTATTTTTGTTCATTCTGTAGGCAGCTGATATAAAACTTCTTGGATCCCTCAACAGAGATGACTTGAAGAAAATATGTGGTGATAATTTTCCTGAGTGGATATCCTTCCCTGTCTTTGAACAGGTCAGTTTTATTCCTTTTAAGCTTAATTAAATTTTCGACATTTTAGATGGGTTTTTGGTTCCTTGGAGTTATATGTTAGATGGTTTATGAGACTCTGAAAATTTGTTCTTCTTACAATCGCGAATTTCTTGGTATCTACCATGTCTATGATGGGATAGGGAACACAGTGATTACGATTTTGAGCTATTAGCTATTTTTTGAGGCATCAATCTGTTCCACCTAATGGAAAGTTTTATTGAACATAATGCTTAGCCTTCATTTGTGTAGTCACTGTTTTGTTTCCTTTGGAAGCATTTTACACTGGACTTGTTAGCCAGTAATCCCGAATCTTCTTGCAACATAACAAGAGGCGTTGCTGACCATGGCAACTGATCTTCAATTCAAGATTTAAGTTTCTGTTGAATTTTCTCTAGCTGTTTGGCTGGTTTAATCTTTTTTCTGTTGATTTCCTTTTGCAGGTGAAATGGCTGAACAAGCAATTGAGCAAGTTATGGCCTTTTATTGCGGATGTAAGCTTCTTGTTAATCTTGGCATGTACAGCAGTATATTTGCTGCAGCTAATATAAATTTTGCCAGCATAATTTGGTTGGTCTTGCTTAACCTTAGGAGCATTTCTTTTCTGCATTTTGGTTAACCATTTTTGTACCATGAAATTGATATTGTTTATTGTACGATGTACTTGAGTAGTTTCTTTTTTTTCTTTTTTTGTTCATCGTCTTCTGTTTTTATGGATGTTATAATTAAGGAACGTCAAGAAAGGACGACAACTATGTATCAATGACTTCTAAAGAGCTGTAATGTGCATATCAAAGATTTTGGAAAGCTGTAACAATCTTGTAAGAGACATTTGGTATTAAGCTCAAGATTGGCGGATGTCTTTGTTTGCAGGCAGCTACAATGGTTGTTAAAGAATCTGTTGAACCCCTTTTAGAAGACTATCGACCCCCTGGAATTACATCATTGAAGTTTAATAAATTCTCTTTGGGGACTGTGCCACCCAAGATTGAAGGTATAAGACAAAACTCCTTCCCATCTTGCACACTTCAATGCAGCTCATGACATTCCCTATTGTCTAGAATATTTATTTAGATGCATTTCCTTGTTTATTCTCTAGTTGCACTTCCATGCACCTTTCTTTTGCTTTACTTTACATTTTCTTGTTGTCTTGGTGTCATGCTTTATTAATGTAACAAATGCAGGCATTCGTGTTCAGAGTCTCAAGAAAGGTCAAATCATTATGGATATCGACTTCCGATGGGGTGGTGATCCAAGCATTATTCTAGGTGTTGAGGCTGCACTTGTTGCTTCCATACCCATTCAGGTTGGTGCATTGACTTTTTTATGGTATTTCAATTCAAGTTTTCTTGTGGTATTTTGTGAAAAATTCCATGGTAAACTATGCTGCAGTTGAAAGACCTTGAAGTTTACACTGTTATTCGTGTTATCTTCCAACTAGCTGAAGAGATACCTTGCATCTCTGCTGTTGTTGTTGCGCTACTTTCTGAGGTTGGTACTGAAAATTTCACATTGCTTTCTGATATCTGAACGATTTTGCCGGAATGCTGTATGAATTTTCAACCTAATGTCAATGTTCTAACTTTCACAATGGAAATTTTGCATTTGTGGATTTGTACAGAACAATCTCTTATTTGAGGAACATGCATTTTAATTTGTTATTTAGTGAGGCTGATTGGACATTTTGATATATGTTTATCATATAGCAGTATTGTGATTGTCATTAGTAGAGTTAGAAATGACAGACTAAAGTCACATCCATTGATTTGCGTGGATGATTTGTGCCACCTATTTCCTTATAGAAAATTATATATTCTTCAACTCACATTGGTGAATTCTGCATATCCCCTGTCTACTTGTTGTCTTTGGTGATCTTTAAGGGCACGGTCAGCTTAGAGGCCATGATTTTAGGAAGTTATTGATTTTGGCACATTCAATGCAAGGATTACTATTACAGATTTATCTTCCCAGTTTTGGTTTGTCCTTCTCTCTTGTTTGGATAAACAACCCTCTCCCAACCCTTGCAAAGGAGGGATCCTCACGTGCAGGGGATACCTTTCTCTTTTGCCAAGAAGATTTATAATCTATAACAACACAAGCTGGTCCTGTTCGTTACATTTTTGTAAGGTAGGCAATGGGTGAAGTGCGACCTAGTTTTACATCATCTTGAGTATATTATTTTGTTGCAGTTGTCCCCTTTCGTGAAATGTGGCTGTTTTGTGGTTAGTTTAAAGAATTCATCTGAGTTCTTTATGTTGTGGTTGATATTGTATTACTTTAGTACAGATATTCTAGCTAGTTTTTTTTTTTTTGGAGCAATATCTAGTATTTTATTTTACTTTTGTTTTCAATATGTATTGTCAGTGTGTCAACCTTGTGATTGATGACTTTATTATCATTTACGTTCCTTTTGATATGACTGAATTTCTTTTGCATCCACCAGCCAAAGCCTAAAATTGACTATGTTCTGAAAGCTGTTGGTGGAAGCTTGTCAGCCATTCCTGGACTCTCAGATATGATAGACGTAAGTTTTCTTTCTTTCATTGTTTTATTTTCTATTTTATTTCCTTTTCTTTCTATATTCACTTAACGTGTTAGTATTCTTACTTACTCTGCTATTTACATGTCATTTAATAGGACACTGTGGATTCAATAGTCACAGATATGCTTCAGTGGCCTCACAGGATTGTTGTTCCAATTGGTGGCATACCTGTTGATACAAGGTAACAATGTCTGTTATAATCCTTGTTTGAAGCTACCAATAGTTGGTAGGTGTATTAGTTATTTATTGCAGTGAGCTTAATTTTGAATCTAGTTTCAAATTTTTAAATAACACTCTTGAAATATCTTGTCCCCTTCTCTCCCAGTGATTTGTGTTTCAGCGTTTTCATGCTCTATGTTTTATCTTTCTCTAACACTATGTATTAAAACTGGCATGGTGGGTGGTGGGTTAATGCAGTGAACTGGAGCTCAAGCCTCAAGGAAAGCTCGATGTGACAGTAGTGAAAGCAAACGATTTGAAGAACATGGAAATGATTGGAAAATCTGATCCTTATGTGGTTTTACACATTCGACCAATGTTCAAGGTTAAATCACATGTCATTGAGAACAACCTGAATCCTGTTTGGAACCAGACATTTGAGTTGATTGCTGAAGACAAGGAGACGCAATCACTTATTCTTGAGGTGGGAAATTTGTCCTTATGTGTACTATTCTCAAGTTCCAGTATATGATTATTTTGTACATTCTGGTGGAGCCTTCACGTTGACGTGATCATATATAATGCCCTAGCTTGGACTTATCAGATATCTATTTTGGAACCTGCCATGATTTCTGGATTTCTTCCTTTCAATCCGTCTCCATTTTTTGGAGCGGGGATGATTGGACCAGCAAATCCAAGCTTTGAGTGATGCACAGTACTTCTAACCCATGTTTTACTTGAATCTCATGCAACTTAATCAACCTAGCATTCACTCAAGTACATATATCTTTCTTGCTTGATTTTTCTTCCTTTTTTTTTCTTAAATATTTTGTGGAAATCTTGTGGCTTTCTGTGCAAAGTCGTCAATTGTCTTTAAGCCAATATGCATGGAATTACGTTCTCTCCTTGTGATTCCCACAGGGTTTTTATTTTTTTCTTCTCTCTATTGACTCTCTTTTTAACAGGTTTTTGACAAGGATATCGGGCAAGATAAGAGATTGGGAATAGTAAAATTACCTTTAATTGATCTCCAGGCTGAAACTTGGAAAGAGTTAGAGTTGAGACTGCTTCCGTCTCTTGACATGTTGAAGGTTAAGGATAAGAAGGATAGAGGAACTCTGACAATTAAGGTAGAAATTCTTCATATATATATATATATATATATATATATATATATATATATTTTTTTTTTAATGTTGATTGATTATGTAGGTTCCTACTTCACTTATCACCTATTGAGTCCTGAGTTTTTATCACTTAATTTAATAGAGAAGTTCACGGGACATCTGTTCTTTGTTTTGTGACGCCATCTTCTTTTAGAATGCTATGCTGTGGGACTTTTTGCTCTTCCTTCACATTTGTTGTGCCTCTTGATTTGTTGCCTCTTGAATAGAGCATGTATTCACCTTGATTTGCAGGTCTTTTATCATGAATATAACAAGGAGGAGCAGCTAGCTGCTTTAGAAGTAGAGAAGAAGATTATAGAAGAAAGAAAGAAACTGAAAGAGGCAGGAGTTATCAATAGCACAATGGATGCACTTGATGGAGCTGTGTCACTGGTGGGATCTGGTGTCGGAATGGTGGGCACTGGTATTGGTGCTGGAGTTGGTCTTGTTGGAACTGGCATTGGTGCTGGAGTTGGGATTGTGGGAAGTGGCGTAGGTGCTGGGGTTGGTCTTGTTGGAAGTGGTCTAGGAGCCGTTGGCAGTGGGTTGAGCAAAGCAGGAAAGTTTATGGGCAGGACCATCACTGGGCAGTCCAGCAAGAAAAGTGGCACCACAACTCCAGTCAATAGCACGCAAGAAAATGGAGGAGCCAAGCCACTGTAGTTATTCACTGAGGCAGATGAATTTGGTCTTTTGCTTGGGTTCTATACTGAATTTAGATTTCGAAGATTTATTATGCTTTCTGTGCTTGAGAATGTGCGTACATTCCGTTGTTTGTGCAAATCTAGCTTGTTACCTGTTATTCTCCATCCCCAAAGGTGTACAAAATAAGCTAATTGTTTAGCCTTATGCATATGTAATTACCTGGTGAAGCTGTAGCTGTTACGGAGTAGATATTCTTTAAAGGGGTTTTTTTTTTTTTTTTTTTTGTTTCTAACTTGTCTAAAATGAAGGGGCAATTGACTTCAAACAGCGTTACTGTATCCTCCAAGTTAGCAATCTTTCAGGCCTGCACACAAGCCACGAATACTGTGTTTGAGAGAGGAAAAAGTTGGGGGAGGAAGAGAAAAATGAAAAGATTAAGATAAATTATTGTATTTAAAAAATATTTAAAAAGTGGAGGAGAGAAAAGTTTTTAATTTTTCTAATTCTTCGTACTCTAATAAAATTAATCTTCCTAAAAATAAGAAGAAAGTTGTTAATTTTTTTATTAAATTTATTAAATGACTAAATTACTTTTCATATAATTTAAAAATTATAATTTTACCTAAACAAAATATTTTAATAGAATCTATTATGAATGATAAAATTGTTATTTTAATTCTTTTTATGTTCTTCTTTTCTATTTTTCATCATCTTTAAATAAAAAAATTTATAATTTTCTTCTTTCTTATTACTTTTTTTCAAATATAAGAAAAAATAAAAAATATTTTTCTTTTCTAATAATTTTTTCTTCACTTCTTTTCAAATATAAGAGAAAATAAAATTTTTTTTTTTTTTCTAATAATTTTTTCTTCTACTTTTCTGTTCTTTACTTTTCTCTCTCTTAAGAATTTTATTTAAATACAGGACCAAAGACCCATACGTTCAAAAGAACAAAAAGCTACATTCATCAAAGATATCTTTGCTTGTCAAGGAGACTGGACGCTGCCAAATGTACACTAGAAGCCCACAATTATCTCCATGGCTAGTTCTCCCTGATTTGCTGTGAACAAGGTTTCTGAGAGGTGTTTAAACTAAGGGCTATGTCTAAGCTGATTAGCTCTTAAAATAAGGGATAATGTTAGGGTTTAAATTTGTGTTGAAATGGTTGAATTTGTCTTGTTTGTAAGGTCATGATGAGAGGTGCCAAGAATGAACGGTTCCAGCTTAATAAAATAGAAGAGTTTAAAGCAGTCTTTTGGGATACTTAACTTGACTGCTCCATTTGTGAATTTCATTTTTCATATCTTTAAGACTTATTCGGTTCCATCAAAACGTGTTTGCCATCTCTTCTCTTTTACTCTAATTCAAACTTGGAATCTTTACCATACATTTTAGCTTTTCTCCCCAACAAAGGTGTACTTTCGCCAGCCCCACCAAATTTCCTTTCACCGAAAAATTGTTCTTGCTTCCCCAAGAAGGTTGCGCCTCAGATTCACAACCATTGGTTTGTTTATTGTAAAATAATTTATATTTATAAAATATTTATAAATAAAAATATTTTTAATAAAAATAATAATTTTTTTATCATTTATTTATAGTACAGTTTATATTTTTTTTAAAAATAATTTTAACTCTAGAAAAAAAATTATTTTATTTAAAAATTTTAAAAAATTTTCTAAATTTTATTTATGTAAAATATTTTCTATAAAATAAATAAAATTTTTTTATAAAATATTTATATATAAAATAAACACAATTTAAATTATGAGGAGGAAATCACGTGCCTTCAAAATGGTCAAATTGCCCTCCGCCATGACCAAAAACGACTGACATCGGAGTCAAGATGACTTGTAAAGGAATGTAATAAGACAAAGTCCGTACGATAACAATGGTGGGTTCTGACTCGAACAGCATCATTAGATGGTCGTGATTAAGAATTTGGTACTAGAGAGAGGACTTTGTGTACGAGCGAATACACTGGAATTTTATTTCCCACCTCCCTAGAGATATTATCCGCAACGAAGTCTAATAACTCGTTGTATTAAATAAAATACGTAAATAAATAGGTATTGGCTTGATTGACTTAGCAGACGAGACGAACCTTCGCTCTGTTTAGCAGAGTGCAGTCGCCTACAGTGTAAAACCTCGTTTAATTTTAATTAAATTAATAATATGTCTGGCGGTGGCAAGGACGCGCCGCCGGTGCAGCGAGCGGCGAATGGCGGCGAATTCCTACTCTCTTTGCTTCAAAGACCCAACCAGCACCAGTCCCAAACATCCCTACCGCCACACTCTCAATTACTCTCTGGAGCCCCTGCTCTTATGACTCCGCCGCCACGACAACAGCAACAGCAACAGCAACAGCAACAGCAACAGCATCAGCAGCAGCAGCAGCAGCAGCAGCGGCAGCAACATCAGCAACAACAAGAATCTCTGAGTCTTGATCCAGCCGTCGCGGCTGTGGGCCCGAGCGTTCCCTTCACGCCAACACTTTGGCCATCCAACAACGGCCACGATTTCGTCTCGCCTCCTCCTTGGCCGCACAATCTGTCTCCGCCTGCTTTTCCTCCCGGTTACTTAGGGTTTCCCCGAAATCCTTGGCCAGCTCCTGGAAGTCAGTTTCAAGGAAATCACTTTCCAGGAAATCAACAGCCAGTCATCAGCGATGATCTTCAGAGATTAGGTTTGTCGAGTAATAGTACGATTCACAATCTTGTTCAGAAGAAGCAGCCGCTGGAACACAAGATACAGTTCGGCTCGTTCTTGAATGATAATCATAGCGCTGATGGATTACTGAACGTAAATTCAAAGCCGGACGTTGGAATACAAGGCAGAAACTTTAATGAATTGCATAGGAATCTGCAATTTGATCCAGCACAAGCGAACTCGAACTCCAGAAATTTTGATTTTCGTGAGCGGGACAGGAGAGGAAAGGGCGGCAATTGGGGAAATCGCCCTCCTGGATCCAATTACAGGTCTCCGGAATCTCGAACTCCACCTCCAGGGTTTTCGAATAAGCCCAGGGGAGGAGGTAATTGGGAAAGGAGAGAAGTGAACCACAATCATAATGTTATGAAGGAAAAGGGGAATCACAGTGAATTGAGTAACAGGAATGCATTATCAAATAGAGAAAGTGAGAGACTAAAGAGTGGTGATCGCTCCCTCGAATTAGGGCTTGCTGAGCAGCTTGAGCAACCAGGCCCACTGGCAGGCAGTGATCTTCATTCGGTTTCAGCATCTGATATCGAAGAATCTTTGTTGAATTTGCATGCTGAGATTGTTGAGGATGGGAAAGATGATGACTGTGAAATGGATGAACTTGGCGAAGACCTTGTTGATTCTCTATTGATTGGACCTGAATCTGATGAAAAGAAAGAGAAAAAGAAGCTGAATCGTCATTTTCGTGAGAAGGTCTGCTATTTTTCTCTCTATTCACATCTTTTGCTCATTGTTAGACTTTTACAGAGTATCCAAGGTTAAATCCGAAGTTAATGCTTAAAGTACTCGAGTCTTGATGTGAACATTTTATAGGCTGCCATGTTAATTACTTTCCATTTGTAAATTGAGTACAAATCGTGATAAAAATCATTACTGCTGCTCTTTGTGGAACCGAAACTCTGGCATGGTGGGAAGATCAACTATTCCTGAGTAGCATATGATTTTTCTGTTTATTTCCTTTTGAGGAGAAATCTGCCTTAGAAGTAAGATTCAATTTTGGTTTCTATGTTCAGGAGTCCAGATCAGATGGCAGAGGCCAGCGGATTCTCAGCCAGAGGATGAGAATGCTGAAAAGGCAGTTGGAATGTCACAGAGACATAGAAACACTTAACTCTCCTTTTCTTGCAATCTATGAGTCACTGATACCTTTGGAAGAGGAAAAGGCAAAGCAGAAGCAATTGTTAACAATGCTGGAGAAAATAGTTAGAAAGGAGTGGCCTGAAGCACGGTTATACCTTTATGGATCATGTGCCAATTCATTTGGGGTTTCAAAGAGTGATATTGATGTTTGCCTTGCAATTGAGAACACAGATATTGACAAGTGTGAGTTCTTGTTAAAGTTAGCAGATATCTTGCAATCGGATAGCCTTCAGAATGTGCAGGTGAACTGGATTGCCTTTTGCTTTTGTGAAGTAGGTCAATTTAAAATTCATACAGTAAACTTTTTCTTCGCGGAATATGACAGCAATGGTCCATGCAGTTGTACTAAGTGCGTAATTGAGATTTCATTCAGATAGATGAAGGAAAAAATTAGTTTCAAATTTTAGCTTGCATCGTAAGTTGTCATTAGGCAGAGCAGAATATTCTTTCTTTATTAATTTTTATTGAAACTGTTACAGGTTGTGTGAACTCTTGTGCTCTTAGCTTTTGACTTTGCCGCTGTTAACGAATTTGGCACCCAAGTCAGTCTCATCTCATTTTCTGGTTGCTTGGCTAAGCTTGGAATATATTAAAAGGGTCAATAGGCTAAGAATTTTGCCTTTGTGATTATCTGTTTCTTTTATATTACAGAGTACATAGGACCCTAAAATGTGAAAGCCTCTTGAATGCAAATATAAATTTTTCTTCTTATTCCTTTTGCCCCCTCAAATTTGGATTTAATTGCAATGCTTGTTGACCATTGCTATAATTGGAAATCCAAATGCAATGCCATAATTATATTAAGTGCTAGCTGTAGTTTCTTAGGAAGTAATCATTTATAGCTTATTGCAGTGCTAATTTCTTGAGGTAATGATTGATAGTTTATGCGATGTATTGGAATGAAAACTAGTATGTTCTCTTGAATACCCTGAATCGTGGTGAAAGGTAAAAAGACCTAGCGGCTTCAATAAATGAAAATGAGGTATTGTTTTTTAAGCAGGTGAACTCTAGAAGGTAAATTTGAGGAGTTAGCAAGTTATGATTTCTGAGAAATCATATTTGTTAGGAAACATTTAATTTGTATTGAATAGTGTATGCTACCATATGTTGATTTGGAGACCAAGAGGTGATCGTTAAGCAATCTCTTGGTTCTTGGTCTACGAATATGGCAGGTGGCACGTGAGCAAAAAGCTCTATAAGCATAAGATAAAGTGGCTTGAGAGGTTAAAATTGTGTGCTAAACATGATCTTTTGGGCAATTTCATTTTTGCATGTGTAGAATGCATTGATACAGTAGCTGGGTTTCTGTTGATTCAATCATGGAACGCGAATAAGTTTTGTCCAAAATTTGGTCGTGGCATAGATATGATGTTTATCCTGGAAAATATCTTCTTTAGAGCTTTTGACATTCGTACCTATTATGTCGGGTCTTTAGAGATGCATTTGTTGTGGCTGGGGTTAGACAGTAAAACAAAAAACATTTGACAAGGTGATTAATGGTTGTTTAGTAATTTGGTTTTTACTGGAAATTTTTGCTGGAAAATTATTGTCAAAGATTTAAGCACTACACGCATGTGTGATGGCATTTGACGTATCTTCTCCTGTATTATTAGTCTACTTGCTTTAAACTCGTTATTCTTTAGGCATGTTTATCCAGTGAGTGTTGTATATCCACGTTCATTTTTCATTTCAGTAGTGGGCATGGCTCCCTTGTTGTAAATCATTCTCTCTTCAAAATGGTTGCGTCAGCCTTTCTACCTGTGTTGGTTCTATCACAAAAAAGGCCATTCCACCTGTCGGCAACTTCAATATTTTCATTCCCAAGTGGTCACGTTTCAAAATCTGGTAGCATGAAGTGTTTAGACGTTATCATTCACTGCATATTCAGAATGAGCATCACTTTTGCACAAGACTTGAAGCCACTATGAGATTCTTGCCACAAACAGTTTGTTTTATTCACTTTCCAAATCTGTCCTGTTCATTTTTCTTGGGTCAGTCTTAACATTGATGTATTCCTACAAGATAAAAAAATTATAATAATATAGGAAACATGAGAGGACGTGCTTCACGTGTAGGAACCTCATAGAACAATTAGTAGTTGCATCATTATCCTTAGTGTTTGTTAATATTTTTTATTTTATGCAATATTAAGGGGTTACTTCTTGTGAACTTAACTTGCTTCTTGATTGAGTTTTTATGTGTCTTCTTCATCTCTAAACATAATTGTTTTTTGCAGGCATTGACACGGGCTAGGGTTCCCATAGTAAAGCTTATGGATCCTGCAACTGGAATCTCATGTGATATATGTATAAACAATATCTTGGCTGTTGTAAATACAAAGCTCCTTCGAGATTATGGAGAAATTGATGTGAGATTAAGGCAGTTGGCTTTTCTCGTAAAACATTGGGCTAAGTCAAGAGGAGTTAATGAAACTTACCAAGGAACGCTGTCTAGCTATGCGTGAGTTAGCTGTTTATATCTTTGTCCCTAAACTTGGCAATGTCAAGATTTCCTGTGTGTTATTCTTTAAAGATGTATTTTCATAAAATTCCTTTCTTTTCAGGTATGTTTTAATGTGCATCCACTTTTTGCAGCTGCGCAGACCTGCTATTCTTCCATGCTTACAGGTTTTTATTTGATTATGCTTGGTTAATCCAGATGTATTGATGGAGATGTTACCAAATGTTGTGGGTTTGTCGACGTTTGAATAAAATTTTGCAACATTGCTCAACATCTTCTCTGCTTTTCAGTCCCTTTAACCACCTGCCATTACACTGCTCTTTGTTCTGGATACTTAATTTTCCAATTTGAGGTTATGAAGTATACGGTAGATACATTTTGATGTATTGATAATGGTTTAGTTCAGTGAATCGTGGTATTTTTATTAACTCCAAATTTCATTTTTGTTTATAGAGGTAATATCTGAATGATATTTTTTTTTTTCCTTTCTGAAACGCTGTTCAGCAATGGCTTGTGAAAAATAAAACTCGAAAGTTCTGTTTTATATAGTGCGGTTTGAGATTCTAGCAATTTGCTGTGTTTTTCGATGTTAGCAAGACTGTCGTAGGCCTTAGTTGTTTTGGCAAAGAAGATGTGGACAAACATTCTGGTCATACTGATGTGACTGGCAACAGACTTTCTGCTTGAAGTACTTCAGTCTTTTCACCTTGCATAAACTTGATGCTTTGAGCTATATCATTTGGGATTGCTTCTCACTTTCATGCCCTGCCTGCTTATTTTCAGGGAATGGATCAGACATATTCTGTCACTATAGATGAAGTTCAGTGCTCATACTTTGATCAAGTTGAAAAACTTCGTGGTTTTGGATCCCATAACAAGGAAACAATTGCGCATCTGGTGTGGGCATTTTTCAATTATTGGGCATATTGGCATGATTATGCAAATGATGTCATATCCATTCGCACAGGCAGCATAATTAGGTGACATATACATACTTGAATCTTTCACACAATTTCTGTTTGTATAATTATGAGCCCACAAAAACAAAAAATGTTGATATCAGTTATAATACTGTTAACCCATCCTCCATCTCTGAATGAAGGTTTATGAGCAAGATTTGAACCCTTTTTGACTAATGGTGTGTTTGGATTGTGAGAAAGAAAATTATGAGAAAGTCAAGTTGTTTGGTTTAATGAGAAAGTTGTGAGAAAGAAAATAATGAGAAACAAAAATGAATAGTAATTTGTGAGAAAAAAAGTTTGCTTAGATTGATGAGAAAGTTATGAGAAAGAAAAAATTGAGAAAAAATTGCGAGAAAATGGGATGTAATGATTATTATTATTATTTTTTTCTAATTGTTTTCTTTTCTAATTGGTTTCTCACAAACCAAACATAGCATAAGAGTTAATGTATTGGTTGGTTATGTGGCGTTGTCTCAGGTTAATGAGGTTCAGAGTTGAAGAAATTTGAAAATTTCTTTTCTTGTGTAATCCTTTTATATAGGGAGAGTTCATTTCAATATAGATGCTTCTTGGCCCAGTTATCATATGCCCCACTATGGTGGTTGAAAGGACATGATAAACCTCTTTTATGGTTTGGGATTACATTAATTTTCTATTTGTGATGATAAATAAACCTCTCTACAATTAAGATTGAATTTAAATTATTGTCCCAAAAAAAAAAAGAAAAGGAAAAGATAAAATTTGTATTATGGTACATATAAAAATTCAGCCAAGAGGCTGCCTGCAATGGACTGACTCTTCCCACTATGTTTTTCGCAGCAAAAGGGATAAGGACTGGACAAGAAGGATTGGAAATGACCGTCATCTGATATGCATCGAGGATCCCTTTGAGATATCGCATGACCTGGGTAGAGTGGTGGATAAGTACACCATAAGGGTTTTGAGGGAGGAGTTCGAACGTGCTGCAAATATAATGCAGTATGACCCGAATCCTTGCGTAACGCTCTTTGAACCTTATGTTCCAAGTTGACTAGTTTCTGCTTGAAGTATATATTAGATGTGTAATTTTAAGACCAAGTTACACTCAGCTTGTACGATATGATCTCCGCCGCGTTTGGCCAGGTGTTGAGCTCCTAATGGTGTTGCTCATTTCAATATATTCCCGTGTAAAATTTCTTATTTACACACAGAAGAATTGTTGTGGTCACCATTTTGGTTTACAGGTTTTGATAGCTTACCGAAGTTTGCCCACCGATGCATTGGAGGCCAAAGGTACCATCTCTTTCTCTCTCTCAAACTAAAACCTTCCCAATTGTCTTGGGTGAGACTTTAATGTGCGGAATTATTGATTGGAATGAAATATTTCAGCAGTCCATCTATACGTGGGATGATGTTCTTGAACTCTTATGGCCGAAATTCTTGGTGGTAAATTATTTGGTAGGGGAAGCTAGGCGGCTATTGCTTTTGTGGTTAGCTAAATGCTTCTTGTGCAATTTTGTTTTTTGGAGGGGGGTTTATTAGGTTCAGTGGGTCATATACTACTCAAAAACAAAGATGCTTTTTCTTTTATGCCATTAATCTTTCCCTACTTATCTAGTGGTTTAAACGCCATACCTTTGGTTTGAAAGTCTATATCCTCAATTGCTGGGTATCACTCAAGAACACACAATGTGTAATTTTCTGTGGACGGATTACATGGTTAAAAATTAGTGGTACCGACAGAGCTAATGGAGCCATCCAGTCAGTTCGGTGACGGCCTTAGGGAATTTTCATATTTCTGACTATTTATAAAATGAAGCAACATGCATTCAATTGAACAATCTTCAATCGGTTTTGACATTTTAGTTCAACTAACGCTTGCAATCTCGGTAATTTTATAATATAGGAAATTCTATACAAGTTATCAGCACGTACACGCTCTAATTCTTTTCTTATGTGGGAAAAAAAAAAAAAAAAAAAGCATGGAATGGGCTAGAATTAAAAAGTAAACTTTGGCGCTAGCAGTAGCTGACAACTTGGGCCAGCGGAGAATATTCTGGCATTGCAGGTGTCATTGTCGTCATTGTTTTTATTTGCATGAAAATTCAAAATGATGTTCTCTTTATATTATTTTGATTGAATTTTAATTAAATTTTCTGGCTACCTATCTGTTTTTTAAGCCGATTCCAATGAGTGAACAAGGTAAAGCTGAAGACGTCTAGGTAAATACAATGTTTAAAAAATTGGACTGGACTGGTTGGTTAGATTGGTTCAATCGATGACTGGCCGGTGGTCTTGTGTGGTTTAGACAAATTTTGGGTATTGACTCGGATTAGTCAAAATTGATCAAGAACCGATCAAAATTGGTAAAAATTGGTCAAAAATCGGATCGGTTGAACCGATTCAATAAAATTGAAAAATTCATAAATTATAATTTGACTTTAAATATTATTTAAATTATAATTTAAGTATTAAATTTAATTAAAAAATTTAATTTAATCTTAAATCTGATTAAAATTTTCAATTTAGTCCTTAAAATTAAAAAAATAAATATTTAATCATTATATATAATTATTATTTTTTTAATTACTTATTTATATATATATATATATATTAAATGCTGATTCAAATACTGATTTGACCGGTTCAACCGATTGAACGTTAACCTATTAATGTTTCAAGTTCAATGATCGATCTGGTTCTGACAACTTTAGGTAAACCACTGTTGAACCGGGGACCGGCCGGTGGTCCGGGCCGGTTTTGGCAAATTTCGAAGGGTGACTCGGACCGGTCAAAATCGAAAAAAACCGGTCAAGAACCGGTCAAAACCGGTAAAAACCGGTGAAAACCAGACCGGTTGGACCGGTCCAATAAAATTAAAAAATTCATAAATTACAATTTGACCCTAAATGTTATTTAAATTATAATTCAAGCATTAACTTTAATTTAAAAGTTCAATTTAGTCCTAAATCTATTAAAAATTTCAATTTCATCCTTGAAATTAGAAAAATTAATATTTAATCAGTATTTATAAATATTATTTTTATAATTACTTTTATACACATATATATTATTAAATACCGGTTCAAATACCGGTTCGACCGGTTCAACCGGTGGAACCTTGACCCACTAATGTTTCCGGTTCGATGACCGGTCCGGTTCTGACAACCTTGAGGTAAACACCATAAGCACATATGCAGGAAAAAAAAAAAAAAAAGGAAACGTACAGCTTTTTCACGAGAAACTATTAGATAGATTCAATCTACTCTCCACTACTTGATGGTTCAAATCCAATCTATTGTATAATTACTTTGTTTTGATATTATCAATTCTTAATTACTTAGCTACATCATAGCTGAAAGCATCTTAATCAAAGCAAAAAAAAAAAAAAAAAACTAATATTTGATGGTATACTCCTTGACTAGGAAAATTCAAATATAAATACTCCGACTATAATCAGTTTGATTCATGCCGCGACAAAATCATCATATATCAATTGAAATGTGATTTGTTCAAATTAAAAGTGCTAAAAACTGAAATTGTACAATAAATTTTACAAAAAAAAAAAAAAACGTCAATAATCTAGTCCTGCATTTAATGATTGTTGTATAATCTTGATTTGTGTCAATTTCAATTTGAAAAAGAAATAGCTTACAGTTTAGAGAACGTCCCGACTTTTTCACTCAGGCTAAACCATACATGACGATAATAACAGCCACTCCAAATAAAAAGACTTGTAGGAAGGAAATGATGTTCGCATGGGTGGACCAGAAAACTAGCTAGAAAGCAATACATAAATACACACATACATATATATATATATATACACACATGTGTGTGTGTGTGTGTGCAATTAGATAAAAAAAATTTTGGATGCATCTAGGCCAGCTAGACAACAGCTCAATGGATCTTAAGTATATATAATTTGCTAGAATTAGAATCTAGCAGGCTAGCATATCTCGCCGCATCTAAGGCCCTAACCGTATTGCCGACTTGGACCGGCCTATAGAAGCTAACAAAAATAGTTAGGTAACAATCAATATTTCTATTGCACAAGTTTAGAAAGAATACGAGGAGCCGTACTCTTGTTTTTCTTGTCCTCTGCCCCGTCACATCATTAAAATACTGAAGTAATTAAAGAATAATGAAGGTAGTAGAATAGACACTACCTCCTAATTATAATCAACAAATTTTTTAAAAAAAATCTGGAGCAAGGTACGTAACATGCAATGATATATGATTAGGAGGGAGTAATCAAGTTGCTTTGCATATTTTTTTTCATTACAAGGGAGGTTGTAAAATTAGGATTGAAAAATAGAGTTATCAGAACTTAAACATAAAATTAAGAAGTGTTAATAGAATGAACTAATCAGTTATGTTACATGACAGTTGCTTTGTATATTAAATTACAGAACTCTATATATATATATATATATATATATATATCTATATATATAGAGTTATATTTTTAATTTTGTATATTAAAATAGAGTTATAATTTTTATTTTCTTCATATAGTTATTCTTTTCTACTTCCCTCTTCTGATCCAAGGCCGTCTTTGGTATCAGAGCAAAGAGGGTTGCAGATCTGTATAAATTTGTTCTGTTTTGAAATAATTTGATTGTGGTTGTGAGTTGGATTAGATTCCAACTAGACTCATTATGAGCTTGGCAACAATAAGTCCCGACGTATTGGATTGTAAGTCTAGGTGTTATCGCAGGGTACAATCTGAAATAGTCTATTATAAACACAGTTTAAATTATTTTAAAATATAAATTTTAATTTTTGTAAATCAACTTCTCTCTCTAATTCTTCTACCTCAGAATCCTCTGAGATCCGTAGAGTTGTAAATGGAGAAGAAATAACTTTGGAAGATTTTAAAAATATAGATAATTGAGAAATTCACATGTAAAACCAAGTGAGATTTATCAGTCTTCTAAATCTCTCCTTTCTAAATTACCTTTTAAATCTGATCTCCTTATTAAAACTGAACAAAGAGATATTCCTCTTTCTAAATCTCTTGAGAAAATCCTTCTCCCCGCTTCTAAATCCTTAAAACAACATAAATCCAAAGGCTTTATGTATATTCACATAGGTCTTGTCCAAGTTGGTTTTAAACTTTTAACTTGTGAAGGTCTCAATACATCTATACTTGCTATTCTTAGGGACACTAGGCATCAAAACTTTCATGATTCTTCTCTTGGAACAGTTGAGTCCACTCTAAACTTAGGACCAATCTCTTTTGATTGTTACCCCAACTTGACCATTTCTCTAAATGATAAAAATATTTTAAAAAGTGTCATTTTATAGATTAAAATGCATAATTATAACATGTTGCCCGGATCTATACCTATTGTACTTATATTATGCATTCATTATAAACTTTTGACATCTACATTCATAGTCACTAAACATCTGCATCAGTCTAAAAAGGGTGAAACACTATTATTGCAAACCGATCTCATTAAATCTCATATCACAATGCCTAAAACCATCCAATGGAAGGATGTTTCCTTTCTAGAAGAATGGATACTACAGGATGCTATAGAACCTAAAAGTTCTCAACCTCCTGTACCAAATCCCAACTTGATGCAAGTCACTCAATTCAGTGACGGTAAGGTCACACTAAAATTTGATAGAATTTCTAGATCTATGAGTTCTAGATTTTCTGACGATGCATCAACAAGCACGATTGATGTTGGAAGAATCTCCATGATCCTGTCAGTCATAAATATTCCCATAGATACTAAACTTCCATTCATAAAACCTAGGACACTCTACATCAGAGATACCTACTGCTTCTTTCCAACAAGTAAACTATCAAAACCTTATACCTCATCTGGTATACCAACCCATAGAACCAATTGTTAAACTAGAGAGTCCTCCCTCTCAACCCACATGTCCAACATACTCAGCCAAAATTGAGAATGTTGTAAACGTTCTTGAAAAATAATTCTTT
The DNA here is from genome assembly GCA_037832335.1 of Carallia pectinifolia. Classification (NCBI taxonomy): domain Eukaryota; kingdom Viridiplantae; phylum Streptophyta; class Magnoliopsida; order Malpighiales; family Rhizophoraceae; genus Carallia; species Carallia pectinifolia. The sequence continues at coordinate 6,205,357 of CM075447.1, read as the reverse complement.
CTTGATAAAACCATTCTGCAAAAGAACTTTATGTAGACCACAACAAAGACAAAAAAACTTGTTTTTTTCTTCACTTTCTTGAAGACAAGCATCAGATCCAAAAACAATTATATGATTTTGTGCTTGCTAATCAAGTTCATATTCATTTCTTTGATTGGTTTGAAATTCATTCAAGTTCTTCAGAATGGATGACTAAATATTTATACTTTAAATGGCATTTTTCTAAGTTCGTAAACTCTATACTCCATAACAGAAAGCTTCGTGAATGGGAAATCGATGGGAAAACAGTTCAATCAGAATACCCCCCTCCTAAGAAGATTTCATTCAATCAAGCAGATACTCAAATTGAGGCTTCTCCATATAAACTTCCTACAAACTCTGATGATAAGAATCTAAAGAGTGTTATTGAACAAAACAACTTCACAAACGCCAACCTTCAAACTATAGGAAATCAACTAACTAGGATAGAAAAACATTTCCAGCAAACTAATTTATCTTCGATAAAGGTTGATAAATCTCCTAAATCCCTTAATAACCCTAAAACCTACAAAAATCCAATTTTTAAACCTTTTCAAATCTCCCAGCAAAGCCAGAAGCAACTCAAATCCATAAATCGAATTTCTTGAAGTAATCAAGGAACAACTTTGTAAAATTGAGTCTATTAATTCAGTAGGACCATCAACATCCCAAGTTATCTTGAATAAACCTGCTAAACTAGTGGTCCCAGATACTCCAAGTAAAACTATCCACATTCTTGATCACGCCTCTGAATCAGAATCTCTAAACACTGAATCAAAAACACCTCAACTCAATAAACTTGTTTGGACTCCTTCAACACAACCTATAACCAAAGCTCCAGACTTTGATATTGAGTCTAAATCTCTTTTGACCCAAACTAAGTATAATGCTAATTCTGTCTATGAATATAATATAGATGAAATATCAGAATATAATATTGTAGGTATTTTACAACAAATGACCATGACTACTAATGCTTATAAAACCCAAACCTACGTTTCCGATTGTGCTATAGCTGAAATCCTTATTGCAGGATTTACTGGACAACTAAAAGGATGGTGGGACTACCATCTTACTGAAGTACAACAATTAGAAATATTAAGTTCCATGAAACTTGATGAAAATGAGGATCCAATCTTTGACTCATCAGGGAATACAATCTAGGATGCAGTCTCTGTACTAATCCTGACAATCTCACTACACTTTGTAGAGATCCATCTTATTTAAAAGATAAGAATGTTGAACTTCTTGTGAACCTTAGGTGTAAGAAACTTAGTAATTTCCAGTATTATAAAAATATGTTTTTGACTAGGCTTATATTTAGAGAAGATTCAAATTAATCTTTCTGGAAAGAAAAGTTTCTTGTAGGACTTCCAATATTATTAGGAGAAAAGGTCTGAAATTGGATCAAAGAATCTATAGGGAATCCAATTCCTTATGAGAAACTCACATATGGTGAATTGATAAGTCTAACTCAAAAGGAATAACTTAAATTTTGCTAAGACATTAAATTCCAAAAACATCTCAAATTTGAGATGAAGCAAACCAGACAAGAACTGAGAAGCTTTTGTCAACAGTTTGAGATTAATCCTCTTAAACCTTTAACTTTTTGTTCGAATAAATCTTGTTCTAAATATCCAAAAGGAAATCTTTTTTTAAATCCAAAAAACAGTTTGTGCCACAAGGTGATACTTACTATAAAAGGTTATCTTCCAATAAAACCAAAAAACCCTTTAAAAGGTCTTAATTTAGGAGTAAGTCCAAACAAAAGACTACAGATTTTAGTAAAGTGATATGTTATAAGTGCAATCAACTATGTCACATGGCTAAATTCTGTAAACTCAATAAGAAAATCCAAGAGATTGATCTTGATGAAGAAATTCGTCACAAAATCTAGTATCTTATTCTTGAATTGTTTGAATCTGAAGTCAGTTCATCTGAGGAATCTCTTCAACTAGATGAGTTAGCTACTACTAGTCCAAATACTAGTTTTGATTCTGACAATGAAAACCAGATTAAGTTTATTCTCGAAGTCATTAAGAACATTAATGATCCTAAAATTCAAAAGCAATATTTACTTCAACTTCAAGAGTTATTTGAAGCTTCTCAAACTTCTACCTCTGCTTTAAATTTCAGTCGAATCCCTATAATTTGACTACCATTCTTAACAGATAAAACCAGAACAAACCTTCAAATCTCTCCTTGCAAGATTTGCAATCTGAGATTAAAACTATTAAACTTGAGCTTAAAGAATTTAAGCTTAAACAATAATCTGATTCTGTTCTTTTACAACAATTGCTTGCAAAAGAAAATAAGGATAGTAGTTCTACCTCTGAAGAATCAGATCAACCTAGTAAAATCGATAAAACAACAATTTCAACCGAACTTGTTGATTTTCTAAATGTTTTAAAAGAAATCACTTCTTGTAAATATTTAATAAAAATTTCGATTGTTTTTTCAAAAGATTTTTCTCTAGACACTATTACTTTATTTGATACAAGTGCAGGCCTCAATTGTATTAAAGAAAGTATAGTACCTGATAAATTTCATAAGAACACTTCTGAAAAACTTTTGACTGATAATAATGCTAGATTAACAATCAAGGGTAAAACTGAAGCTTGCATTGTTAATCGAGATATTAACATTAAACATCATTTCTACTTGTAAATGATATTCATCATACTGTTATTTGGGAACTCCATTTATCAGTTTGATAACACCATATAAGGTAGGTTATCATGGAATATCATTTTCTGCAAAGAAGAAATACATTTTTAAATTTAGTGAAAAACCTAAAACTCAATATTATAAAAGCTTATAGAATTTATAATAATGAGATTAATAATTTTATTAAAACTAAATGAAACAAAACTTTCTGATTTAAAACAGAGTGCTTTTTTAAAACAAATTGAAAAACAACTTTCAAATAATATTATAAAACAAAAGATTTTTGATTTACAAAATCTCTTTGAAAAAGAAATTTGTGCTGATTTGCCAAATGTTTTTTGGGAACCTAAACAACATATGGTGGATTTACCATATAAAAAGGATTTTGATGAACGTCAAATTCCTACCAAAGCTAGGCTAATCCAAATGAATGCTGAATTACAACAGCATTGTAAATAAGAAATTTCTGATTTACTTAGTAAAAAGTTAATCAAAAAATCTCTATCACCGTGGTATTGTGCAGCGTTCTACGTAAACAATAACTCTCAAATAGAACGATGTGTCCCAACACTTGTGATTAATTATAAACCCTTAAACAAAACTCTAAAATGGATTAGGTATCCTATACCTAATAAACGTGATCTGTTAAACAAATTGCATTCTGCATTCATATTTTCTAAATTTGACATGAAATCTAGATTTTGGCAAATACAGATTGCTCCAAAAGACAGATATAAAACTGCATTTGGTCAGTACGAATGGAATGTTATGCCATTTAGTTTAAAGAATGCACTAAGTGAATTTCAGCGCATCATGAATAATATATTTGCTAATTATGCACATTTCATCATTGTTTACATTGATGATGTTTTGGTGTTTTCTCATACCATTGATTAGCATTTTAAATATCTTAAAGCATTTTCTTCATCACTAAGAAAAATAGTATTGTCGTCTCCCAATCTAAGATGTCCCTTTTTCTCAAACCCGTATTTGCTTCGTAGGATATTATATTACTTAGGGAACGATTACACCCATTGAGAGATCTCTACCCTTTGTTGATAAATTCCCAAATAAAATCCTTGATAAATCTCAACTCTAGTGATTTTTAGGCAGTCTCAATTATGTTGTTGATTCTATCCTAATTTGAATCGTCTTGCTTAACCCCTCACGACAGGCTTAAGAAAAATCTTGTTCCTTGGACTGATAAACATACTGCCATATTCAACAAACAAAAAACCAAGTTAAAAATATTCCTTGCCTTTCTATTACTAATCTTTCTGCTCCTAAGATCGTATAAACTAATGCTTTCTGATCTTGGATACTGGTGGAATTTTAAAACAAAATTTTGATGGACGGGAATGTATAATATAATACACTTCTGGACATTGGAATTCTTCTCAAGTAAACTACCCTACTATTAAAAAAGAGATTTTAAGTATTTTTTTTATGTATTTCAAACTTTCAATCGGATTTACTCAATCAAAAGTTTTTACTACGTATTGATTGTAAATCTGCAAAAGAAGTTTTGGAAAAAAATGTTAAAAATATTGCTTCAAAACAAATTTTTGTAAGATAGCAGGCTATACTTAGTATATTTGATTTTGACATTGAATATATTAAGGGAGAAAGCAATTTTGTGCCAGATTTTCTAACTAGAGAATTTCTCCAAAACAGATCATTTTTATCATGCCTCCAAAGAAAAATAAAACCAAAAAAGGAGACAAAGGTAAAACTCAGGTTTTTGAAGAAACCATTGAAAGCCCCCTAAAACCTAAACCAACCATTAAAAAGCTAATGGCTTCTGTCATTAAAACCTATAAACCCCTTGTCACTCCCTCTAATTTTAAACCTATTAAACCTAAATCCTAGATTGATATTGTTGAAAAGGAAGAAGAGGAAAAGAAAAAAGAAAAAGAGCTACAAGTCTAAAAATGAGCTGTAAACTAGCTCAAAACCCATAATACTTCATGTCCTCCAAAATATCTCACAAAATAAACCACAACTTGAAGAAAATAAACGCTCATGTATGATTTCTAAACCCATTTTCAAACAGAAAGAGATAGCATCATCTTCTTCTCAAGCTCCATCTCACAGTGATTTAAATAAAAACCTGTCTACTCCCAAGTGGACAGAGTATTTTTTAAAACCTGTTTTTCAAAATTTGTTTGTACAAGAAAATGGGTATGAATCTGGAATGCCCTCAGACACAGTAGAAACAGTTTTTGGTTACAAATGAGAATATAAACCTTGGGACTATAAAAAGCCCATATATTACTATATGGCCAAAACTCATATATTAATATATGGCCATTCTTTCTCAAACCCAACCTCCTTCAGTAAAATTTAAATTTCAAATCCTTGGTAAAAAGAATCTGTTTCTGTGTTTGACCCAGATAGAGATTATGACTATTCCACTTGCCAAATTTTAAATATCCTTAATCCGATTGATTTTGGTTTTGCATCTGGATTAGACACTTTTGATAAACCCTATCATGAAAAATATACCCATTCCCCATATTTCTCATATTGGGATTATCAACAAGCATGGTTCAATATCTTTTGTTATCAAAATAAGAAAAGAAGCCATACTTGGTTAATATATTTTGATAAAACCTTTAAACCTAACAATATTCCAAACTGGTTTCTACAATGATGAGTTTCTTTTGGTTGCATCCCAGATATTTTTGATCCTGAAATTGAACCCAGTTTTAAAATTTTTAAAACCCATTATATACCTTCAGAAAAGGAAGAGAAATTTCCTCCCATCTTTTCCTTCTATACCAACTTCTTTGTCCCATGGGCCGTAAAATGGGAATATGCATATACCCCACATAAAACAGGACTCATGTTGACTAGAAACTTTTATGTTCGATGGTGGATTCAATACAACATACCACCATCATTATCTCTTCTAGCAGTCGAAAAATGGTTGAAGAACCAACTCAAATCTTTGCCAGGAACTTCTAAACCCTAGAAGGTCATCATGAATAAAGAACATGCGGCCTTTCTTGCAGAAAAGTCTCATTAACAGAGTTGTCTTGCTGCTGTTAAAACTAGAGATGAATACCTTGCAATCATGCAGGCAATGTCTCAAGAAATGTCTCCTCCCACTTCATTTAAAAAGTTTGAAGGCAAAATTATCAGCCTCGCTCAAGATCATGAAGATGAGGAAGACAAAAAAGAAGAAGATGATTACATTGCTAATCATTCAATGTAAACTTTGTTGTGAATCTTTACAGTATCTGTTTTGTACTGTTTGTAATATTTACAAAAACACCACTGGTCATGAACAATAAAACACTGTTCACATAAATCACAAAAATACCACCGATTAGTAACAGTACTTTGATAGGTTCAATATTTACATAGGTTTATGCATAATTTATATATATATTTGGATAGTTTAACTATGTAAATATTGTGAATTGTGGTAAATTCTACTTCGGTTACTTCTTTTATGTTTTGTAGGACAATTGGACATAACCGAAGTATTTGACGCTTGGCAAAAGGAACCTATCGGGTTTGAAGGAGTAGAAACAAGCCGAGCACTAAAGAACCGAACCAAAAGTTTGGTTGGAAAGCTAATATGTGGTTGGTTTGGGTAGAATTTCACAGCTTTGCGCACTGCTTGGTATGTCAGCCATAACTTCCTTTATACAAGTCAGAATCTGATGATTCTTAAGCCGAATCGAAGCTAAGAGATAAAGCTACAACTTTTCTGTTTTGACGAACTTCGGATTCTACGTGGAAGGGGTCGAAATTTGGGTCCGTAGATACAGGGTCAAAACTGTCCAGAAAATTTATAAATCCTTTTCCGACTCAAATTTAGACTCTTTAGGGCTTATTTGAGGGAACTATAAATACTGAAGTTACAGAAAACTTAGAGGACTTTTGGGAGGCTATTCTTGTAGACACAAGACAGAGAAAAAGAGTAGAGAGTGAAGAGGAGAAGAGCATAAGAGAGGAATGCGAACTCGTCGGAAACGAGTTTTTCGATTCCTTTTCTTTCCCTTCTTTTTCTTTTGAACTTAATGATGTTGGATATTTATTTATCTTTGGTTTTTAGTATGAGTAGCTAGAACTCTAAACTAGGGCAAAAGGGATGTAGCCTAGTTTAGGGTTGGATTATTTGATTTTGTGGATGTTTAGATGTTCTTTTGATTTTATTGCGATTATCTGTTGAGAACCTGATTTGATTTATCTATTTTGTTCTTAAATATGCTTTTGTGCCTGGCCATCATGAAAGTAGTCATAGGATTTGTATTGAGATCGACAGATGAGACATAATCGTGCACTAAATAGATAAATATATGAACTTTGAGTCAGACATGAGATAAGTTTATATGATGTCGTTAAAATTTTATGTTCTTAATGGGTTTAATCTACTTTGTGTGAGTTCGAGAGGAGATCACAATTAGATTGAATACGGTTAGAGTTGCTCGACAAAGAACCTTGCAATCATGCAGGCAATGTCTCAAGAAATGTCTCCTCCCACTTCATTTAAAAAGCTTGAAGGCAAAATTATCAACCTCGCTCAAGATCATGAAGATGAGGAAGACAAAAAAAAAGAAGATGATTACTTTGCTAATCATTCAATGTAAACTTTGTTGTGAATCTTTACAGTATCTGTTTTGTACTGTTTGTAATATTTACAAAAACACCACCGTTCATGAACATTAAAACACTGTTCACATAAATCACAAAAATACCACCGATTAGTAACAGTACCTAAACAGTATTTTCAACTCTTATAAAACCAGGTCTCAGCTTCATTTGTAAGGTGGAAGTCTGAGTGTCTCCTTCTTTCTTCATCTTAAAATTCTCTCAAAATCTTAAAAACTCTCCCTTCTCTCTAAACACCCTAAGGCCTTCTTCTCCGGAAAGGTCCTTTCTTCAACAGGTCCTCTCTGCTTAAACTTTCTTTGTAAGTATCCATTTATGTAACTCTAAATTTCATTAATAAAAGTTCAATTTCTTTATATATTTTGCTTAAAAGCACCAGCGCGGACTGACTTAGCTACCCATCTGGTTGCAAATTATTTCGTTTAAATTATTTTATTTTCTATCATCTAACTCAGTGCTGGTTAAACCAGCCGACCTTATAAATTACTTTATAAATCTAAAGTATATAGGCTGGAAACCGGTACCTAGCTGTATGCTATTAACCCTCTGGTGTTAATAGACAGGCTGACTTCTGGTGTAACAACGCCACTGTACTTTAGACTCTGATCCTGTTTGTTGTCTAATTGTTTATTTTTTTAATTTTCTTCATATAGTTATTCTTTTCTACTTCCCTCTTCCGATCCAACTGATTGGATGGCCATTAGAGTGAGTAAAGTGACGTTTAGTTAAAATATGGGATTTAACTTACTTGGTGTAATTGGCTTAGTAGTGGGCTTGGATTTGTTGTTTCCTTTGTTTATACATGCACATAAAATGCTTTGATGGGTGCATCGATCATCGTTACTTATCTTGAGCCTGAGTCCTTTTCTAGATACGCATATCGTAAATATGTGATATAGTTAATTTATTATATGTTCCCAGTTGAGCCACCAAACCAAACCAATAGATCGATGTTCCTGCCGCAGCCAAAAAATGTGACCTAATTTTATGTTTTCATTTTTCTGTCGCGGAATATATATGGAGCATGGTTACCCAAAATAAGCTCTTAAAATGTACAAAGTTTAAAGTTATCCCTATCAGATGTGTGGTCCATATTGCAATTTCCTTCGTGCCGATGTTGCTTCTCTGTTTTTTTTTTTTTTTTTTGCAAAAGAATTTTTTCTCTCTGTTGATATTTGATTACCACCGACTTTAGATAGTTTTTTTCATGTTTATTGAGAAACAGTTTGAGCCGTAGGATATACAATAAAATGCAACCTTATTTTATCTACAAAATTTTTTTTTTATTTCAGTCAATGGTTTGAATTTAAAATCCCTCTTCTAGAATATTAACTTTTGGGGATTACTAGTTAGGATATTCTCTTAGGGCGGTATATGATACAAAGTAACATAGTATAATATGTACTAGTCTTATATTACATAAAATATAATGAGATGATATTAACTTATCTTATATTATTCTATATTATACCATATATGAAATACACCTTTAAAGAATAGTAGATAACAGAACATAATTATGTAAAAATTTCAAAATCATTACTTAATTACTGAAGAAAAAAAGAAATGAAATTCCGTCGATTTCCAACCAAATAAAATAAACAATCTTTGCTGGGAATGAAAATGAGACACGGAGGATCCATGCACCTATCTACCAGCTCTTGTGGATGATTGATAGATGGGTATATGCAATGTTGGCCTCACCTCCACCATTTAAATTCCCTTATAGTGACTAATTCATTGGCTTACAGCTTATATGTGGAAACCACCACCTAAAAAAAAGCATCATTAAAAAAACTCCAACAGTGCTCCGATAAGTTGGGCATTTATCATGTCGAACACATATATATAAAGTTATCAAATTCATAGTCTAGTGACTTCCATAACATATTCTCATATAATTAAGCATCAAATTCGTGTTTGCAAGAAACATTTTTGCCATGCCACTTGGCATATTGGTCACAAATTTTACTTCATTACAGCACATTAGTATCAACTTTTCCCTCTTTGTAAACACACGTATCTCTCTCACTTTATTTTCCCCTAAATGCTCTCGGCTGATGTCTAAGCAATCTCAATAATGCAAAGAAAGAACTATAAGAAAAGATGTTGAATATCAGTTTTGGCTTTGCAATTTTTTATTAGCATGAATGTGTTGGGCTCTGATTCTACGAAGAATTGGTTTAACTGGGTCTTAATTTGTCAAGGTCTTAATGAGTAATGAATTACGTAATAATAGTACATAATTCTTCACTTTGTTAGTCTTTTTTATATCAGGTGCAGTCATAATTTGATTCGTGAACTCTTAAAACAATAAAAAAGATTTTACAAGCAAACACCACACTATTCCTTCTAAGTAATTCTCTAGTTTTGTGTAAATGAGCTAGATTTAGCTAGATTCTTAACCTGAAAGTCTTTTGTATTGTATATGCAAATTGGCCTAGCTAGGCTATGATATTGTAAATTCCCTAGCCAAAATACCATAAAAAAATAAAGCTAGGATCCGGTTCTATAGCTCTTATATATATATTAACAATAGATTTCAATATATTATAACAAAATACCACTCCATGATCATTCATTGAACTAAAAATTAAACACTCTATATATTTTTATTATCCTTCTCAATAACACCTTCTATCCCCAATAGAAAAATAAGAAAGATCATGCTGCTTCATATGATATACTTCCAAGTTAAAAGATACAGACACGGTATACATGTAAATGAGGCAGCCAGCAACTGACTCGGTGGACTGCCCTTTTCAAGGGGAGGAGCACCAACAAAAGCACCAACAAAGCAAATCATGCAAGATTATGTTAGAACATTGCAATTATATATAAAAGACTGAGAAAAACATATTATACGGGAGTTGTACAACACATTGAATCTTGTCGAATACCACACTCTCTTTAGATATATTCTGACTGTTGCCAGCCTTACATTTTTGGTGCTTTTGATGGGACAAATATGTGACCTTATAGGTTGGATCTTATATAATTCCTTTCCTAATATGTCTACTAGCTAGGCCTTCCAAGAAAGTTTGATAGAACTGTTTTGGATTTCATGAAATTTTCTACTATCGAATCGTTGCAACAAAAATTACTTTGTTGTATAAATTGGATTTCATCGCCGTGTCAATGTACTAAGTTCATTTTAGAATTCTTTTTGTCAACAATTCCGACTGATACTTATTAAGGCCCATAAAAATGGATAATTCATTAACTATTTTCTTTTTTCAAGCATCAATACATGTTTTGATATTTTGTATGCCGATTAGTATCCTAAATACCTCAAGATTAATAATTTTTGTAATAAAACTGATAATTTTTACAATAAATATTAAAATCTGTTATTTTTTTTTATTACAAATGTTATCAGTCTTGTTATAAAAACTATTAATTTTACTTCATTTTAGATACTAATCAAGACATCAAATATCAACGCACACACATTTTCTCTTTTTTTTTCTGCGGAAGAACTCATGTATATATTACCTAGCATAACAATTCAATAATGTACTCGGGATTAAGTGGGTCTAGACCATTGTTACATATATGGCCTTCAATGAAATTGTTTTTATGTCAAGGGAATCGAATTTAAAAACCTAATTGCCAACAAAATCTCGTTAATCACTTCATACTATTATGACATCCAAAAGGTTGCCATTTTTACATCTCAAACTGCATTCCATTTCGAGACTGAGATGATATATGTAGTATATTAGCCACGGGTAAATAGTTGACTTGATGGGTCATTCTGATTTCTATTTGAATATGTACCAGCAACTTCCTACATGTTTCCGCAGGGCCAGGATCCTGGAATTTCATCATGCCTTATCCATACATGCTGGCTGTTGAAGCACCGTGCTCGATTTTAAGTCCGTGCGTATGATATTTATTCGATAATAGAGGTGACAAAATTTGTTTAGGGCTGGGAAAGCAGACCGGCTTTTATTTTAGGAGGCTGTGGGCCTCCTTTCTCCTTTTTTTTTTTTTTTTTTTCGCCCCTTCTCTTTTAAATGTACGTGAATCGAGTGACATTTGGTCTATATACTCTGTGATTTAAGTCGTTCAAAATTCGATTCAATTTACCAATGAAATTTCTATTTTGACTCTTTTTTTTTTAAGTGAGTGTAAGTTATTTATAATTTTACACTATATAATAAGTGGAGTATACTTAAATAAAAATATTAAAAATAATATTTGGATGATATTAGATTATGAATTTGTTTTACTCACTAAAAAAATAAGTAAAATTAGTAAGTGTCCAATCTAATATGTATTGACTAAAGAATTAATAACACATAACTTGAAATTCTTAAATATCAAATAACACGAAACTCAAGTAGCCTAGATCCAAAAGACCTAAAATCTAATTAACTTGAAACCTAAGTAAATTGAAACTTGAAAATGCCAACCTAACTCAAGTCGAAAACCCAAAAAGTCAGAACTTAATACATTTAAAAACCAATGAACACTACCCTCCGTGGCCTGTAATCTCAAATACCTAAGATTTGATAAACTTAAAACTTGATGAACCCAAATTTGAAATATTCAAATTCCAAATGACCTGAGATTCAATTAAGTCAATACCCAATAAACTCATAATGCAAAATACTCAAAATTCGAATGACTCAAGACTTAAAACAACTCGACCTAAATATGACTGGTCTTGTGATTTGTCACCTCTAGATGACGTGTTCATTTGCTGAAAATATCTTGGCTTAGGGTCAAGCATGGTGAAAATATATTGAGAGCAGGCAATCAATAACTCATCAACATAAGAAAAACGCAGACAGGAATGTCCAGTAGTCCTATGTATAATACATCTGAGCCAGCATTCTCAGCAAATATTGTACATCCCTCGTGCCTAACAAATTTCTATAACTTGTACTTTTCTGTTGGAGGGATTCCTTTAGCAACCTTCCTGAAAATATTGACTGTCGTATTTGTCCTAAATTGAAGCTCTTAATAGAGTCTACATAGATCTTGCCTAGTGCAAATTATTGCCGCTCTGTTTTATTGTTTAACGGATTAGGACAAATACTATGTCAGCAAATTCCTCACATGTTTAATTTGTTGGGGTTGGGGATGGAAGAGGGAAAGAAGAGAAAAGGACACACACTTTGTCTAAATCATAGCTCAACAAAAAAGAGTTGTAATTTATTACTAGCTGCTCGAATCTCTTCATGAAGAGGACGTCTAGGCTTTGGAATTCTCGTCTGGAATCTGTTGAAAAAGAGAAAGAAGAGGAAAAAGGCTTAAATGGAATTGCACCTAGTAAGTCTTTTGAAAGGAAGGGCTATCAAAATTTGGTCGTAGTAGATAACATTTATAAAGAAGGAAAATGTTACTAATTATAACAAATTCTGTAAATAGATCATTCAGACTTACCACACTACGAAATTATTTCATTTTATGTTTCATGCTTTTGCGGTTTACCAGTGCAAAAACAGCAACCAAAAAAAAAAAAAAAAGAATCATTGTATGTTGCATGAAAAAATACGCTTGTGTGACTTGTTGTAAGATATATTAATTTTATTTTTTTACAAAAAATGAGTATGAAGAAAGACTGAGCCTTGTGCCAGTTAAAAAATATTGTATCAATATACTTTATTCATATGAAATTTTCATTGTACCTATGTCAGAGCCAAAGTTTAGAATATCTTCACTGAATCGGATCATACAACATAAATATATACCTCGCTAAGACTCATTAATGAGAGTTAAGTTTCGAATTTACAACTTCTTTGACCGAATTTTACCCACTTGACAACCTGAGGCCACCCATAGGGGCTAAGATATATTTATGTGTATAGCATTTTCTAATGGAGAAATACAGCTATGCATGTGCTTTTAATTGTATCACATTCCCCCATTCTTTATTTTCTCCTGTAAGTGGTGGCCAGGTCAGGCTTGCGGTGCCAATGGGACTTGGCGACTATCCTCCTGTGCTGTCTCCCATTTTGCCCTCTCTTGGCCATTGTTTGTCAGTGTCCCGACACACACAAGCAAAGCACACGTGCGATACACACGTGGGGCAAGAAGAGCACAGTGTAGTTAAGCAATAAATATGAAATTAAAAATCAAGACATATAAAATTATGAAAACATAAAAAAATTCTAAAAAAAATCCAGATTCTTTTTTCAAACTTATGTCTTTTTTTTTTTTTTTGTAATTTGCATATTTTTTGAATTTTAGATTTTTTGTAATTTTTTTTATATATTTTGTATTGTTGAATTTTTTATGAGTTTTTGAACTTTCAATTTTCTTTGATTTCATTTTCTTAGAATTTGTCACGTCTTTGATGATGTGATATCCATGTTATGTTAAAATTTGGCGTGATTGTCATGTGTCTGTTTATTTCTATATTTGAATTATTTTGTGTTTAAAAAATAAATATTAAGTTTTTAAAAATTTTTAGTTTTCCTATATATGCACTAAATATAGAAAATTATTTTTGTAGAATTCTCAGTCCCAAATAAACAGTAAAAAAATTATTTTTATATGAAAATATTATTCTTACAGGATAATTTTTATTGAATGTTATTTTTAACAAAACAGACGGACCTTAAATCTTTGTTGTTGTTGTTGTTGCTGTTGTGGGCCTGCTAATTAATGTGATTTAGAAGGAAAAAAAATTATTAAGACTCTTAAGAGAAAGTTGGTGGACGAAAACAATTTAATGGGAAAATTTTAAAAGAGAGAGGGCCATAAAAAAATTGAGAGGGGCAAAAGATAAATGTAGTGGGGAAATTTTAAGATTTAGTTTTAAATATGAGGACCAAAATGAGACTTAAGATTCCCCCCTCCGCCGGACAAATGGTTTTTTCTTTTGGGTTTTGGAGAGAGTTAAATTAGACACGTTAAATGGGCCGGACGGCTCGTAAGTTGGTTCGACTTAGTCAATATGGGTTCATAAGTCGCATTGTATAGTATCAGATTCAGGTTAAACACGACAAATGCTATAATTGGATCTGGGCTTATATTTTTTGATCTATGGGTTGGGTCAAGAACGACACATGATGGGTTAGGGTGGACACGATCCAAACACGGCTCATAAATGGGTCCAGCACAATCCAAGTACGAGTCTTTTTAAAAATGAGTTTCAAATTAATATGGGAAGAAGTAGGCAACAAAATTTGAATTATGGTTCAAGACGATAAAAATCTCAGCTTTTTCCACTAAATTAAGAGTAAAAGTTTATATGTTTTCTCTACTCGTAAATTTTATTTAATAAATTAGAAGATATCACAATTTCATAAATTTCTTTTTTTCTTAAATCATAAATTATAAAAGTTAAAGACAATATTTATATGATATATTTATTTAAATGTCAACAAAAAGTTATATATAATATATTGATGCTTATTCAAACAATTTAAATTATTTTATATTTTTAATAAAAAATTAAATAAAAATTAAAGAGGAATTATTGATTGTATAATATGACTATAAATTAAAGAATATTTTTACTTGTATTTAAGAAGAAAAACTAGAATTATTACTAACAGCTATAAAGTAGTCATGAGCGACTTCACAATAAAAAAGGAATTGTGTAACTCGATTTAAATACGATTCATGGCCTAAGTACATCATAGTTTAGGCATGATTAAAACTTAGACACGATACAGTAAACGATCCAAGCACAATATGGTAAGCGGTTCGGGCATGACACGATAAGCAACTCAAGTATGGCAAAACACAAACCTATAGTACCTAGGCTTATGGGTCGTGTTGGGATCACTATCCAAATTTTAGAGCACAACGCAACATGAGAAATAAATGAGCCGTGCCAAAATACGACACGGAATAAGTGAGTTTCAAAAAATTTAGGCCATGCCTAGCTCGTCACGAATCATTTTATATGTCTAGTTTAATCAATATAAAGAGAATGAAGAAAAGTGCAGTAAAAATCGAACTTTTAACTGCACTCTTATCCAATAACATCATTGACCTTTTACACTAATACTTAGAATCCTACTGGCTAATATTAATCCACCCTTGTTTTAGCTTCCCCAATAGAAAATTTAACAATACAATATTTCTTTCTGTTCCAAAAGATTAATAAAGCTATTAGCACCTTTGTTATTATTTTACCGTTATTATTAACAACACTTTTTTTTGTTAGAGTTTTTTATTTTATTTTTTTCTTTTGGGTTTTATGTTAGAGTTATGAATATATCATTTATACAGTTATTGACGTCATTAGTTTCTTCGCCGGCAAATTTTCTAATTTGATTTATCTTTATTTTTTTTATAAATATAATTCATTTATAACTTACGTTACGTTCATAATTCAATAGTTAGAATTAAATTTTTATTCTAAAAATTTCAAGTTATAAAGTAAGGATATAAGAATTATAAAACTGAGAGAGTTATTTTATTGTATAGCTATTAGCTTAATAGGTCTCTTAATAAATTAAAAAAAAATTACGCAATACATAAGTGGAGTACACTGAAATAAAACATTAAAATAAATTTATAACAATTTACCAATTCTTTTGTGCAACCAATTGATATAATATTTTTAACAAAAATAAATGTATTATTTATTAATTTTTACTATAAATATTAACTTTTTAATTATATATATAAATTTATGGGTTGGTTATTATACGTCTATGTCACGTTTAATTTTTTGCGTATAGGACTCTTATACAGAAATGAGGACAAAATGTAAGACTATGCCACGCAGGATGGTGACTGGACAGCATGGAGTGACGCAACAGTTGAGGAAGGAAGCAATAAGGCTCCTGGGCGCTACTTGCTAATCCAAACTTCTCAGAGAACGGCCTTGGCTTTTCTCTCCTACTCTCCTTCCCAAACTCCTTATTAAACTCACTCCTCCCTCCTTCCTCTTCTCATTATCAATCAACAAACCCCACCCTCTCTCACAGCCAAGTTATTGGACCACACTTCCTTCAGGTTCCAATAATTCTTAATTGAGGAGCCAAAAGACAAAAAATACCACATTTTAATTTCTTCCAATTGATTGGTTACTTGCACTCCAAACATGCCACTGCCTTCTCCTGCTTGTCCGCCTGTTCCTCAACACCAAACTGAAAAATCTACAATTGAGCAACAACAAGGTCTAATTTTCGACGCGGCGGTTCTTCAACGCCAGTCCAACATTCCCACTCCGTTCATTTGGCCCGACCATGAGAAACCGTGCCTGGATCCCCCAGAACTTGCAATTCCCCCCATTGAGTTGGCAAGCTTTTCATCTGGAGACCCTTCTGCAGTTTCAAAAGCCTGTCGACTGGTAAACGAGGCATGCAAGAAGCATGGATTCTTTCTGGTTGTCGATCACGGAGTCGATTTGCAGCTCATAGCCAAGGCTCACGAGTACATGGACATGTTCTTTGGCATGCAGCTCGAAGATAAGCAAAAAGCACAGAGGAAAACAGGCGAAATCTGTGGATATGCCAGTAGCTTCGTTGGCAGGTTCTCGTCCAAACTTCCATGGAAAGAAACACTTTCTTTTCGATATTGTGCTGACAATCGGTCCTCCGCGAACATTGTCCAAGAATACTTCTTGAACGTAATGGGAGAGGATTTCAGAGATTTCGGGTGAGATAAAAAAAAAAAACAGAAAAGAAAAAAACAAGTTTTTCTATTTTAATGAATGAGAATATGTTATAACAGAAACTTGGCCTACCTATTAAACTACATCTAACGTTATTTGGCGTAGGAAGGTGTACCAAGAGTATTGTGAAGCCATGAGCAATCTTTCACTTGCAATCATGGAGCTTGTGGGAGTCAGTCTGGGAGTTGGAAGGGACTATTTCAGAGAGTTCTTTGAAGGAAATGATTCCATAATGAGATTAAATTACTATCCCTCTTGTCAAAAACCTGATTTAACTTTGGGAACTGGGCCTCACTGTGATCCAACATCCTTGACAATTCTCCATCAAGATCAAGTCTGTGGCCTCCAAGTTTTTGTCGATGGAAAATGGCGCTCCGTCAATCCTCGTCCGGATGCGTTCGTTGTCAACATCGGTGACACATTCATGGTAAGACCAGCATAGTCTTCAGTACCTGACGTTGTCTGTTAATTACCTTTGCAATGGCAATTGCATATATATCTCTAGTCTAATCTAATGACTAGCAACTGTGCTGTCAACTAGCAACAATATGCCCAGAAAACTTGCCAATTTGTGGAACCATTTAGACTGAAAGGTAAAATTCTAAAGTTGGTAGTCCAAATTCACAGTTGTTTACACTTGCAGATGAAGTTCATGAACTAGAGCATTTTAAGCTTTTTGACAAGTCTATCAGCCGCCTTTCCGCGACCAATTATCAAAGACTTTTCTGTTAATGAGATGGTGTATTTGCAATCCAATTGTGTCGTACTAATTAAGATCTTACAGGCGCATTTAGACAGAAAAAAAAAAAAAACTCAGAAAAATTATTGATCAACGACGGAGGTCACTGTCACTTGGTAGGTAATCTATCAGTTGTTAATGTATTTGGTTCAAACATGAAAGTGATATGGCAAATAAAATTGTTTAAGAATCAACATTCCCCTAAAGTTGTTGATTGCTAATTTATTTCTAATGTTAGAATGTTAATTTTATTATCATTCAGGCTCTATCAAATTCCTTTTTCAAGAGTTGCTTGCACAGAGCAGTGGTAAACAGTACAACAGTGAGGAAATCCCTTGCCTTTTTCCTATGTCCAGGAATGGACAAGGTGGTGAAACCACCAGGGATATTGGTCGACCCCAAAAATCCAAGGAGATATCCGGACTTCACTTGGCCAAGTTTGCTAGAATTCACGCAGAAACATTACAGGGCCGACACAGAGACCCTGGAAGTCTTCACAAGCTGGCTTCAACAGAAAAACAACTATAATTAGATGCCAATTCATGGTGGATCTACAAGGAAAAAGGCAACAGAAACACCAAAAGATAAGTCAGGTCTCTGTAATTCATAGCTGTTATCATGTTTGTGATGGATCAAATTGTATAAAAGTAGCAACTTGTTGAAGGAATAAAAATTGGATGGGCTCCATGTTTAGCATCTTCCATCTGTGTCTCTCTCTATCCTTTTTTTTTTTTTTTCCCCCTATTCCATCAATAAAAGTTACTGGATTCTTCCCTTTCCTCACTGATTGAAGACAACCAAGTTCGCTGGTGCCTCGACTGTCTGTGCTTTTCTTGCAAACAGTCCTCAAAGATTCAGACAGAAGAAATTTTGTCTCAAATAGTATAAAAATCTGAAATGCTGATTTAACCCAAGTAAAACCTGAAAGGAAAAAAGTTTATGAGCATACATATTTTGCCAAACAATTTGGTCATATTATAACAATATTCATATTTTTTACAACAATAATCATATTTTTTGTAATAAAAATTTACATTTTATTTTTTTGTTGTAGAAAGTATGTATATTATTACAATATGACCAAATTATTTGACAAATTTGTATGCCCATATAATGACTCTCAAACTGAAAACTACTGGCGGTGGTCTAGCTTTCCATATGCCTAATGATCCTAATATTCAAGTACACAAAATGAGAAGGAAGAAGGGAGAAGGAAGAAGACTCTCGGGCATGCTTTTTCCAAATTTCCGAGAAATTAACTTTTTTTATTGATATTCATTCCCTCTTAACGGAGTTTTATACAAGGATAAGTTTACATTTGGGCTATCAACTTTTGTTTAGTCTAATTTTAAGTCTTTATCTACAAAATCATTTAAATAGAGGTAGTATCCCTACAAAAAGTCCATAATTGAAATCTTCCATTCATCCATCCGTTAAATGTCGACCTGACAATCTAGTTAGATGCTTGTGTTACAAGTTGACTATGATTTATGAAAAATAAGCTGATGTGGACCAAAGAGAATGACGTGGCAGTCCAAGTTAAGGTTACTAACTTTTGTTTTCCTGCAAAAGGAAATTTCTCTTTCCTTCCATAAAACTTGAGTTTCTGATAGTGTTATCATAACCGAATCAATCGTCGAATTAAAAAAATTAGTGATTTAAGATTTAACTGATTTAACATATTTAACCTAAGGTTGTTCACTACCAATAAAGTCGATAAAACTTAGTTGTTCGGCTCGATAAAAACACGTTTGAGCTCATTCAGTAATGTAAATGAACGATACTCGAGTTTTAATTCAAGGCTCATTTACTCAACAAGTTGAGCTTGAAGAAGAGGTTGTTCAGCTTGTTTATATTCTTGAACAAATCGTTAAAGACTTGGTAGAAGCTCGATAAGATGCCCAGTATAATGTTCGATAATATACTTGAAAATATATTCGATAATATGGTCGTTTACTGATTATCCTTGTATTGAATGTTAATTTCAAAATTTTTTAAAAAAATTTACACTCAAACGAGCCAAGCTTATGTCGAGCCGAGCTTATGTCGAGCTCGAATTAACAAAAATTTGGGAAAAAAAATTAAACAAGTCGAGTTCGAGCCGAACTCAAGCTTTGTAGTTTATTATTGAGCTGAGCTCGACTTAATTCATTAACGAACCGAACCTAAACATACAAAAACTCGACTCGGCTCAACTCGTTAACAACCCTAGTTTAACCCATGTTTGAATCGATAGAGTCAGTGTTTAATAATAAATATATATTTATCAAATTAATTGAGAAAATAATACTTATAAATGGTGATTAGATATTAATTTCTTAGTTTTAAAGATTAAATTGAAATTTTAATTAAATTTAGAACTTAAATTATGATTTAAAAAATTTGAGGTCAAATTATAATGTTTGTACTTGTTGGCTAGGTTTGATTGGTCTAACCAGTCTGGTTTTTACTAGTTTTTGACTGATTTTGACTTGTTCCTTAATCCCTCAGGTTTAAAGGCAAAACTAGGACGGACCTCGAATTGGTTCACAGTCGAACTGGTTGAATAGACTAGTCCAGTTCAATTTTGACAATTATGTCTTCTAAAACACACACACTCTGTGTCTCCCTCACTCACTTTCTTGCTTCCTCTCTCTATCTCCAACTATTGCAGTTGGCACCAAATTGAAAATTAGTACCTACCCAAACAATTTAGTCTCTTATTAGAGTTACATAAAAAATAAAAAAAAAAAGGAGAATCAACTAATTGAGCATTAATTTGGTTGATACTAGCTTGAGAAGGGGGAGAATGAGCATAGGAGAGACAAAAACAATTAAGAAGAGAGCTAACCTTGCAATGGAGTGCTATGGCAACCATCCAGCAATAGTAAAGACTTCATGGATAGATATTTTATGTTTAAAATTTATAACTTGCAAATGCACGAATCAATTAGAACAATAATAAGCACACCCCAAGGTCGTTTTCCAAGGAATTGTGAAATAATTCAAATTTGTAACTTGAAAGTTACTGATTTTAAATTAAAAACAAATCAATATGTTAGTGATCAAAAATTACTTAAAACTTATGAGAACTACTGAACTAAAACTTTTAAAACCCAAAACATAAATTTACAACTAACAAATGAACAAATTTAGGTACTTAGCTTACTGTCCTTACATGCATAGGCACAACACTTAATTAAAACATTAAATATTTTTTAATTCAGGTTATAGAAAAATGTACCTATGTAATTAATTTTTTGATGTGAAGTTAGAAATTTATATAGTGTTTTAAGAGCAAGAGATCAAAGCAATTTATCTAAATTTCCAATGAATTATACGTAGACTCTTGTTTATTTGGACTATTTTAATTTGAGGTTGATGTACCTATCAAATTAAGTCTCTATATTGTGCTAATCAAATTGGCTAGATAATATGAACAAACTAAATTGCAAGTTCAATAAACAAGATATAAACCTAAATCAATTAAAATCAAGCATTCATCCCAACATAAAGGAGGCTTACTAAGCACACACCTAAGAAATAGTTTAACTACTCATGATTAAATAAACTAAACTCATAACAATTAATAACATCAAAAGAAGTAGAATCCAAGACATGATTGCTAGTCTATCTTCTTCAAAGATGACTTCCATTCATTCATTGTCTTTAAAGGATCGTCCACTTTCTTTTGAAACCTTAAAAGTGCAGCTCTCATCCCCTGCCTCTCTTTTTTGCCTCTTTTTATGCCTTGTTATAGTAGAGCGACCCCTTTTCAAAAGTTAGGATTTTCTTCTTTAAGGTCAACTTCTGGACAAATTTTGTCATGTCATTTATAGTTATGTTTTTACCCCTATAGACATAGAATCAGGATTCACTAAAGAAAGAAAGTTGTAGGTCTGTCTTTTATCTTTAATTTGACTCAGGAATCACACAATTTCGATGTGTATAGAAGAGTCATAACGAAATTATTGAACTACACATAGAATAGACAAGAAATTCCTTAATTAGGGTAAGATTTTTAATCAAGAATTAATTTTAGTCAAAATAATCCCGACATACGACTTGATGCCAGAATTGTATAAAAGTTCAATGAAATCTGTGATCACGTCCTGACACATGATTTTGAGTGGGAAAATCTCTATCCACAAAATTTATGCCAAAGTTGGACCTAGTTGAGACTGTCTTAACCTCTGGTCACTAAAATGGCCACAACTCATTATATAGGTCTTGATTAACGTGTCGTTTGTTGCATATGAAACTAGACATCTGTAACTTTCCAAAAATATATAATTCATTAATCTTACATATCCAAATAGTCAGTTACATCTTTTCAAATTTAAAATCAATGTCACAAATTCGGACCAGACCGATCTGTTCAACTAGTCAGACCGGTGACCAGTCCTAGTTTTGGTCTAATCTATTCTTTAAAACAAGGAGGTAGACAGACCGAGAAAATACCAGTCAACTAGCCGGTTTGATCGGTGACCCAGTGAACTGGTGCCGGATCAATTGGGTTTTGCCAGGTTGGTTCAAAAAAATAAAAAGATAAAAAAGAAAAAACGATCACGTTTTATTCTTCCCAACCTTGCTATCTTATTGGAAATCTAAATAATCAGTTTCCTATTATCGTAAAACTTATCAAAACCCATTTGTTCGACTTGCTTTGAGTCTTTTATCTTCAAGTTCCTCAGTCTGCCACCTTTGTCTACACTCTATAGTGTTAGTCCATCACCATTGTCTACCGTCTTCTAGCCGCCACCGCACTCTTTAATCTTCCTCTGCCAGAAAGCCCAAAAAATTCCACTTTTAGCTCTTTTTCATCTCTTTTTCTCTCTCATATGGCCCTTTCTACAATATTTGTTGGAGCCAACGAAGCAAGCAACGGGCTTCTGAATCTCTGTCTCCCAAGTAAGTAATACATAGCTTCTAATTTTTCTTCTTGCGTTCTTCTAATTTGGTTGATTGCCTGCCCTATCAATTATGCATAGTACTATAGTATACCCTATGCCCTTTGTTTTAATCTAAATGACCATTTATTCGGTTTGTTTTTTATTTCACAAAATCTTTAGAGTAAAACAAAACCCTTTCTCAGACTCATAATTCGAGGAATTTGGGATACCCTTTTGGCTTAATTTTATATTTAGGTTTTGTTGATTTGTCTAGTTTTCAATGTATATACCACATATGTGGCTTTTTTTTTTTTAATTTTTCTTTTCATAGACTCATGATCAGTTAAATGTGAAAGGAAGATATGTTTGGTTGCTTAGAAGTGATGTTTTCAGTGTATATACCACTTGTTTTATTTTCAAGATGATTTTTTGATTAGAATCTAGAATTTTAATATGAAAATGTCTTTTTTTGGTTCTTCTACTATGAAGTATGAACAACGGGAACAATGTTGATTCTTTGCAGCTTTTGTTGGTCAGCAGTTTTAGTATTTGCCTGAAGATTGATATTTTTTGTAAAAACTTTATAGTCTAATAATTTCTCAAATTATACTAATTCTAATTTTCTCAAATTAGTAGATAGTGGAGAATTCAAATGCTCAATCTCAATCATCTGAAGAGCAATCAACATCTACACCCAACACTCAATCCGTTCGTCAAGCGAATGATACTGGATGAGAACATTGTACTAAATATCAAGGGGTGGATGCTAAAGCTGTTTATACTTGTCTTTATTTTAGTAATAATTTCAAGGGTGGGAAAATTCATAGAATGAAGCAAAATTTTGCTGGAATTAGAGGTTAAGTTGCACCTTGTAAAAAAGTTCCTCATAATGTTAGACTACAAATCAATGAGTAAATTAATCAAGCATCCCAAAAGAGAAAATAAGCTAAAGAGACTACTAAAAATATGTCTGGTGATGATGCTTATGATTATGAATTGGAACAAAGAGAGAATGATGTGGTGGAAGTAAGTGCTTATAAAGGAAAAACAAATTTTACGAAACAAGGGAAAAAGAAAAGCTAATGATGGGATTGGGACCTTTTTTGCTCCTAAGAAAACTCCTGGATCTCAACCAAGCTTAAAAAGTGTTTTGGCTGGGAAAGAGGCTAAAAAGAGAGCGGATATGGCATCGGCTTGGTGGATGCTTGACATTTACCATATTTTCAAATTGCATTGGATGCTAGTATTGCAATCGGACTTGGGTATAAATCTCCATCTTATAATGATGTGTGTGTTAATTTGTTAAGGGATTGCGAAAAAGAGTGTTAGTTACTTGTTGATAACTATAGGGTCAAATGGGCTTCAAGTGAATGCACTATAATGGCTAATGGTTGGAAAGATAAAAAAGATAGAATATTGATTAATTTTTTGGTATATTGCTCAGAAGGAATTTCATTTATGCAATCTGTTGATGCTTCTGATGTTGCCAAAGATGCTCAAATTTTTGTGCAACTTGCTTTTAGAAATAGTAGAATGGGTTGGTCCTCATAATGTTGTTCATGTTGTTACAGATAATACATATATGTAGCTGCTGGAAAATTGCTTCATGCGAAATATGAGCATGTTTACTGGTATCCTCGTGCTGCTCAATGCTTAAATCTTATTTTGAAGGATATTAGTAACATGCCTCAAAAGTTGACCTTGCATCACGTGCTGCTGTTATTACACAAGATTTGTGTACAATCATTCTTTTTTGTTTTTTTTTTTTTTGGGCCTTGTTGAGAAAGAAACATGATTGGAAAGAAATTGTGCGTCCTAGACCAACTTGATTTGCTGTTACTTTTATTACGTTAAAAAACACTTATGATCACAAGTAAATATTTCAAAACTTTATGACTTGCACAACTTTTACAAGTCATAAACTTGTATCTCAGACAACAAATTTTGGGAAGATTTTTTAGTAATTATGAAGATTGTTGGTCCAATTATAAGGTTGTTGCGTATTGTTGATTCTGATGAGAAACCTTCTTTGGGCTATCCTTATCAGGGTATGTATAGAGTTGTTGATGGAATTAAGAAAATTTTTCTGCATAAGACAAAGATTCTAGACACCTTTTACACAAGTGATTGAACAACATTTGGATAAACATTTTGTGGAAGACCTACATGCAGCAACATATTTCCTCAACCCAACTTTTATTTATGAGGAAGATTTCTATGAGACAGTTCAAGTTATGAATGGCTTTCATGGGTTGCTTGAAATTAAAAGTATTTGTGATGATGAGATCTCAGCCATGAAGGAAATTTGAATACATTGGGGACATCAAGGAACTTTAATAGACAGGCTGCTTGTAATTATACCAAAACAATTCAACTTGGTAAGTTATGAATTGTTATATTTAATTTTTAACTACATAAGAATTTTATTGGTTGATAATTTCTTTGTTTTGAAATGTAGATGAATGGTGGATCTTATTTGGACATGGTGCTCTTAATTTGTGAAAAACTCTTTTCGCATCCTTAGTCAAACAGCTTCTACTTCGAAATGGATTGGAACATCAGAGACTTAATAAACTCACACAAACCTCTTTAAAGAGCATACATTTCAATGCTCATAATAGGCAAAACACTCTCAACTCACTTCATTAGATGTTGGTGAGTTTAAAACTAATCATCACATAAGAGAAATATAACACACTTGATTACCAGTTAGTAATAAATGAAAATGTTTAAAGCAAATGTTTATGCCTAGCATTCTCCCCTAAAATGATCCTCTGCATGCACATTGTAGGGTTAATGCCCCTATTTATTATCTAACATAGGAAAAATAATCCTGCATCAAAAAGCTCCAATATCTTTTTTTTTTATTACATCTTATATTTGCGTTAAGTCTCCTCTAAGCTACTGTAAGCTATCTAGTATTCTCCCCTAAAATGATCCCTTGCATGCACATTATAGGGTTAATGCCTCTAATGTTAGAAATGGTTTATTCAATATTATTCTTAAACACACTAAGTACTCAAACTAAACTTCTTTTTTGAGAATAGATTAAATTTGAAGCAATAATAGCTAGATATGTGTCTCCCTCTCTTGTAACTCCTTCAGTTCTAACTTAAGTGTTAGGCCTTTCTCTCTAACTGAAGGTGATTTAAGAAATTTTAAGGGTTGTTTATATTCTTTCTCTTCAATAACTTTGATTGCCTTATCCAACACATTATGATACTCTTGAATTTCTTGCTCATTTTTATTCTTCACTCTTTCGACAATTAGTGTAGATTCTAATTAATCATCTATCATATAGTACAAATATGTTTTGTAAACTAATGATTCAAAACAAATCAATGTATGAGGATTCATTACGTGAAAAATAAGATAAAAGAGTACAAGAATTAAACACTCAAAATTCAACAATCTCTCTTTAAACTGTCATTGCCAACTTCCCATCATAAATATCAATCCTAGTCTTGGTAGTTGTCTTGAATTGGCAGCCAACAAGACTAATGGGCTCTTTGCCTGAAGATGGGGCATCTTTCATATCCATTTCTACAAAATCGACTAAGACAATAAACTTATCCACTATTATCAGCAAGTATTTTGCTATGCCCTTTGGGTACTTTACAGAATGGTCAGCAAGTTGTAAGGTCATTGTGGAAGGTTTAAGGATCCTCATATCTAGTTGCAAGGTGGTTATTAGAGTTGTAATAACTCACTATCAATGAAGAAAGAGAGTTTCCCACCTTTTTTTTTTTCATTGTATCTCTATATAGATCATTATTTTTCACTTTTACATACATCACTATACAAGATATTGAAACAAATGCAAAAAGTAAAGGCAAAGGCAAAGGAAAAAAATAAACAAATAAATAAATAATTTTACTTACGACTTTACAAGCTCAAAAGAGAAAAATGTTTACATTGAAATAATCTGATGTCTCAAGTTCATCATCTCAATCTGATCAACAACATGTTGCACTTCATGGTGACTCTCAAACTATTGTTGAGCATTCCACACCATTCAAAAATATTCCAACAGATTAAAATACTGAGATAGGTGTCAGCGACAGAGCAAATATTAATTGTAAGTACTTTGATTTAATATGAAATTCAGGTCAATAATTATACCTTTTTAACTTGAACACTCATTAAATGATCTCATTTTCTCAAGTTGGAGTTTTGAAATTAATTTAATATATTTGTATATTCAATATTATTCTACTGAATTGTAAGTCTCCATTTTATCTTTTGGTTTTGTCGATTTTGTCATCTATTCATTTGATTGGATACTTTGATAAATACTTGGGCAAACCCAATAAAATCATGTCCATGTTTATATACTAATCTTGTTTTATTAATCTCGTCTCTAGTAGTTGAAGATGTCCATCTAGATCTCGATGATGAAGTAAATATCCAATCTAAGTTTTGTTAATATATATTAAAATTGATATATTTAATTTTATGTAAAAGTTATCCAAAAATTTTACCATGAAATAATTGATTTTTCTTAACTGTATGTTTCACAGCTTGTAAGATTCAAGGTCTAACTACACTTTAAGATATATATGAAGCCTATGTCTTGGAAAGAGTTGCCTGAACACTTCAATAAGTATAATTAATATGTAGATGATGGTCAACTTGCTAAATTTTGCAGTGCTATAGCAAGCAGTCCAAAGTTAACACCACTTGAACACGATGATTAGAAAATTGTTGATTTATCAATAAAAGAACATATATGAAAAATAGTAAAGGTAACGATATTTTCTTCCTTTAATTCTTAAATTGATCTTTCTGGTAATAATGACATTAAACTTTTCCTTTGGTCTGTGTGATTCTTAATCAATTAAACAACTTTTTTATTACACAACAATGCTTTTTGTTAAAAATTAGTAGTAAGTTTAAGAATAATAATTAAGGATGAGATTTTCTTTATGGTTAAGATTCAAAAAAGATTTTTAACTTTGTAGTAGTATATAATGATCTTACGCCAACTTTGAAATTTGGTCAGTACCCAAAAAAATGTTTAAACAATAAGAAATGGATAGATGTGCTTTACTTGAACTTTTTTTTTTATCATTTCTTGTTGCCTACAATTGGTTGACATTCTTTCTTATCATTCTTTATTACTATTGAATGTTTTGTTCGATCAACATGCATGAGAATCTTGTACTTTTGAATCAGCAATTCTCTATTTGTGAACTAAGAATTCTTGTTCAGTCAATGTATTGTAATGTAAATACAATTCATTTAAAATAAATCTTATTGAATCTATAGTTCTTGTATTTCATCACAATGATTTCTTAGAACATAAGGAATACTCTAAACAAAATTTACATGAAAATTTGTTTATTATGCAAATTAATGTTATGGGTTTGTATTGTAAAATATTCACAAGTGTCTCCGAATCGTTATTTAATTTTTTTTACAAATATATTTAATGTATCTTTTACACAATGAACCAATGAATTTTTCCTTTTGTTTTAATCAAAGTTTAAATTAGCATAAAGCAGGAGTTGGGTTCTACGAAAAGTTGGCAATTGCTTAAGACAGTTCAAGCACATTTTGTATACTGATAATTTCCACAAGTATAAAAACTTGCAGAATTAAAGGTAAATCCAGATTTAAGAACTTTATGGGATCAATGGAAAAACCTCGTTACTAAATGGTATTTACAAAAACGGCAGGTAAAACTTATAAATTTTTGAAAGAAAAAGAAATAATAATAATACTTTATTAAATGTACAATTTTCACAAAAATGCATATTTAATCTTATTTAGTTACATTTCATAGACAAAATCAAAAAAAATATATTCAAAAGAGTTGGGAATATATGAAAGTGTCACAAACTTTTACGATAGTATCTTTAGCCCACAGAGCTAAAATGGAGGCAATACGTATGTTTTTAAATACTATTTTTCAATTTTTTTTTATATAGCTTGCACAATTATTTAATAATAAGAAAATTTTATCTTGTTGTGTTTGCGATAGTACAAAAAAGCTGGTTAATATCCAAGCGAAATAAAGATATTTATTGACCTTTATAAACACAAAATAATGAAATGTTAGTATAAAAAATAATATCCAAGCTGGTAGCAACAAATGCCAGTTAAAAATTTTTATTGAATTGAATAAAAAATAATGCTTATTTTATTATATAAATTGTTTTTACAAGAGAGGCTTGAGGGATTTCAATTTGATATGCAAGCTAATAGTAGAAATTCTCAAATATCAGAAGATTTGTCCATTTTGGAAAGGGATCCATTATTTAAGGAATTTGGACCAAAAAGCAATAGATAAGTTCGTGGGATAAGATTTGGAGTCATTTTGAAAATATTTTAGAAAACAAATATTATTTTAATAAAAAAACGTGCAACTTTAAGAGCGCTACAAACTAAATAAAGAAGACAATAAAGTATTGCACAAAAAAAATAGATAAATTAACATATATATATATATATATATAGCAACTAATTATTTGAATGTGTTGTAAAAAGATTATGGATGATTTTTTCCTCAAATTGTTTATCTCTTAAGATTATGAAGAATATGTATTTTTTAATTGAATTGGTTGATAGGAAATTATCAATATTTGATTTTTTTATGGATTTAGGTTGTACGCAATCCCAAATCTTTTTCAAGTTAAGTTGCGCCAGATAACGATCCACAAGTTGTATACTAATAAATGAGGCTCAATGACCATTTACAAAGAAGACCTTGTCATCGTTCTACTTTTTCTTGTCGTAGTCAAAAACATAACATATTGGAAATTATATAAAAAGAGGGAAAAGTCGTGCAAAGAGAACCGAAAAAAGGTGAAGTCAGAGAAAAAGAGAAAAAAAATCAAAGAGATAATATTATAAATTCAAAGAGATAATTAATAAACTAAAAACTTATACTAAGCCTTAGTAATATGAAATTATGGATGCTTGATTTTTTATAAACTTTTTTATCTTTATTTACCAATAGTAATGACAGTAACAATAATAATTATTATGACTATAATTATAATAATTATTGTTTAATTTACCAACTAAAATCAACTGATATATTAGTAAACAAGTATATAGTAATATTTAGTTGAAATGTTGCTTTAAATAGTTTTCAAAGTTGAATTTCCAATTTTTTTTACATTTGTTGAAACGTCACCAAAAAAAAGTCACAATAAACATTTTTTTGTTGTGGTGTGGATAGAGATTTGGTTAATATGTCAGTCAATTAAACTTTAGTGCTACAATTAATTAAACTCACTTCCTTTTCAAATTGGGCTTCTTGGATAAACTGATATTAGACTTTGAAATATATATATATATATATTTCATAAGAAACAAGATTCTATAACATTGAAATTTGACTATCCAATTTGTTCTCTATTGCTTCTATTTGCTCATGCCTTAGATCCTTTAAAACTTTCCTCAACCAAATGGCTTGATCGATTGCTACAACTACTACATATACTTTGTCTCAACAATTGATTGAGTCACTGTTTTTTACTTCTTAGAGCTCCATTATAATAGCTCTTAAATCTATGGTGCTCTTTATATCTTCACAAGAGCCACCTTAATCACTGTCAGAAAAATCAGACAGCTTAACATTTTTGTTTCTCGCATACTGGATTTTAAAATCAATTGTACCTTTCACATATCTTAGAACCCTCTTTGCTGCTGTGTAATGAGTGTCTGTTGGTGCTTGCATAGACCTAGAGAGGAGACTTATAATCTGTATTATCTTAGATTTTGTTACACAAATGTAAAGTCAGTAGCCAATCGGACTCCTATACATTATTCCACTAACTTTATTAGTCCATTCATTGTTGCATAGTTTTTCATTTAATATTATTGGGCTGAAATATATTTGCAGTTCAACATTTTAAACTTTTTGACTTCTAGAAAATGAAGATACACTGACTGGTCTAACTAATCTCTCTTCTTACAAAGAATGAAATTGCTTTAAGGCCAGTCGTTTCAAAGTTCTTGTGAAAACTGAGGTTGAAATCATCAATTAATGCATTTTTCCCACCTATGATTAACAAATAATCAACATATACTGCTATTATAATTAGATCATCATGAATAGTTTTGTTATAGAGAATAGCTTCATTCTTGCTCTTTTCAAACCCCATCTACATTTGATGTTCACCAAGTTCAGTTCACCAAGCCTTTAGAGCTTGTTTTAGTCAGTATAGAGTCTTTTCAAGTAAGCAAACCTTGTTTTTTTTTTTTTTTTTTTTCCAAAACATCCTTCTAAGTGCTTCACATAAGTCTCCTCTTATAATGTATCATTTAAAAAGGTGGACTCATCCACTTGAAACACTTTCCAATTCTTCTATACAACTAAGGACAACAACAATTTGATAATATCCAGCTTAGCAAAAGACCCATAAGTCTCAAAGTAGTCAACTTTTTATTGTTGAGCATAGCCCTTTACCATAAATTTGTCTTTATATTTGTTTATAAATCTATTTATATTAACTTTAGTTTTGTAGATCCATCTTACTTCAATAGTATGCTCATTGTTTGGCCAATTTACAAGCTCACAGGTTTTGTTCTTTTGGATCATATCTAGCTCTTACTTTATTGCATTCATCCAATCAATAGACTTAATAGCTTCTATGAAAGTTGTTGGTTCCAAAATGGCAACATAGCTTCTTTTATACACATCATTGAGAGATCTTGTCCCTTTAATTGGTTCATGATAAAATTCTATTACTTTTTTTGTAGTAGAGTGTTCTAGTCGTTGTGATTTAATAGGATTACTAGAACTTTCCTCATGAAGCCTAGATTAAGACTTTTCCCAATCCAATGTAGCTAGTTCATCAAACTTTACATCCCTACTACTCATGACTTTCTGAAATCTCAAATTGAAACCCCTGTAGCCCTTTGTGATATGTTATAGCCCACCAAAATTCTAGGGTTTGACTTAAAGTTAAGTTTGTCTTTTTTAACATTTGAAACTAAATAGTGGCATACACAACTAAAAACCCTCATATGCTTTAGAGAGGGTTTGATTCCAAGTCATGCTTTATATAGAGTTTTTCACTTTAGAGCCTTTGTAGGGAGCCTGTTCAACCACTGTAGCGTTGGCAGCCTCTACCTAAAAACGTTTTGGTAGCTTCTTTTCAAATAGCAAGTATTTAAATATTTTTATGATTAATTTTTTTTTCTCACTTTTGCTATAGAGTATAAGTGATAATATATCTAAGATGTAACCCAAAATCTACATAAAATTTGTTAAATTTGTTTAAAGTATACTCAGTCTCATTGTCAAATCTGAGCATCTTCAATTGGCATCTTGGCTGAGCTTCAATCTAGGTTTTGAACTTATAAAAAACATCAGCAACTTTAGTCTTTTGATATAGGATGTAAAGCCAATACATTATGGAAATACCATCAATAAAGAAGATAAAGTACCTATTGTTGTTGAGAGATAGGATGCTCATGGACTAATTAAAGCGTTTGAGTTGCTCTCCAAGCTATTTTTTGTGGGAAAGGCAACCTAGTTTGCTTCCTATACTAACAAACTTCACAAAGTAAGTTGTTATCATTGATATCAGGCACATTAGTAGCTAATTTCTTCTTAGTAGTAATTCAATAAGGAATAGCTACAATGACCTAGTCTTTTTATGTTATAAAATAGAGTCATTAGCTATATGAGTGTATACAGGCTTGAGTTCGATTTTAATTTACTAGAATGATTTTTTTAATTCCTTTTTACCACAATTAGTTCATAATCATAACAGTTTATAATTCTATAGGTTTATCTTAAAAAAAAATAGATATTTTCTCTCCAAAAGTTGACCAACACTCAACGAATTTCAGTGTATTTCTAAAGTAAATAAAATATCAAATATAGTTTTAATATCTATCAGTGTTTCTATTGCAATAGAGCCTATTCCTTTAACTTGAATTATTTCTCCATTACTAACTTTGACCTTAGATATGTAGGAGAGGTCTAAAGTCTTCAATTTCCACTATCTATCAACTAGGCTTTAGTCAGTTTGGAGCTGTGATTGTGTTAGTAGAAATAAACAAATGTTTCCCTTATTGTTCTCCTTGCACAACTTGAGCCTGTTGAGAAGTATTATGTTGAGTCCCTTTATTCTTACTGACCTTTGTCAAGTGCCTCAATTTTTTGCAAATTTTACACTGAATATCAAGTCTAAACTAGCACATGTTTTCATGATGCCCTGATCTTTTACAGTGTTTGCAAGGTTGTTAATCTTATTGTCTTTCTGATCTCCTTCTTTATTCTCTTCTCCTTCTTTTTTATCTTTTCCCCTTTTGTCTCCAAAGTTCTTCTTTTTACCCCCATAGTGTTTTTTTTTACCTTTCACAGTGAATGCAGCTTTACTTGCATGACTTCGCCGAATAGCTCTTCTTAGCTCTACTGCTGGTAAGGCATTCATTAACTTAGCCAATGTAAACTTGCGTAAATCATTAAGATAATGGGATGTCTTAAAATTATATTTCTTAGGCAAACATAATAATTCTTTTTCAATTATTCTTTGATTAGTCAACTCTCACTACAACAAAAAAATCAAATGCTTGAGGACTCAAAATGGTCTAGAATATTGTTCAGAAGAATTTGAAAAGTTCTACAAAAACGAATGTATCATCTGACATCGCACAATCAGACATACACCACAACAAAATGGAGTTCCAAAAGAAATGAACAAAACACTCTTAGAGAGAGCTCATTGTATGCTCTCACAGGCAAAGATACCAAAATTCTTTTGGGTTGAAGCTGTCAATATGGCTTACTACTTAGTTAACCAGTTACTATCAACAGCCATTGGAAAAGGTATAGTTTAGTTCTCCTATTGATTACTCTAATATCAAAGTATTTGGTTGTCTACCTTATGCTCATAAGAAGGAAGACAAGCTTGAACCAGAGTAAAAAAGTGCACATTCTTAGGCTATGCACAAAAGGTCTAAGGATACATAGGTTGCAATGTATTGACCCAAATTCACCTACATTTATTATTAGTAAAGATGTGACATTTGATAAGTCTACAATGTTCCCAAAGAAAAAGGGTCTATCATGGTTGATAATGATGATGAAGTCAGCGAGCAGGTAGAGCCAAAGGTAAAGGCTTCAAAATCAGTGCCTAAAGACAACAAAGCTCAACCAGTAGATGAGAAGAAAGAGTAAGAGGCTCACTTAGAAATAGAGCTTCAAATGAGCCGATACATTCGTTAAAAGCTTAACAACTCGGCTCAGTAAAAGCGTAGCTCGAGCTTGTTCAATTAGTTAAAATCTCATTCACTTAACGGGCTAAGCTCGAATATGGTGAGGTTCAGCTCATTAAAGGTCGTGAATAGCTTGTTTATAAGGTCGACAAAAGCTCGAAAAAAAACGTTATACTTGGACTTAAGTAACTCTATAGCCAACCCCAAAAAGCTTTGGAAATATTAAATTTCCATTGTTTTGCAGGTAAAAAATGAAGTGAAAAATAAAGGGAGCTGCCTTCAATTTATAAACAAAAGCCCCCTCCACTTCCCTATTTACAATCGATGTGCGATTTAGGAGTGGGATTTGACACACAACCATTCCACTGCCAAGTCCCACATCATCCCACTACCAAATCCCACATCATTTGTGGGTGAGAAGTAGAGTGGGATTCTTTCTTTATAAATAGAAGGTAGTGCCCTCTTTTGAAGTTGCTTATTTTTTGGCCCTTCCAAATCCTTCATGATTTATGGGTATGAAGTAGAGAAGACTTTTTTTAATATAAATAAGAGGTAGCCCCCTTCTTCCTTGGTTCAACCTTTTCTGTTTAGCAAAATTTAAGCTTTCTATGCTGTTTAAAATTTATAAAGTGTTATTCAAGCCAAGCTTGAGCCTGAACATTAATCTCTCGAGCCAAGCTCGAGATCTAGTTATGGAAGCTTAATTCGATCTCGAGCCTCTTAAAATTTGAATCGAGTCGAGCTTGAATGCCCTTATGCTCGGCTCTGCTCTACTCATTTGCAACCCTATTTGGAACCTACAAAACCTACATAATAGAAGTCCAAACCTACAGAACTAGGGGATGACTCTTGCAATATTACAAAACATAGAAGAAAAAGAGAAATCAGACTAACTACACAATACAGATCAAGATCAATTGCATTTTCCTTATCTATAGGTGAGGAAATTGATGATCATGAACCATCCAATTCTTGTAAGAAAGCTTCTCTAGTCTTGAATCATATAAATGGCTCATTGCCATAATATAGGAAATTGAGTCTCTTTATAAGAATCATACTGGAGAACTTGTGAAGCCACCAAAGAGTTAGAAGATTATTGGCTGCAAATGGGTCTTCAAATAGAAGGAATGAATCCTAAGAGCTGAAAATGCACGACATAAGGTGCATTTAGTTACAAAGGCCTTTACGCAGTGAGAAAATATTGACTTCCATAACGTATTTTCTCTTGTAGTTAAGCATAGTTCTATACAAATGTTACTTGCAATAGTCATGGGCCGATGTAGTAACAAACTTGTGGGGGCAAATGTCCCCTTTGAAATAATAAAACTATATATAATTATAGTTAATTTTTCTATTATTGCCCCCACTAGCATTTATATTTTGCCCTCTCTCAATTTTTTTTGCCTCCACATAGTCTTTTCATATATATGATCATGAACTTTGCCCCCACTAATAAAAGTCTCTGGATGTGCTCCTGGCTATAGTTACCTTATTTGATCTTGAATTCGAGCAACTTGATGTCAAGACAAAATTCTTCCATGGAGATCTTGATGAAAAGATTTACATACGTCAGCCAGAAGGTTTCATGGATATAGCGAGGGAAGACCATATGTGTTTATTGAATAAGTCACTTTATGGTCTCAAACACTCACCTAGGTAGTGGTAGAAACGGTTCGACAATTTTATGATTGATAGTGGTTACTCTAGGAGTAACTATGACAGTTGTTTCTATCATAAGAAGCTACTAGACAATTCATTCATTTATATGTTGCCCTACATTGATAACATGTTGATAGCTACAAAGAATATGTCATAAATTAACTAGTTAAAGACTCAATTTAGTAGTGAGTTTGAAACAAAAGACTTGGGAAAGGCTAAAAAGATACTGGGGATGGAGATTCTCAAAAAAACAGAGGCATGGGAACCTTATTCTTGTCATAAATTAAGTACATTGAAAATGTCTTAAAATGATTTGAAATGTAAGATTGTAAGCTTGTGAGCACTCCATTAGCAGGTCATTTCATACTCTCTGTAGCATAGTCACCTCAAACAAATAAGGGAATGAAGCAGATGGTCCGAATTCTTTATAACAGCGCTATTGGTAGCATCATGTATGCTATGGTATGTACTTGTCCAGGTGCTTCACGTGTCGTTAGCGTTCTTTCCATATTCATGGGAAATACTGGTTAAGCTCACTAGGACGCTGTGAAATGGATTTTACAATATCTCATAGGAACCACAAATGTTGGTTTGGCGTACGAAAGGAATAGCGGCACTAGTGGAAATATAGTTGGATACATCGATTTTGATTTTGCTGGTGATTCAAATAAAAAGGTCCCTAACAGGATACGTTTTCTTTCTAGTTGTGCCATTAGTTGGAAGGCAATTTTACAATCTACAATTGCCTTACCTACAATAGAAGCTAAATGAATGGCACAACAAAATTCTACAATAGAATTCTCGTTGGCAATATGGGTTTACAACAGAATTCTACTGTTATATATTGTGACAACTAAATTGTTATACGTTTGAACAAAAATTAAATGTATAATGAGAGGACTAAGCACATTGAGGTTAGGTATCATTTCGTCCGCAAAATTATATCAGAAGAAAAAGTTGTGGTAGAAAAGGGCAGTACAGCTGACAATCCTGTAGATATGATGACAAAGTCTACTCCTACAGTCAAATTCAAATATTGTTTGGATTTGATCAGTGTTCATAACAATTGAGATATGAAGAAAGACGACTGGGGAAGAACTATGATGACCTTATCCCCATTCAAGCCAAGATGGAGGTTTGTTGAAGTTGGTGTCTTGCAATTGGTGCAAGATAGGACACGTAGTTACCTCTATCCAATAAGCAACTAAGTCAAAAAGGGTTTGGTCCTTATTAATGACTTGAAAACAACATGGAGTTGTTAGAATAGTACAATTGCAATTTGCAATTTCTATTACCATGATAATAAACATGCAAGTTATGCATGCAAAGTCTATGAATGCGCGATCTATTAGATTTTCACGCATGTATGGCATTTAATGCCCCCCTTATCATATCATTCCATTTGTCCATAGCTTGGCTCCAACGTATATATAGCTTATGGTTTTACAAAAATGGTAGTGTTGGAGAGCCTGAGAGAAGTTAAGTCTAAAGTTTGTATGAACAGAGAGTGCATGAGAGAAACATTGGATATACTTGGGAATTAGGTAGTGAGGCATATTGAGTGCAACTTCTAAAATCTATAGTTATTCATAGTAAAATATTCTTTGATCGTCTTTGTCGTGGATGTAGACTTTAAGGTGAACTAAGAAAATTCTTGTGTTTGATTGTATTATTATTTTTGCCACATTTATTCCATCTAATTAATTAGTTTAACTAATCGGTCTATCACAACAATAATCTTAAGGTAACTTGCATAAGTTACTTAGCAAGGGAGATTTCTCACCTACTCCCATCACCATAGATTTGACAATCCAGCTTATACAAAATGACTAATCCTCTTGTCAGATCTAACAAATTAACTCATTACATCTTAACAAAATATTGCAAAGAAACTAAATCAATAAGAGAACTTTACTGCTGCTTCTAACTTCAGTAGGCCTTGCCTTGTCAATTTTCTTCTTCTTGCTGCAAAATGTGGTATGGAACAGTGATGAAACTAACTCAATCAACAGAAAGGCCTTTAGATTCAACTTTGACCTTTGTTTATTTAATAAAATCCTAGGGACCATGGTTACACATTGATCGAATGCTTCCCTGAAACTGAAGGAATACTTCCAACACCCTTTTTCATGAATATGGAACCCAAGCTCTCAAAAGTCCCATTAGCAAGAGTAAGAGCAATTGGCTGTCTGCTCTTCAGGTAGAGGAAGCAATAAGGTAACCTACCAACTAAATCTATGAAGATTCGACCACTTCAATGATCTAGATTTTCAATTATTCAACCATACAAGAGGTGGTGGCCACAGGTTGCAGGCGGACCGGTCAAATAGGATTGTTTCAGCTCCTTCTCATCAGTTCTTGGATTTATAAGGTTTTGGGTTAATCAAACTTTAAATAAATTAAATTTCGACTTGATCAAATTTTAGGTTCATTAATAATTAAATTTTAGATTTACGTGTTGAATTTGAATATCTGATCATTCAAGTTTCGAGTCATTTCAAATTTGAATTATGAGAATTTCTAAATTTTTTTAATTTTGAATGTTTGACTTTTTAAATCAATTTTTTTTTTGAGCAAAAAATATATATATTTATTCAAATAGTAACAACGTTACATAATAGTCTTACAAGGGAAAGGGGTGCAATATACCAGAGCATAATCTTGACCTACCCTATTTAGCCATCCAGTCGGCAACCTTGTCAGCCGTTCTATTGATACATTTGAAGGTGATATTAATTCTATCAGAAAGCAGCTTCTCGATGTCTCTCACAAGGAGTCGAATCTCCAGCCCCGGGGGGTGGGATGGTGAGTTTTGGTTCTTTCCTCTTATAGCCTGGTAAATAGAATCAGTTTGTACACTGAGCTTCAAGCATATTAAATCTAGCTAAGTAAAAAAAGTTAAAGAGTACAAGATTCCCGTAAAGCTGACAATTTTGACATGACACTACAAACTTAAGACTTTCTAGAATTGCACTTGGACACAAAATTCCCGCGACAGACCGTCTATTTTTGCAAGATCTTATCCAAAAACATCAAAGCACTTACTGGCTTTGTCCTTTTGGGTTGCTTCTTATACTGGGGGAATTTGGTGTGCTCAAAATGGGAACCATAGTCAGTCAACTGGACCACGGGACTGACCAATTGTGGTCGGGTCTGGACGACAGACGAGACAGTTTGAGGGAGGCGCACTAATGATCGCCCAAAATACAAGAATTAGAACAAAAGTGTAGGTATTTTAAAACCGTCTAAATTGAACGCATTTCAGTGTTTCTACGGGCAAATGTCATAGTTCGAAGGACTAGCCCAATTGATAACGTGAAAATATTCCTTGCTTTATTCATCAAAGTTAGATTCTTGGCTTGTGATAGCCTAGTTAAAAAATAATTCTTTGTCAATCTAGACACTTGATCTAGATAAGTATTCTTCCATCAAATTAAGATAAATGAACTTAGTTAATATGCACGAATTGACCGGCGCCACCATCTGATCGTGAGAACAGTAAAAATATATTTCTTTCCCTTGGGGATGTGTTTGTGTGCGTATGCATATGCGTATGTTAGAGAGATTCCAAAAAATTGGAGCCAGTACGAACTCATATACATGAAGCATAGTTATTTCTTCGAAAAAAAAAAGAAAAAAAATACGAAAAAAAAGATAAGAGTCTGAGGAACCTTAATCTTAGATGGGTTTATCCTAATGAGTTTATAACCTAAATAGCACTTCCCTAAAAACGGAATTTTTTAAACTAATATTTCCGAGATTTAAACCTTGATATGCACTTCAACTACAAACTTGAAGTTCATCGAAGTTCATTGCTTTGCCAAATAAATCCACCCCCATAAAATTATTGAAGTTAATTATAAATGTTACTTGTCTACGACGCTGTATGTTTTCTCCAGTTCTTGACTTCTTCCATCTCACACGGAGCTTGAGCATTACTTTGATATAAAGTGTAGGGATCCCTATTCGAATCCAAAATCACAGGTTTGAGCTCGTAGTTTATTATTCCCAACTGTTTGTCAAGACTTGTTGCCATCAATTTTGTTCTCATTCAACTAAAACTTGCTGAAAACACATATAGATAGAGTTTTGCATAGTCTACGAAATCATTCTAATGTATGCAAAATCCTAACCTGTGAAACAGACCATTACGTGTCAAATTACGCAAGCGTTTTGCCAAAAAAACATTTATAGGGATAGAGATATTACTTTTAGACCTTGAGGGAATGAAGTCTACGAATAAGTGCCATAGTTTGATCTGACACCCCTTGTTAGCAGAGCCCGTATAAAATGACTTTGACTCGAATTTAACTTAAAAGCGACTTGATCTAAAAATAATAAAAAAATGACCAAAAAATATAGAGAAAAATAAAATGAAATAAAAAATTTTAGTATTTGATTTTATAGTACAAAACACATAATTTCTATTACTTTTACTATAAATTTTTATCATAAATTATTTTCAAAATATTTTCACATTTTTTTAAAATTTTTAAATTTTATTTTGAGATTTTAATTTTTTAATAAAAAAGATTTCTTGATTTTTTTTATCAGAAAAAAAAGGTTCATCAGATATATGTCGATCATCGGATTTACGAGTTAAGACTGAAGTAACCTCGTTTGTAACGTCTCATTCAACCACATCTAAAGGGGACTAACTCACTACTCGAGTACTAGTGAAGCCGAATATATATCTCTATCACTGAAGACCACGATAATTATTTAGTATGAAACCTAATGTCGTGTTACAGTCTTTCTCCACCGCAGCAGATGCTAAAGCATTTGCCAAGAGAAGGCATAGACGTAGAGATTTGAACTTCGGTCACTAGCGTGAAATACACGCTAATTTATCATTAAACTACTACCTCGGATAATAAAAAGTTTCTTGTATAATTTATTGGTTTTACGATTTTTATTTTTAAGAGTTTTTTATAATATCATTCAATTTTTTAAAAATTTTCAAAATTACTTTTATAAAAATGTAAGTCATAAAAATTTTTTGACAAAGCCAACCTGAGAAACGACTCAAACTTAATGTCAACCTGAGTGACACAAATCTGAAACGACCAAAAACTTTGACACGGACCTAAAATGACCCCAAAGTAACATGAAGCTAAATGACCCAGCCCAAACTTGACCCAAGATGTGATTTCGAACAGGGCAAAAAAACAAAATTATACGCTACGACTGCAATATCAACTGGAGGCGTTATATTTTTTATATAAATTCTACTATCGAGAGAATGAGAACTGCTAGGCCGACGACGCACACAGGCCATGTATTTTAAAGTAAGGCCTAGTTGATTTGGACCAAACATAAAGAAAACCCAAGAAGAAGATACATCCTTTAAAACAGGACTGCAAAACAAATTATCCGCAATCACCCTCCCATTGCCTTGATTGCAATGGATCCAGGTTCTCGTTAAGGTCATGAGTTCGAGGAATGGTAGCAGCATTTACATCCAAACAGCCAAATCAAAAAACAAAGATCAGCAAGTTCGTTCTTTTATTCATTGTTTATTATTATTGCATTTCCTTCAGCATGAGTCGATGTCAAGTCTGACAAAAACGAATCAATGTTGATTGATAAATCATACTTGATAAATAATACAGAGATGGCAAATCCACGATATTGCTAGCCACAAGTTGAAAGAATATAGGGATTAATCTTTATGAAAGTTCTACTAACCATGAACTTCTTTTCCACTAAAACCCAATCCCCAAGGAGAAAATAAAGAAAGGGGGATAAAAGCATTGTTGAATTTTTACAGGTCAATATTGCATTATAATTTGCTACCTAGTTTCCAATGCATCCGGGATGGCTGAAACAAATTAAATGAATTACACAGAAGAATAAACAATGTGGAATAGGAGGAGGAAATGCATCCCTGAATATTAAACCATATTCCTTCTCAAGCAGCAATCAAATAACCGCCCTTCAATGCATAGAGAGAGAGAGAGAGAGAGATCGAGGCATTCACCCATACCTTGTGGAAATTCATAAAGTTTCATTCACTTAACTTGCAGCTGCGAAGGTATGGATGATCGTACTTTATGTAACGAGTCCAGTAAGGTCGATACTTTGTCATTGATAACTCCAACCATGGCTTCATGTTGCCATTGTAGTGGACAACCGCTGCATTTTCAATCTCTGAACGATCAACGCTTGGATTGTAACCTAAGCCAAGCACGTGCCACGACTTCTCCAATGGATATGTCAAATTATAAAATGTGATCAACCCTGGAGGCAATGTTCCAAGCTTCCAAAGTATCCTATCTTCATTCTGACAATCCAACAAATTCATAACGGAAATTAGGAAAATGTAATTATTTCCGATATTTAACACAGGATAATATCCACAAGATTTTGTGGGAAAAGCGCAGATGAGCTCTGTACACAGGTTGTCACTACTTTCATTTCAAAATAAAATAAACAAATATGACCAGAAAGAAGATATTACTTCATTTGAAACTGGATCATTATCAGTTGGTGAAAACCCTAATCTCATCTTAATTTAGACATTGCAAAAAATAAAAAAGACATAACAGGCTTTAAAGGGTATCTTTATGAATGGTGTCTCTGTTTGTCTCGTGTATATAAAGAGATACATAAAACGAAACATAAGGGGGTTTCAAAGACTCACCATGTTTTGCCATTTGTGATATATGCCAGTGATATCCTTCTTTTTCCACTCCTTGAGATCAAAAACATTCATTCCATATGCCCACCCACAAGCATTTGGATCAAAGTTTCTTGCAATGTGAGGATTTGAAAAGTTTAAATACTTATCAAATCGGTGAAAGCTTTCACCACATGTTTCCACAGCCCCGTTCACTTTTCCATGTAGATCCACAGACCATAATCTGGTCAAATCTTTCTGCACGACAATGTCATCATCTAGAAAAAGGATCTTATCCAACTTGGGATAGACTTCTGGGAGATAGAACCTTAGGTGGTTAAGCATTGAAAGATACTTTGGGTTCCGATACTTCAGATTAGAAGATCCAGTTGAAGTTGGATGATTAGCCTTGAAGTAATACTCTTTCATAGCTGAAGACTCAAGTTGCCGCAGAACCGGGCAGTAGGACGAGTTAAGCCACTTAAATTCATCAACATTTTCAACATGGATGGTTGCTTTTCCAGGAGGGTTTGATAGAAACCACATGTTCATTGCGCCAAAGTTAAGTTTATCAGTCACAAGATGGAACACATGTTTGGAAGGATCCTGCAATAACATTGAGAAAAAAAAAAGCGCAACTCAAATGAGAATTTAAAAGAATTCATAACAGACTTGTAATTAAATTTTTGCACCAGAAAAGGACATGGAAGATGAGGGACAGTTGTTGTTCCACAATCTCCAGAAAAAGCAGCAAGGCACAGAATAGAAAAGTCCAAATCACCTTGGCATTCACTACTGTTGAGTTGACAACTACTGAAGCTGCTAAGACATTGTCAGAGAAAAGGGCATAATGGTATAGATCTGGATTTTCCAAGTTCTCACTTCTGGGGAACTTTCTCTTCTCCGGTGGAAGGAGATAGTATTCTATTGTGAGGCGCATTGACAAGCAATGGATTGCATTTGGAATTGTTTTGGCAGCTAACTGACTCAGGAATGTGCTCTGCTTTTTCAAGCTCCTCACTTGCTCATCTGCTGTTTGAAGCATTGCTCTGAGCTTTCCAGTTACCAACTTGCAGTCATACAAATGCTCTTTTGCTTTTGAAAGTACTTGGCCCATAGCTTTGATTTTCTCGGGTGCACTAAACATGGATTTGTACAAATATTAA
Organism: Carallia pectinifolia; assembly: GCA_037832335.1. Taxonomy (NCBI): domain Eukaryota; kingdom Viridiplantae; phylum Streptophyta; class Magnoliopsida; order Malpighiales; family Rhizophoraceae; genus Carallia; species Carallia pectinifolia. Next base: position 6,162,225 of record CM075447.1, on the reverse strand, counting down.
AACCTTGTACAGAATTTCCATCCCATCAACAAGGAAAGCAGGAATAAATCCGAAAATGGCAGTAAAACCCATAATTGTGGTACCTGTGATGTAGATCGGAATCTGCTGTCGCCTCTCCTAGGGTACGCTGACTCTCTTTCAGCCGAGACTGAAGTTCTTGCAGCAAATCGGGCTTGTTCTTCATCTTCGCAATGGTCATATATACCCTTGCCATTATCATCTGATCTCGCATTAAGCGCACTGTTGAATCAGAATTGTCATTCTCATTTTCTTTCCTCCATATATTGTATTTGCCCAGAATTGCAGAATCAACTGATTTAGATCTTTCAATAGCTGCATTTTCAAGTTTCACTATAGCTTCATCTTCTTGCCGCACCAAGTCTGCTGCACGCTTTTCACGCCTTTTCTCCCTCAGTTGCTGCATGAAATCTCAAAGAAATAACATTAAAATCAGAGAAAGCTATCTACATAACAGATACAAAGCGTTACTATACTAAGGACTTCACTGTCTTCCCAGTTGACTTTTATCTAATTTTACGGACCATCAACACTTTAATGTGTGCAAAATAAATAACGACTACAACATAATTACCCTTCTAGCGAGTTTTGCAGGTGTCTCAGCGGATTGAGCATGATCACCTACAAGGGCAAACAAACAAAAATCAGATAAACAAACCAGCAAGAACCAGACAATTAGCTCACCCAGAGGAATATTACCACCAGATAAGTCATCTTTGCCTGCAGGTGCTTCTTGCTTGACAACTTTAGCTGTTTGGTTTGGCTTTGAAAACATTGGCAATGCAAAACAATCAATAACAAGCAGCTATAAACTGACATAAAGGTGCAAAAAAATGGTAGCCAGGCACCGTAGCATTCATCTGGTTCATAAAATATAGAAAACTTTCTTACCTCAGATATGGCATTATTCTCAACTCTGGTCTCTACGCCAATAACCTTCCATGAAGCAGACACATTGTTTTTTCTAAAAAAATCAAGACTTAGTGGGCCCAAATCAGCCGTGCTAGCTGTGATGACATCAATGACCTAAACATGGTATAATAAGGGCATCATACAATTGTAAAAGTAAAAATAGAGTTCAAGAAAATTGTCAAATATGAACTTGCCTCCTTTGAGAAAAGGGTTTTAACATGCTGCAGGGCCTGCCGTTCTCTCCAATCCAGACCCTGGGCAAAATCAAATCAATTTTTTTCTCTTAAAGAACAGACAAAAAAGCAAGAAGGATCATATTCTAAGATGTGACAATGAAACGGGAAGGAGTATGGAGGACATACGTGATTATTTGAACGAACAAGATCATTGGCTTGATCTGCATGAAAGGGGAATTAATCAATTTAAAAAAAAAAATCAGAAACATTACAATTAAATAGCACGAAAATACATTCAAATATATGATCATCACTTCTTCAGGATGACAGAGCAGTGAAAGTGAAAAAATGAAGCTCGATCGAGTTAACATATTAAGCAAATTGTGCACATGTACTTTTGCGCATTTCCTTTTGTGTGTGTGCATGAGTTTGTGTGAGTGAGTGAGTGAGTGAGGGAGAGAGAGAGAGAGAGAGAGAGAGAGCAAAAATGTAAGCTAGTTCCTACATGCATATAACCGAAGTTAACACATTAAAAAGCATCTGTTACATCAATTCTTGACCCTTTCGATGCATAAATGGGCCAGAAGTATTGCAACACTAAAAACTCAGACTTGCGTCCAAAATGAGAGACGAACCTCCACAGAGGTTCCAGATTTCTTTTCATAGTTTGCAGAATACACAAGTCACTTGTGGTGACATCTCATCTCAAGGTGTCTAGTAATGTCACATCATAAAAATTTTATTATGTAACACAGTATGAAACTGTTTTAGCCAGCATCAGCCCAACCACCAATTTCATACTGTAGGCCTCTTGAACATTTTACAAAGAAAAAAAAAATAATAGACGAAACTCAGATCATTAGCTTCAGTTGAGCAATTGACAGCAATTCAAGATAATGACCTTTTAAGTAAAAAAACATATACAAAAAAGAAATAATCAGAGCAAAATCATTAGCCAAGCAATTCAATGCCATCAAGAAAACTGGCGACAGCAACGACAAAATAGAAGTAAAATTCATAGTTTCCATTCTTCTTCATAAGGAAAGCAATTGTTAAAACAGTCTCGCTAATTTTGGAGTTCATGCTGCACAACAACACAAGCACTACACCAAACAGCGCCTAAAATAACTCAAAAAGCTGAAACAACCATGAGATCTGCTAAATATGCTACGAGTCGCGCGACGGTAAGAAACGGAAAACCAAATGCATAAAGAACTGACCAATCGGAGAGCTGGCGTAGAGTCCTCGACCGACGAAGAAAATCAACGGCGCAAGAACCGAAAAGAAAATGAGGAATGCAATCGGCAGCCGAGATCCACCGCCTCGATACCTGTGGACACCCGCACCGGATGAACCGCGCTTCAACGCCATTGCCGATCAAAAACCTAAAAATCGGCGCCTGAAACACAAGAACCACAAAACAGCACCAGATTCATTCAGGAAAGAGAGAGAGACGGAAAGACGACGAAAAATGAGATTTTCGCGTTAAAATTGAGACGAGATCTCGCGAAATCCAACGGAATGAAGAAATGCAGCCAAACAATACAAATGAAAACAAGAAATTTTCCGTGAAAACACTATCCAAAATGCCGTTACTGTAAAGAAGAAAGCGAGAGCGAGAACGAAAGTCGGATTACATGAGGAACAGGCGGCGATCTTTGGATTCTCCAGAGGTTTTTTTTTTGGTTGTCACTTCAGTCCCCCTTATTTCTCTGTGCCTTTTTCTTCTTTTTCCTCCTCCTCCTCCTCCTCCGCCCGGCGTTGCGAACAATGATAATGATTGGCCCTCGTAAATTCTTGTTCTTAGTGAAATTTTTTTATTTTAATAATTTGTTCTTAGTGAAATTAAATTCTCGGATGTACACTAGAAACAAGTTGTTTTTTGTTTGTTAAGAGCAGAGGCCGACGCGTCGTTTTCACGTCCAGCTAGTTTAAATCCTGCGAGGAGGAGCAGATTACTGCGATTAGATAGTGTCAGCAGCAAGTCCAATTATTTTTCTCTAGTTAATTCTGCTTTGGCCATTTACTATTAAAACACGCTTGTCGGCTGGCCTATTTCATAGCCGATTTTTTTTTTTTTATCTGAAATATTAATATTCAAAAGTTTATTAGATACTAATTAATTCAGTTTGAATTGGATGGATCTATTAAAGATTACAAAATTCTCTCGATACCTATTTTTATTCATATACAAGACTCAAATTTAAAATTTTATTTAAAAAAAATTAAATTTCTTAACATTTAAATTAACAGTCGTTGATACGGCGGAATTTGCTGGGGGAAGGAATTAAGTCAGACTAACGAGAAGAGATGATCGGACTGTTGATTGGATTTGGGCCTCAAACTTGGGTATGGGCTCAGTTAACTTGCATGGAACTGTTTGTAAATGAACTCATACTTGAACTATGGACCCTGTCCAAAATCCAAAAAAAAAAAAAAACTATGGACCCCGTCCAACATGCCCACGACCTAAAACTTGTTGAAAAACATGTTGCAATTCACTAGCTTTTCTTAATATCATAAAGATAACATTTGAGAACTTGACAATATTTGAGGTAATTAGAATTAGTGACCTTTAACTGAGAGATGTAACTTCTGAATCCTACCTCATCTCCTATTGTTCGGCTGCCAGCTCCAGTGTTATAACTTAGATTTTTGTTTTCTAAACATAATCCATCTAATCAATAGTAGTATTCGAACTTAAAATTTAGGGATGAGACCAAGGCTTTGAACTCTATACTTCAACTATAAAAATTTTCTCCTCTCGCCTCCCCAATATAACTAAAGCAAAAAAATTTTAAAAAAAAAAGCTGTGGCTTTTTAACACATTGTTTTTGCGCCAAATTGCTTATGGAAAAAAATTGAATGTCAGGTCAACGGTTTTGGAATGTCAACTGACGACTTATAATGCAATTGTTTAATCCAAAATGTCTTTGAAGTCTCATATGTTGAGAGTTCATTTATTATTAAACGAAATTATGACTTATTCAAATGCATAAAATAATTTTTTTCAAATTATCACGCAACTTCTTTCATTGCATCTGTTTGTTTTTATTAGTATACAATTGGATTTGACTATTAAATCTAAAGTAAAACAAAAAGTTTACGTATCCTTAATACTAGGTCTGCTAACAATTATGCATTTATCACAACATAATAGCGCTGTATGTTAAATATATAAAAATACAAACTAGAGTCCGGTAACTTTGTTATTTTAACTTTCACCCTAATATTAATTATGCAAAAATATCCCCTTCTGTGAGTTTTTTTTTTCTTTTTCTTTTTTGCTAGAAAGTAAGTTATATGAGTTATGGCGGAGAATAAAGAAGACAACCAAAATGATGTCTAAAATTTTTAACTATAATAATACTATGTACGCTTCTTTAGCGAGTTACATACACACAAAATGTTGGACTTGCATATGACACTTAAGAGGATGCTTTAAGTCGGCTCCCGAAACAAATAGGACGACGATGGTGTTTAAACATTGCACAAATTAAGGAACAAGCACATTTTATTATTACATTAGTGGTTGTCATCTTGCTATTTGCAAATCAGTCAATCTAATCTGATTGCATTTATTGGAAATTGAGATCAAACAAATAGCTTCTGGTATGTGCGTTAGGGATGTTTATAGACGGCATAATCCGTAAAAAAATCACTCAATCTGAATCATCGTAACCCATATTTACTAAAATCGAAGAAAGAAAAAAGATAAACGGTTTTTATTTTTCGATGGCAGTTTGGAAGTGAATTGAAAATTTTAAAAACTACCAAAAATGGATCTAATTTGTCAAAATCACTTAATTTCAAAATTATATAGATATTAACTAAAATACACTAGTCTTGAACTGAAAAAATGAGGAATTGATTATGATTGTATAGAAGTTGATGATATTTTGACAGATAATAGTGTAAGAGAGATCACTTTTACTCTAGTAACACACTATCGAGAATGACGATCACAGTGATTTCGTGAGAACAAATCAAAATATAGTTGATTTTTGATTAAAAGGATCAACAAACATTTGATGAACAAGACAACAAGGAGATATGAGTTTTAAGTTCATATTTATTGATCACTAATGACAGAAATTTAAATTAATGTTTGATATAATATCAAATCTTGAATAAACGTCTGTTGGTCTGAGTGATGAAAAATTCAGTTCTCATTAAGTAAAATCTTGATTTCGAATCTTGTGTATAAAGAATATAAGCGCTGGAAGAGTTTTGCCTTCATTACAAGTACACTTAACTCGACTCTAAATTAGTTGGAGTCAATGCAGCCTATTAAATGTTGAGTTGAAATCAGGCAAAGTACATCATTGGTGCAATTAGAACACTATAATGAGTGTTTTTTCCATCCCAGTGTAACATGGTCTTTGGTTTCAGCAATTGAACTAGGAAGATGAGTTTTTTACACTCGTACAAACATGGTAAAATTGCTTAAATGTGGAGGTGTTTAGTCTGTCTACATACATGCAGAATGTGGGCTATTTCATTAAGTTTAGGGTATGACTTTAAAATGTCCATAAAAAAGGATATAGACATAAGGTCTCAAACGTTGCTCAAATCAAAAGGAAGTTTGTGGTTGTGAAGGTCAGTTGCGTAAAATTCTACAACTTATCAATAAAAATAATTAGTTTCTGAATTATGTTATTCAAGTTTCTTGTAATATATATTTCAGTATGTAATAATTCAATTGTAAGACATCATTATTTATACAATTAACTATTAAAATTGCTAAAAATTTGTTACATTTTTAAATTTTAAAATAATGGGATATGTTGAGAATTTTTAAAATTGACTAAATAACTACTAATTTATTACTTCTGTAAATATATATCGTGGTGTTTCACATAAAAAAAAATCTATCTTTTATAAAAGCAATTTTACGTTACTATAAAATATCTTAAGACTCATATCTCAATAATATAAATTACAGTCAAGTGTTATATTATTTTATTCTATAAAGAAATTTATTATAACTTGTTTGTATCATTAACAAATTTTTCTCTAATAAAAATAACATTGCAATATAACCGAAAACAATTATTTCATTTTCAATCTAACCCAATATAACGCTATTTCATTTTCAATATAACGCTAGATCCGAGTGCTTACGAAGCCAAGACATTTTACCTCACCAGGTTGACTAGTTACTTGTACTACAGTGCAGACATCATTCTTGGGCGATTCTATGGCACCCGCAGACACGGCGTGCCTTTGTTTTTTTTTTTTTTTTTAACGATCAAAGTGAAGATGCACTGTTTTCCACCTTTTCCTTTCTACGTGGTTCCACCGAGGGGCACTTTTCACTTCTTGTGCAGCACCTACACTCAATAGTGCTTTGGAAGAATGCATATTATGCCTTTTCACTCAGTTCATTGTTTCCAAACTTCCTTCTATCTAGCGTATAATGATCCTGTTGTGCAATACATAAGGGCATGTAAATCTCTCATACAAAGCTATGCAAACTAAAATATACAATCAACCAAGTATCCTTCTTTTCCAGTTAATAATTAATGTTCATGGCGTTTCTTCGCAAAAGCCTGTTCTTTATGGCACTGTTGCCCTTATTATCTGCTTGCGCAAATGCAATACATTTAATGGAGCAACTCTATATTACATTATATATACCAACATGAAACAATAAAAAGGGGATCTGATCTCTTCATATAGCCTTAATGACCACGAATCAGTTACGCGGAGGGATGCGCTTTGCTCTTGTTTCTGGTGGGCCAATGAACAGTTCAGTCTCCACATCTGAGACTGGACTCCCTTCTTCATTGGGTAAATTATCTCTCTGATCTTTCGATCCTTGCCATTGTTGGAGGCCACACTGAAAAGACCAGCTCCTATATGGTGAGAGTTTGTAATCGTTTAAAGTATTATATGCAAGCAGGCGTGCACAAACACACGCACAACAAAGGATACTCCAACTTAATGCCACTTTGAAGGCATCTTATTAGCTATTTCGGTCGCTTAGCCTCGGCTTTTTTGAGTCATAATATGAAATTTTACCCTTACATCAAGACTAGTCCTTGTATTTTCCCATTTGATGAGATATCTAAACAGAATGATGCACAACAATCATAATCTTTGCGTTTGTGCAATAATGAAAAAAAAAAGCAAGTCTTCACCTTTTCAGACAGCCTTGCATTTTCAGCTGTCAATACCTTCTCCTGACACATTCATGCAACACAAACACAGAAAGTTAGCAACCGAGAGACACAATAGACAAAGACTACTATCTTCGGCTGCACGGTCTGGTCGCCAAGAAGACCCGAACCAAGCGAACACAGGGCAAAACTCAGAGAGTTCTAGTGGTAGAGATGGAAAATTTTGTGGTCACGCCTCAACAAGCTCTCTCTCCTAGAAGTTCTTTAGAATAAAATTAGCTTATGTTTCATTTCATGTCTTCTCAGAAAGTTGTTAGTATTAAAAGGAAATGTAAGCTTTCATTAGGTCCGTGTCTGGTGTAGCCGTTAATTACCTTTTCTTTCAGTTCCTCAATCTGTTCTTTGAAGACCTGATTCTGTTCGTATAAGGGAAATAAGCATGTTAGCCATTCGGTTGAACATGTTGTCAGGCAAGCAAAATGGTAAAGAATGCCAAGTCTGTAACTAACCTTTCTAGCGCGAATGCTGCTAACACTCTTCTCCAACTGTTGCTCTATCTGCTGTAACTCTTCAATGGTGCATGATGCTAAATTTTCTCCAAGTAGTTTCCTGGGGCATTTCAAAAAATTAGCTTCAAGAATCCGTTGGCAACAGCGAGTTCAGGCACAAAAATAGATATAGAATAGGCTTTAGAACCGTTTTGAAGCTTCAAGAAGCTCAATCTTCTTCACCATGCTTGCTGCTTCAGCCTTCAATTGCTGCCATTTTGAATTAAAATGAGTGAGCAAATGATCAGTCCCACGGTAAACCTTGGCAGCCAGGGAGGGCCAAAATTAAAACTTTGAAAACAAATACCTCTATAATCAGGCTAGTAGGTCAACCAAACTTTAAAAAGTTTCAGTTCTAACATCAAGGATAAGGTGCTCTACTTTCCAAACAATGAATATGCAAGTCCATCAGGTAATATTGGTACTAACACTTTACTGTCTATCATTTCCTTCTCTCCAAGTTTCAATTTTTCAGAAGTCTAAAGATTACCCCTTGAGCCTTAAAAAAATTATCATATTTTGGAAGCTTGTTCAAACTATTTACATGCATAAAAAAGCATGCTTTTATGTAATCATAATTATGATTTTTCTCTCCTATATAGAGGAATAGCAGTGACATGAATATGTGTTCAAATTCTCACTAATTTCACCACTGTAAGATTTTGTATTTCAAAATCATATCTATTGACACATTTCAGGACCATAAATAGCACCCTAACTTTTTCTTTCTTATTCATCAATTTCTGCTTTCTGATTTAATTTGAAACATGATTTGTTATTGTTCTAAAAAAAAACCCTTCAATTTGTATTGGAGCGTAGCTATATCCAAGAGAACTCTCAAAACCTCTTTTTAAGTTAAAATGTCAGTCTTTCATACTCTAGTAAAACCAGAAAAATTATGTATTTCTTGTCTGGTGTCTAAACCAGTTTTCTTAGCATCAAAAAGGCTAGAAAAATCAGCTTTTCCTTTAAGCATAAAATAGGATGGAGGAAAAACAACCTTCTGTCCTAACATCAACTGGATGCTAGAAAAATTCATTCTTAATTCTGGTTATAAACCAAAAAATCTCATGTTATACACATAACACTCTATTTTATCTAATAAACCAGAAAAATCTCACGTTACATAGGTAACACTCTTTTATCAAAAATTATATTCAAATTTGGCTTAGTAGCAGTTTGATGACATTCGTGTCTTCAAGGAGAGCAAAAATGAAGAAGTCAACTTTTACTACCCTCCATGATTTCAGGAAAGAGCAAAAATAGAGAAGTCACATGAGTTTGAATGAAGAAAATTTTCTGCCTGCCAGCAAAAGTGGGTTGATAATGACACTTGGTTGTCATCATTTTCCTTCTATCCAAGTTTTGAGTTCTTGGAAGTCTAACGGTTACCTAGAACGTTGAAATATTGTCATGTTTTGAAAGCTTGTTCAAGTTATTTGAATGCACGAAAAAGAATGCTTTTATGTAAGGAGAAAAGTTTTTGGTTTTATAAGAGTGACTTCAAAGTAGCAACAAATTAAGATGATATGAAATCTTGATTGATTGAATTCATGAAAAAAAAAAAAAGATAGACTAATTGTCAGATGTATAAGACTTCGTTGCTACTTGTTATTATTAGAAGTAGTAGTAAGACGAGTATGTGTATAAGTTCGTTACAACTTCCACCACTCTAAGAATTTTTGCTTCACAATCATAGCCATTGACACGTTTCGATACCACAAGTGATACTCTCTCTCGTCTATCAAGTTCTAATTTATGCTTCAATTTGAAACATAATCTGTCGTAGCTCTAAAAAAAATTTCAGCTAATAATGTCGTGAAGACCGTCTCTAAATAAAGTATAAAGCAAGCAAAAAGACCACCAAAAAGAAGTTATGACCCAAAATTTTTTGGACGAGCAAGAAACACAAAATTTAATGACACATGGCATTACGTTGTCTGCTTCTAGGATAAGAGCATAATAGACCTAACCTGCAAGTTTTCTTCAGTAAACTTCTTGGTGGTCTGATTGTCCTTCATGTGCCTCCTATAACGTTCAATTGTCTCCTGCAAGCTGCAGCCAAACCAAACAACTAATAAACATCAATTTATCCAAAAGCTGTGAGGACTTCCAGTAAGAAATTAAACAAAAAAAAAAAAAGGATATGCTTGTAGATAGAAGCACACGGTACCAATCTAACTTGAGGACAATTCCAAGTGCAAACTATAATATGAAGTTAAGACTTAACGACAAAACTAGAATATCAAGTTGAACATGAAAACATCACAAAAGAACTTTCTTGCATGGAAGATGAATAGGTAGGAGAGAGCAAGGAAAATGTCGTGATTGTAGAACTGTCGTCTGGAAGATGTCGAAAAATATTCAAAAGTTCTCTTCCATAACTCACCAAAGAAATTTCCCTCCAAAGGTGTAAAGAAGATAGAAAGAGAACGAGATTTGGAAAACTCATAAGCATCCTTTTTTAAGTTTTTGTGATATAATAAAATTCTAAGTGGATAAAATAGTATGAGGGGAGAAAACTGGAAGAGAGCAAATTGAGGAAAAGAAACATCGGAAGAGAGGAAAATCTTCAATATTTTCTTGTGTTTGCTAAAAGATAAAGGTAAGAAGGAAAACTAAAAATTTCTTATTTATAAAAGAGGAGAAAATCAGAAAGATGAAAATAATATGCATAAAAATGTCATTTTTACCCTCCAAAGAAAAAATATATATCATATAGAGTTTATATACAAAAATATTATCAATTTTACTTAAAGTAATAAATCTAGTATGCTACAAAATTTCTTGAACAAAAATTATCTGTTTCGATAATATAACACTAACTTATATGTTATCATGTCATCGAAACAGACATGATTCTATAAATCTACCCTTAAAACAGACAGATTTTGTTCATATAAAATCATTGTGTACTTAATTTGTTACTTTAGGCAAAATTAGTACTAGATTTGTTATTTTAAACAAAGTTGATAATATTTTTATATATTAACCCTATTATACATAATCTTAAAAATATTTGATTATATATATGAAACACTTACACAAATCAAGTTCAACAAGTTTACAATACTTGTACAAATTTTAATAAAAAAATTAAACAAAATTTCGAAAAATGTAGCGTTTTCTTTTTTTTTTTTTAAGTAAATTTATAGTTATTAATATGTAATGAGAGTAACATTGTCTTTTGATAATAAAGAAAAATTTTGGTGGGTCATGAAAAAAAGTTAGCTTTTCTCCCCCTTATTTTCCTCTCTCCTAAAAACATTTCTCAAACACGAGTACTTATCCTTTTTCCCACTATTTTCTTCTCCCTCCTCTCATTTTCCTATCTACCAAACACACTGTGAAGTATTTTTCTCTTTTCATTTACAGTGTGTTTGGATAAAGTTCTAAGAGAAGAGGAAAGTGAGAGAAATGATTATTGAAGGAGTGCGACTATCTTTTATTATCTTGTTTTGGAAAGAAGCCACAGAGGGAGAACAACTGTAAAAATCTTGTTTGAGACAAGGTGGAAAGTAAGGAAAAGAAAATAATGTGTATAAGAACGCCAATTTTACCCTCAAAAGAAAAATATTATATACAACACAAAAATATTTGATTTGTAAATCATACACGAAATAATTGTATAAACTTAATTTAATAAGTTCATAATATTTGTACAATTTTTTATTAAATAATTTGATAAAATTTTAAAGAATGTAGAGATTCTATTTTTTGTTTTAGATAAATTTGTAATTATTAATATATAGTAAAAGTAACATAGTCTTTTGATAAAAAAGTAAGAGGATTAACAACTTCCTTCCCAATTTAAAGAGAATGATTTTGGTGGACCAACTTCAAAATTAATGACAAATAAGAGTTGCTGGACTTCATGTTGAAAACTCTAAAACAGTTGAGATTTGAATATCTCAAACTGAGAAACTTTTTATCTCAAAATGCAACGAAAATAAAGAGATAAAATTAAATATGCATGTCAAGCTTTTTTAGGAGACATTGATTGTTGGCCAAATATGTTGGCATTCTCTTTGGATTCTAGGTTTAACAACTAGACCCATAACTCCTGTAGGAAGTATAGCCTCTCGATACAAGATGGTGCTTTGAGAATGTTTAAGAAAATAAAGTTGTATATTAACTAACAACTGAAGTTTTAGTTGTGATGGTATGTATTTGATCTTAATAATTAGTATTAGAGCGAGGTGATAGATTCGAGTTCTAAGACAATGCTAAGAGGGAGATTGTTGACTAAATATGCTAGATTTCCCTTAAGACTTTGGGTTTAATAGCCCAATCATTGCACCGGTAATACGCGTATAGCTTTTCAATACTTCATACGGCTTTAAGATAGTTTAAAAAGATAAAGTTACCCTTCAACCAACAACTAAAACTTTGTCCTAACATTGACCATCAAATATGACTATCTTTCTAACTATTAGAGTCCTTATCTAATAAGAGGATTTGTGGTAGATCAGTTTGGAAAGGCATTTGGGAAATGAATAACAGAATTTTGAAAGAAAGCTCTCACAGTTGTGGTGACCGGAACTCAACCTCCTTCTAGCGTGATGTTTGGTTAAGCAAGAAGACTTAAACTTTATCTTATCTAGATTTTGTTGTGGCCTGTGAGAATTAGCTTTCTGCTGTTTCAAAGTATGTTTTTCTAGGTGAAACGAGCTATCCCATATATATACATGTAAAAATGAGAAGAGGTGCAACCACTCATGTGACGTAGAATAGTTAATTTATGACTCTAGAATTAATCTCATAAATGCGGCAGCTCATAGATTGTGCTAGGTATTCCCAACTTTTCATCTAAACAAGCTTCTTTAATTGTACGGCTAAGAGCTTTCTCTATGCAGATCATACGGTCGAAATTCATTCCTTAAAATATCTCTGCCTTTTTATTATAGGCAACAAGTAACAGAATCCCCACCTTGCCCAAAACAAGAGTGTTTATGCAAATTATATAGTTTCATCCCTTCAAAAATCGCTGCCTTCGTATTATTGGCAACAAGAGATAAGAATCCTTACCTTGCCTTTTTTATTCTATACATTTTTTAATCTATGCATGATTCCTAAAAAACTCTTAAAAAACTGCAACACCATATGGAATGTCTGTCTTCTCAAATTATTATGGTGGCAATTCACTTTTCCTGGGAAAGAATGGTCCAACTTGGTCCTATGTAAGCAATGATGCACCAATAAATGGTAAACAACTATTTCAACACAATTAATGATTAATCAATGTGGTTTAGATTTCTAATCAGATTTAAAATCTTCCTTTTGCTATATATTTTGTTTTTTTTTTTTTTGTGGGTACATCAGTGAAAATTAAAGAGAAACAAACAAAACTAGCTACCCCAAGGCAACATAGCCGCATATCTATTTCCATCCAACAGAACTCTATATATTTTGTTGTTTTTGCTGCATATTTTGTACACCAAGTGTATCCATACTAATAATGATCATTCATTCATAAATGGTCCCCTATCATTTGTGCACATCTACATCATTTTTGAATTTATATATACACTAATCTTCATTAATCAAAAGATGACAGCTAAAAAGTTCAATAATTTTAAGAAATCTTGAATATTTGAGGATCTGGATATTGGAAATCCTTAATCTCTAATTAGTGTACATTTTGTAAGTCAGCTTTTAAATTATCTCAGAGGTTGAGCATTTGCTCTAACGGTTAAAAGGAGTGCCTTTCAGCCATCAATTGGGGGATTCAATCCCACCAACCTCATTCCCCCCTCCCATTATATGCCCCAATAGGGCTCCCTGTAAATCAGAAAAACGAAAAAAAAAAGGGTAGGAAAGATGGGTGTGTTTATAATTTAAATCGATCTATATATAGGCTGCCTCTCAATTTACTGAAAGAACTCATGAAGAGTGAAAGAATGACAGAATTCATGAAATCATAGCATGAACACGAGAAACAAGCAGAAAAAGAGCCCCATAATGGTTGTTGTTGTGTTTCCTAGAAAACTTTGCTGAACAAAGGTGACGAAGATTGAACGGATCAAAGATAAAGCATCTGCAATACAATACTTTTGAAAAGTGAAAGGGATGTTGAAATAAATTTTGAGAATTATAGAATAAGATTAGTATCACTAATATGGTTATTTCAACGAGTCCTTAGTCTAATTTTAGTAATTACACTTTATAATTGAGATTAGGTAAAAAGATTTTATCCAGTGATTCACGTTCCCCATTCTAGGCTATTATCAAACACCAAAAACAACAATAGCCCAAATACATTAGTTAGGGTGTGAAGCAAGAACTACAACGAGAGAAAATGATCAAGCATCTTGAAGGGTAAAACTATAACAAGGCCTACTGGTTCTGGGTACCTGATAAACTATGTAGCTGCTTAGAACATCCATAATTAAGCATCAAACTTAATTTGAAATGGGGCCTAACTTACCATAAACACCAACTTTAAGCCGAGGCATAAAACTTCCAATAAAACTCTTTAGGTTCAATTAATTATAAGGACATAGTTAACTATCTAAAATTCATATTTTAGCAAAACACTCTGAGATGTTCTCAGCGCAGGTGGAACACAAATGGTTGGGGACTATGGTGTGTTTAACACATTCACTTTGTTTGAACGCTGCAGAAGCAAGCAGAGAAAGAACTTAAAAGGATTATAAGGCATAATCACCATTTCATATACTTTCATTATCTTTCTTTTCTTTTGAAACTCATAATTGATCTTGGATCTAGAAAATAACATTTGGAAAACAAAAGAATTATATTTATATCACGCTCATTGCCTATCCAAGCGCATGCTTCAATATGTTTGGAAAACCAATGGAACATAATACAAAGTATTAGAGCATATGCAGTGGCAATTCATCTTTCCCAAATACATAATGGAATTTTTATCAGTATGCACTTGAATGCATAGAATTCACATTCATAAGGGATTCTACTTCGTGCTCCCGGCTTCAATATATGTCCATATAAGGCCTTGCCAAATCTTTCAACAAATTCTTTCGTACTCCATTCTTGGGACAATGTATTGTTTCTCATGATGAATGATACACACTAGCTGAATCATTTTCTAAACAGTGTATAGAGTCGTTCTTACTTTGCGTATTCATTTTTTAAAAATATAGACACCACCGTAGTATTATTTTCCATTGAACAATCCCTTCACTTAATTGTAATTGCATTCCTTTGTAATGGAATTTAAATCACAGATCAAAAAAATACAAAGTACTGGAGTAAAGGTCCCGAATAAATTTTAATAAAAATTCACTTCGTTACAGTCTTTTACCTTCCATTATTGGCTATATATGATGCATGAAATTACTGAACATTGTTCAAATTTTCCATAGGACAAATGTTTGACATGTGCAGGATTATTGCTCTCATACAGACAAACACAATGTCAAAAACATGTTGTGAGCTGTCCATAAGCACAATTGGCTGAAAGAAAGGACAGTGGGATATCGTACGGTAAAGTAAACACCAAGACAAAATCAGCTAACTAGGTTGGAACGATTGGGGGAAAGAATGGGGCATCCATAAGATCGTAGCTTTCTATTTTCCATCAAAGAAAAGGTGACACCTATGAAATACAAAATGATGTAACCATCTAATCTATAAATTCACCTAAGTAAAAAAAAAGAGTACCCGTGATAATAGAGTTCTTAATATGTACTCGTATTAATTAGATTTTGAAGTGAAGTGTAGGGAATGCGTCCCAAAATCGAGGCAATCCACTGTCCAACTTCTATTCCCAGAATTTAAGACTCAAACTCATACTTTCAGTCTTGAATACGACTTGAGTATCAGTTGAATTAAAACTGATGCCATAATATCAGCAACATCCGGAATCCTTATGATTTCATAACAAATCACTGTAAATACCTTGAAAATTTTGGTAACTACAGAGAATCACATGAGTGCTGGGTCTCTCTACTGACACTGCAGGTAAGCAGCACGTATATATTGACATTTAGAATAGAATAGTGCTTTATTTCTTTTTAAGAAAGTTTATGTAAGTGCTTCATTAAAATAATATTCTCTGTGCTATGATAATTACCTCTCCAATTCAGTTCTTAGGACACCGTTTTCCGCGCTATCCTAGTATTTTACAAGGATTGAAAGTTGAGGAGAAATTTATTAGCATTTAATTAGATGCCCATGAGAGAAACAACATAAACAAGATCAAAGGAATCAGAAGAGGAATCTCTACTAGCACAAAGGGTTCAATAAGAGAACTTTAGAAGATCTGAGCAGCCATGATCATCATCTCTGACTGTTGCCAGTTAACATCTGTGGGCAGTGAGCCTGATGTCTCTCTGAGTGATGTTTGTGGAAAGAGAGAGAGAGAGAGAGAGAGAGCAGGCACATAGCACTTTTTTTTGTGTAATGCCCACAACCCTAATTGGCTTACCCGCATAAACATGAAATTTAATGTTAATTTATGAAATCACTCCAACAAAATCCAAACAGTCTTGTTTGTCCCAGAAAAAGCATAAGCTAAAACTTAATAATTAAAAAAAAAAAAAAAAAAAAGACATGGAACCAAAGCAGCGAAAAGGTAATACCTGGAGCTTGCGAATTCATAGAACTTTCCTCTGGGAGAGATGACAATGAGGGCAACCTCAGCATCGCATAGAACCGACAGCTCAAAGGCCTTCTTCAGCAGCCCATTTCGCCGTTTGGAGAAGGTAACTTGCCTGCTGGTCGCATTCTCTATGCGCCTCATCTGAGTCTTTCCTCTCACCATCTCCCTAACACCTATGCAAAGTCAATATGGACTCAGCTCAAAAAGTCAACTTTAATCGATTTGTTGAATCAAAAGCCATAAACTTAAGAAAGTCAGAAGGAAAAGGTGAGAAATTGTTGCCAAATAGGCAACACCCAGAAGGGTTTTCTTAAAGAAAATATATCAAGAACTGAAAATCTAAGATTTCTAAGCAAAAATTAGAAAACCCCACTGGAGAAGCAAAGTTATACAACACTCCACGGTAATCTCAAGATTTTTAAAGGAACGGTGCTCACCAAATTGGCCAAAACCTAGAAGAGCTTAGGTGGAGAGTAGGACAATTACAAGGTAGGCAGCTTGAATAATCTGAGGATTAATTGAGGAAGTAAATAAGCCGGAAAGAAAGATGAAGAGATAAGGTCCTTGTGCTTGAATTGATTCAGACAAAATAATGCAGAACACAATAAATTTTTCTCAAATTCAATTCATGAATACTTACAAAAAGGGAGAAAGGAAAAAGGATTTTTCTTGGAAATGGAAAGGAGTCAAAGTGAGAGACTTCGGGATCTTACTAATTAGGCAAAACCCAGAAAGCCTGTGATGAAGAAGAAAAGATATATATATTATTCTCCAACAAAAAAAAAAACAAAAGAAGAAAAGATAGATAGATACCCGAAGAGGAAAGACAGCTTAATAAGAAACCAAAGACACATGAAAGAAGAAGAGGACCAAAGGAAAGAAAGAAATTGCAGAGAGAGAGAGAGAGAGAGAGAGAAACAGGGAGAAACAGTATTTGTGTCCGTACAGTTGATTGATTCTCACACTTGCTTCTTTTAGTCACCAGCCAAAGCAGCTAGCATCCACAGAGACCCACCTTTCCTTATTCATCAGTATCCTCGCTTTATGAAAGCTTCTGAAAACCCACCCATATAAAGAAACAAAATTATGCCACTGTGACCATTTATTATCTTATTATATCCCATGGTTGAAAACCTCATCCTTTGCTTGTTTTGGTAAAAAAACCCATGAGAAAGACCACAAGCATAACAGTTTGTGTATATAGATCAAAAAGGGCAAATTAGTTTTAGCCGTTCAAAAAAGGCAAATCAGTTTTAAAAAGGAAAAATAAAAACAAAGAATTAGATGATGAGACTTGGGTGGCCTTTTCTTTTTCTAACTTTATTTGTAGTCTAGACTTAGTTGTTGTTTTTTGTTGAAAAAGGATAGAAAATAGTAGAAAATTAGGCTTTCATCTGGTTATTAGGCAATTGATGTAGCCAATAGATAGGCAGGCAAAAAATTTTTAGAAAGAAGAATGAATATAGTTTTTTGGGGTTGGGGGTCAGGGTTTTGGGGGCGGGGGGGTAAAAAATAAAATAATAACCGGTTGAGGGTCATAAAATCGTACAATATTAGCAACATGTCAACATCGTCCGTACAACGTTGGACGAGAGCCAATGAGAAATCGAAAACGCATCGAGGGGTACTCATCACCTTTTCTCTCTCCTCCTCAAAACCACAAGTGTCTTCATAATGCCTTCCCCTCATAATTCACATGGGAAGAAAGGCAAGGGACCCCCCACGCTATGTTCTACTAATTTGGCAATGTCCTCACACTCTTTTTTTATTAGGACCAGAAAATAAATATAATTTTTAAGTTCCATTACATAATTTGATAAAATTATTTAAAGAATTATTTGTAATGTAATAAATAAAATTTTTTAGAATCATATTTATAAAATATATAATAAAAAATATTATTTTTTATTATATATTTTAGTATTATTATGATTATATAAAATATAATAATAATTATATTATAAATAATAATTAAAATAAAACTGTTCAGATTATAAATATTTATCAATGATGTTTTATAATCTTGTGAAAAAAAATTATATTTTATTAAAAAAATAAATTAAGAAAATATACGTTTTGTTTTATTAAAAATTTTTGCTGCAGATGCTCGATCTCTCTCTCCCTTTCGATCTCTGTTGCGCATCGGATACGAGGAATTGTGGATACACCAAATCTTATATCATAGTGCACGCACGCTACCCTTTTCTTCCTGGAAGTTCCGAATTATGTTAAGTATGTTTATTTGTCAGAAAAATAATTTATTTGAGTAAAATATTTACAAAGAAAATTTTTTATAGTAAAAGTAATAATTTTTTTATTAATCACTCAAAATATATTTTGTGTATTTCACATAAAATAACTTACGCTTATAATAAACGTAAATTATTTTACTTAAAAATTTTAAATTTTTTATTGACTACTTATTTTATATGAAACAAAAATAAAAAAATAAAAAAAAATTTTTGTGTAAAATTTTTTACACAAAACAAACACACCTTAGTCTAAAAACTTATTCTAGTTAATAAAGTGATTGTAATTTTCATTTTACAAGCTAAATTTTTTTTTTAGATAATTTTCTTTATTGAAACGGAATTGTTGTATTAATATTCGGAGAAATCATACATAGGATTGACGTGAAAACGTCAGAAATACCTGCATGAAATAAGATAAGGCACCAGCACAAGTAGTCTACATAACAAGTGGTTAAACTGACTATTAACAATCTGAACACAAAACTTGAGACTACCAATCCAACTATGACCAAACCTACTTAATCCAAAGAAGCTAACTAGATCTAAGCCAGCAGGAGAAAACTGCCTATGACAACACAAATCGCATATCGGCAGATTTAAACTAAAAATCGTCTAGGTATACCCAACAATAATTATCGAGACAGCCAAAATACACACACAAAAATATACGTAGGTAGTACAAATCACAAGACTCCAAAAAAAACCAACAGAATCTATTGTTATCAGTTTCAGCAACGGTGGCCATGGCAGATGGCGACGGCGGTGTAGCTGGTGGTGGCAGGAATGTGTTCTACGATTGGGACGACGTGGACGGAGGTGGTGGCTGTGCTAGCGAGATCAGTAGCATTCGAGACAGTGCTAGAGACGTCAAACTGTGCTACAGCTTAGCAGGTTCCAACGATAGTGCCTGCGGTCAGTAAGGTGGCTCCGGCTGCAACAGCAATGTCAAGGACAGTGATTCTGGCAACTAATACGACAACGCCAATGGAGGCTGCATTGGAAACGATGGCACCAGCGACGACGCTAGTGACAGAAAATGCAAAAATGCAAAAAAACCTACTAGAGATAATGGATCTGAAGTTAAGAGAGTCATTTGTGACGTTATTTAGGCCTGATATGGTAGAAAAACAACCTAAAAGACTTCAAAAACACAAATTTAAGGGCTTGCATAAGTAGAATAACGAGATGGAGGGGAAAAGAAAGAGAACACGGAGATGAGGAGGAAATGTGCAACAGGAAAGAGGACAGGCTAGGGGAAAGGATTTGGGGGCTGGTAAAAGGGCCCGAAAGAACAATGGATTTAGAGAGAGGGAGGAGCTATATAATGAAACAATAGTTTTTTTATAGCTAGAACATCAATTCGGTATTCTAGAGAATTACAACTTTAACGAACAAAGAACATGGTTACATGGGCTAAGAATTTAACCTTAGTCCATGACAAAGATGATGGCATGGGTAATAAAATAATTTTTTGGTTGAAAATTTAAAATTTCAACTTTACTCCATCACTTCGAATTTGCAATACAACCACTTGCAAAGTGTAACAAGACACCGTTTAATTTTTTAATAGCTTGTCAATCATTTGAAATGGTGTTGTTGCACAATCAAAGTGATTGTTCACAAATACAATCACTTTTTAGTGATAAAAATTTATGGGGTACGAGTATAGTGCTCGATAAAAGTAGTCTGATAGATTATCTTGGAAGTAACAACTTAGCAATTTTTAGTTATAAAATACATATTGTAAATAACAAAAAATTCAGTGATAAAATTTTATTACTAAACATGTGAATATTGTTATTTAAAATTTAACGTTTGTTACTTTTTGTACATTCTTTTGGACTTTACCGAAATTTATATTGCAGATCATGTCAGATTAAGCTATACTGAGGTTGAATCCATAGTTTTGCAACCTTTACCAACAAACAGCTAAGGTTTTAAGAACCGAATCGGTCATTGAGCTGAAATGTTGAGAGGTTCAAGGTTCAACAATATAACCGTGATTGAACCAGTAAAATCAGTAATTAATATTAAATATATAAAAAATTTAATATCTATGTATATTATGTAAAAATATTAAAAAGTAAAATGTGAAAATAGATAAAATATAAGTCTTATATATATTATAAGATTATATTAGAGAATTTTAATTATATGTAATTTATAATTTAATATACGATAATATTAAAAAAATTAAGTAATATATTATAAAGGCAAATAATTAAGGGCAATGTAATTTAATATAATTTAATAAATATTAAGATGATTAATATAATGTATTTATAGAGACAACTAAACTAATTCCTTCAATTAAGGACAAAGTATATTCTCATTTATATAACTTTTATTTTAAACTAATGTATTTATTTTCCTTTGTTAAAAATGAATACACTAATAAATAAATAATCTAAATTACAAATTTGCGATAAAATTAACAAAATATTTATTTTGTGGAAGTAAATAATTTATGTCAAAAAATTGAAATATAAAGTTTATTATAGTCATATGTTTGATTTTAAAGTAATTTAGGTAACAATATTTTAATTTGAGCAACTTTTCTACATTAAAAAAATTAATCAAAGAATATTTTGTATTTTTGTTTTTTTTTAGTTATTTTTCTTGAGATATAGGATTTTTAAGAGAGAAAAAAAAAGACACAATAGTAATATATATTTTATTTGTCATGTTATCATTAAATGAGAGTTGGTGGAGTGGTGGTAACCCCCTGTTAGTTATCTTTGAGTAAAGGAATTCGAGTCTTCTTGGGCTCAATTTGCATTTTTTAAAAAATATTCAGCATCAACAAATAAACCAACTGAACTGGTAGAACCATGATCAGTTCATCAGTATAAGGTTGAACCAGTATGGTTCACCGATTTTTAACCAGTTCTTAGACTCCTTAGCTTTAAGATGAGAACCAAACTGAATATGAGGCCGGTTCCCGATTTTTTCAGTTGAATTGGTTGGTTCGGTTTGGTTCTCAAAACCATGCAAAAAACTGCCAATAGTATCTTTAGATATAGCTTGGGGGATCTCTTGCGAGGCTACCTTAGTAATACCAACCCAAGACTCATTGGTTCTTCCTGAAAGCATGAGAGGCAAGTCAATCCCTGATCCAATTGACTTCCTTATGCACATGCTTGAGATGCACAGACCAGTCATGCTTCAACAGTTCTTTGAAGCAGTGTACTAGGTACCATTAGGATAAGTGACTAAAAAACCTTTCAATATTGATTCAACTGCAACCTTGTAGTTAGCTTCCAAGATGAGATGACAAAGCCCAATTAGCCATGTGTATGACAATCTTTGGAAAATACCTTATGCTTTGCCACAATGAACATTGTATAGCCAATGTTATGCACAAAATCTCCCCTCTAGGAGCCCTTGTGGTCATGCACTACTCCAGTTGCCCCTAACAGCCTCGAAGATGAGGTGTGGAAACATGGAAAAATGAGAAATAATACCTGATGCAAGATGGAAGTGTGTAAAAAAGTCAATAATGGTCAATACTTGATTAAGCTTTTGAAAGATTTCGAAAATCCATTAGAGAAGATACATATCTTTGAAAGAATTTTATGTTTGACTGAAATGGAAGCACGAAAAATAAAATACCAAATGTCAATAATATATTGAGCCTTTAATAAGGTTAATCTCATAAATTCCACCATAGAAGATAAACGATTCTCAAAAGAAAATTTTTATTCATAATTATTCTCAACAATTGGGATGTCTTTATCTTGGGCTTATATACTTATTTGACTTATTTATAATAAACAATCTCAAACAAATAAGAGAAAATACTAGTTGACTAAGTAAACTTGGTGACTAAGTAAAACTAAAAAAAAAAACTATATCAACATATTACATGATTACCTAAAATAGAAAATATTATATATTTTTCCTAAGAAACAATCCAAATAGACTATAAAATCTAAATAATAGAGATTATAATATTAATAGTAGAATAATAGAAAATATCCTTCAAGTTGCGTCTTACATCAATATCATTGATATTTGATAATTGAATAGTCTTCATGCAAAAGAAAACTTAAAATCCTAATAATTTATAAACTTAGCAACCAATTAAATTTAATAACTAATTAAAAGCTACAAAACAAAACTAACCCATTATATATTATCCTAAAATAAATGATATTCTAAATTTTTCATTCTAAACCATCGAATCAGCTAAAAAAATGTAATAAAGTAATATTACAATGTAAATGTAGAAAATGATAAAAAAAAATAATCGTTGGGACTTATCCTATGTCAAATCTCTTCATTTGAAAAAAACTTGACCTCAAGTTTATTATAAAGAATTGACATCTTTTAACAAAGAAATAAATAATGTGAACATACTAGCAGCATTAATTTCCTCAAAGCATAACCCTGTCTTCTCCTAACAACCTTCATTTGATTGAGGCAAAGACATATTTGGTTACAAACAACGACAAACATAACTGTTGTTTCAAAAATTAGTGGATGTTGGTACATTGCTTTTGTTTTGAGACTAGGAAACTAGGCGTATTACAAACCATAATTTGGGAAAACTATGTAATAAGAACATATCGTTATTAATCTACAGCTTTTGCAATTTACAGGAACTTTGTATTTGACAGTTATTATCAACTTTACTGGACAAGTATCTGTAAAAAGCCACTTTGTTTGTGGGATTACTTATCCAATTATCCAATGGGCCAAAATCTATGTTAGTGCTACATTTTTTGCTTTACAAGGCATGTTTGATTTTATATCAGAAATAAATGTTAAGAATAAGGTCATTGATTTGGTACACAATTTTGCATAATCATTAATCTTTTTGCCAAATGTTGGACATAAATCACTAGTTCCATTCAATATCAGTTTCTCATGTTACCCTACTATAGCCATTCTTTTTTTTTTTTTTTACCTTGCTAGAGTTTCAAGATTTGTAATCCTTTTACATGTCTAAGGGTTCATCTAAATTAAAACATATTATAATGCTAGACTGGGTGAGTTGTTTTCTTATTATTTGCTTTTTTTAAAAGATTCCTAGATCTGTAATGCCTAATTTTTTAGTTGTTATTCCTTCTAATGATTCACTATTATTCTAAGGATTCTATGATTGTGTCAATAGGAACTTGCTCAATACTTCCTTGCTATTTGTACAAAACTTTGTTGGTTTACTTTCCCTTTGATTTATGAAATCAAAAATAAAAATTCTAATAGACTCTGCCTTTTGAATATGTTGATAGGACTAATCCAAAGATTGTGGAGCTTGTTTATCATTGATCATCATCTTACAGAATTTGGAGTTCTTTAATGTAAAGAGTCAAGAGAGTTCAATAGAAGATCTATAAGGTATTGGAAATTGAAAAAGTTTTATAATATATTCATATCCTTCAAAATAAAGTACTCATTTCTAAGGATTGGATTTTTGTTGCATATATGAATTAGTTCTAGTCATATAACTAAAGCTCTTATATGTAGTTTGCGCTAAAAATTGTAGTAAAGGTGCCAAAGAAAATATAGTACTGCTCAAATATCTTTTCAGGTTATGATTTTATAATCATGCCTATGGTCCTAAATTGTATAACTTCGTATTCATCATTGAAACAATTAGTAAAATGCCATAAAAATACAATACTTTGTACTATGTTGAAAATATAATATGTATCAAATTTAAGCTCTACTAAATGATGTTCTTCTACTTCTATTCCAGTGTGTTTATGCTCTACATTCAGCTAATCATAATTTTATTCTAAGTAATAAAGCATATAGCAGATCTCGATAAAATCTGCAAGTCGCTAGGAAGATTAATTGATTTTGTTAAAGCCATTATGGTCTCATATTATCAACCACTCAATGAGATCATATACCAATATCAAACATTCTAGTAATTTCAAATGATTTAAAATATCAGCAAAGGTTTCTTACTTGGAATCTAAGAATGAATAAGAAGCCTACAAAACAATGCGATAATTGAAAAAAGAAAATATGGATAAAACATTCAAGTAGAATGTATACAATTATGATTACATATGCATTGAAAACAAACATCAAATCAATTGCAACAAAACAAAAACTCAAATAAAAAAGGTGAATTGATTTGATAATATAAATATTTACTTCTAAAAGTTAAGAAAATAAATTCAAAAAATTAAACAAAATTAATAATAATTATGTTGAAAATTTTTTTGTGTGAGTTCAAATCTAATTAAGTAAAGAAAATCTAAAACAACAAAGTAATCCGAAAACAAAAGTTTAGATTTTTTTAAATTAATGATTGTAGTATCTAAAATTAAATTAGTGACAAATTGTTTGGTATATAAGTTTACTTTAAAATACAAACAAAAAAAAATCTAAAAAAAGTAATCCAAAAAATTTAAATACAAAGATATTACAACTTTCGCAATGCACGGACATATCTCTAGTTTATTCTATATGTAGAAAGACAACACAAGATGACTGGCTAAGATGATACCCTGGTGGCAAGTAGGCGAGCGTCCAACGTTGGCAACGTCTCTGCAAGCGCAACTCTCCCCCAGGTTGGGTGCTCGATATGCAAGAGGATTAAGTGCCCCATGGATTCTAGATTTGACAATCGTTATGGTCTCTAGTGCCAAAGTCTCGCTTAGCCCTATTAGTGCTCGAGTGGTGGGACTTTCTCTATAGGATTTGGTTGAATGGGAATGCTATGGTCAAATAAGATCGATAATGTCCATAGATACGATGAGCGACATATCTGTGATACTTTTTTTTTTCTTGTTCTAAAAAAAAAAGCACAAGGTGCAACACAATATAATGTATATATTATTTTATTGCACCAATATTATTTTATTTTTGATTCATTAACTAGTGAGACCATCTTGAATTATAAATGAAAATAATGTTCTCATTTTTTTAATATATTTTATACACTGTCTAGAAGTGCATACCAAAAAGGGGATTGAACGTGGAGGCAAAAACAAGCATATAGACAATCCATGACTTACCCTCTTAACTCTAAAAAATAAGATAGGTTGCTTATTCTTTTCTTTTAAGGAAAAAAAAAAAGTTTGTTTGTGTTAGAACTAGAGCTCAATTAGCTCTGATATTATTGTTAGAAATTAATTTACTTAACTTTTAATTTATTAAACTAAAATACCACACAATAATATGAGAAGTACACACTCAACTTTAACCTCTTAAACATTAATCTTATAAAGCACACCTGCCACATAATAAATTGGGACTCTTAACTCTTTCTATACTAGACATTAATAACTTATACTTTGACTCTAATACCGAAAATATAACAAACTAATTCTGATTCTAGTAAAATACTAAATTCTAATCTTAAACGAATCTAAATTAAGTTGACATGCCCTCTTAATTTTGATTTGGCCATCCAATTATTTACACACATCAGCTTCACTTGACAAAATCTCCAAACTTCAACTTTATCTTCGAAATATGCATCACGTCAACTTTATGACTTCATTTAGATACTTGACTTATCAACTTATTGGTTCACAATCAGCAAACAAACTTTCAAATCAACATCAACATGATCATCAAGAGTCTCCTCGACAATTCTTGTTGCTATTTTTTTAGCCTACATCTACTTGGTCTTTGACTTTATTTGACCAATTCTTCATTCCTCAAAGGAACTTGTGATAAACGACCTTCAATAAGGTCTAGGACTTCATTCACCACGACACACAACTAGCAACTGCAATGTACTTTTACTCCCTCGTTGTTTGTTTTTTATCTCATATGGACACACTGAAATGAGCATTTAAGCCCTCAACTAAGCGTTTTAGCTCTCAAACTTTGACGTTTCCTATAGCTCTCAATAACACAAATCTTTTTATCTGCATTTTCTGATTAACTCTAACAAATCCTTTCATTTAAGCATTCCATTACTCTCTATTGCTTATAACTTTAAAATTCAATTCAACCCCTGAATTCCTCTTCAAATCCAAATCTCCCTTCTCTCATGACTACTTCATTGTAACTTGATTACTTTATTATTATTCTTTGTAAATTAAAACTCCACTTTTTTCTTTTCTTTTTTCTTCTTCCTTATACCTATAATTATTAAATCTTCAAATCTCTTCCCACTTATGCTCTTTTTCACGTCAATCAAATCTTTTAATTCATTTGTAAAACTTTTCTACTCTATCATCTAAATTTTCATTATGGTCCCTGCCTTTTCTTTTACTTTTCTTTTGCCCCCGAACTTTTTCTCTTTTATTCTCTTCTGCCCCTTTTCTTTTTTTTTCCCTTTTTTTTCCTTTTTGTTTTCTTTTGCTCCCTAAAATTTATTGCCACCGATAAAGTTGAATGTTGGTAGTGTACAACAAACAACTCTAGCTAATAACAAATAAACCATGGCAATGACTCCTAAATGACAGTGGGAAGAACGAGGTGAACTGTGTTAGGGCGATGTGAGCTCGACGGTGATAAAATCTAATAAGAAGAGCACCAACTATTTTGATTGACTTCTGACAAGATTCAGAACATGTCGATTACTGAGCTGCGTAGATCGGTGTCTTATGAGGTCAAAAATGGCGGTTTCGTACTTTTACGGCTATCCGAGGGGGCTCATTTTACGGTGAAGAATAGTAGGTCAGGCTTTGAGTCTTCCTCGATTTGGTGGTTTTCCGGCAACAGTGGGGCACGTGTTAATTGAGATCAGGACGCTGGAGGTCTGACGATGCCGGATCTGTTTTCCAACGATGAAACCAGTGACTTATGGCAGCTCGTCCAGCTAGTCAGCGGCGGCACGAGTGGAGGCTTAGGAGCAGTCCGACGAGTCTACTAGTTGCTCTGGAAGATTCTACTTTCTTTGTTGCCAATCAGACTTTTGATTTCTTTGCAAATTTAAGATCAAATTCTTTGTATAAAGTACCCGGTTCAAATATTTGGTGACACAGGTTTTTCTAGAGTGATTGGCGGCGGCTTCTGATGGTGCTTTGTTTCCACTCTGCGCGTGGTGGCAACTTTGGTTCGTTAACTCTTACCTCTAAATAATTCAATACAATTCTGGGATCTACCCTTATTTTTGATCAATTGGTTCTAATATTGGTGGCGACAACTTTCGATGGAACAAGCTCTGAGAAAATTTTATGATCTTTCTCCTCGAACATGTTTTGAAAAGTGTTTCTCCATATCTGAAGACACAACACTATTCTCGATGGGTCTTCCTTCATACCTGAAGATCAACATTATTCTCGACAAGTCTTCCTTCGTACCTAGAGATCAACACAATTCTCAACGGGACTTCTTTTATTCCTGAAGACACAACATAGTTCTTGACAAGTCGTTTTCTACTCGAAGACGTAACTTTTCTATTAAAACTTTTTGGATCTTCTTCTGGCTTTGATATCTCTCTCTTTTCGGCCTCTATGGATCAAACTACCTTGGATACTACTCTTAAAACTAGAGCTCAATTACCTCTGATATCACTGTTAGAAATTAATTAACTTAACTTTTATTTTATTAAACTAAAAACGTCACATAATAATATGAAAAGCACACGCTCAATTATAACCTTTCAAATATTAATCTCACATATCAGTCATATCAGTCACATAAGAAACTGAGATTTTCAACTCCTTATATACTAGAGACTAGTAACTTCTACTTCGACTCTAATAACAAAAATATAATAAACTAATTATGATTCTATTAGAATAATAAATCCTAGTTTTAAACGAATCTGAATTAACCTTAATAGTTTATAAGTTTAAAAAAATTTATGAACTTCACATAAATAGTTTTATAATGATATGGATTATTGTATAGTTGAAGTCAGTAAAATAAGAAAAGAAAAAGGTAAATTGTTAGATACTATTGAATGAAATTTGTGCTTTTATTTTTATTAATTTAATTCAAAATGCATTGATTAATTAACTATTAAAGAGTCCCTAATTTTGAGATTTAAACTGTCGGCACGTAACTTTTTTAGGGAGTCGACGCTTGTGAGGGAGGCTTGTGTATTTATGCCACTCCAACAAACTTGCTTACGTTTTCTCTATAAGATTCTTGCATAGATTCGTTCAGTCTAAGCTGGAATAGGGACTTATGCTCTGTTTGGATTGAAAGAAAGTGAATGGAAAAGAAAATGAATAGAAAATAGTATAGTAATAATGATATTATGATTGATAAAAAGTAATAATTAGAAAATTATGAGAAAGAAAATAAATAATAATTTGTGAGAGAAAAAATAAAATTTAGTTGTTTGAATTGATAGAAAATGAATAAAAAAATAAATAGAAAGTAGTTTCCTTTCATTTTCTTTTCCTTTTCTTTCCTATGGTTTATCAAACAAAGCATTAAGGAGAGGCATGTAAACGGGGCCACACTTGTCCTGCTATGAGCCTATATATAGCAAGTTCTTATTTATTATTATTCTCAATCAATAATTATTACGTTATTAATCGACAAAATTTTGAATATATTAAATTACCACTGAAAAATTTAGTCTTAACATGTAAATTTGGTCTCTTGTGTGTATATAAAAACACACCACCCAACCCAATGATACTGAAGTCGTATTAAAAAATTTTAGTCTTAATGTATAAATTAGTACAGTAATACTAGAATTGTCTCTAAAATTTAAGGTTTCGAATGTAAGTCTGAGTCACAGTCAATTATATATAGATTGCAACTTATAATTTTCCACCGAAAAATTTGTTAAATGACACTTGGTTTCTAATGACTGTGTTTGTGTCAATTTTCATATATTATATTTAAATTTATTTCTTTACAAATTTAGACTTCTTCAAATTTACATTTTTACTTGCAATCATAGTTGTATGATTTCCATGTTTTATATATTTCAACAAGGCAACCAACTGGGCTAACCTAATTGATCACAATACCAAAGTTGTTTTAGAGAGATAGGAGTTGAAATCCCAATAAGGCTAATTACTTTTGTTAGCGTAGAGCTCTTGTGGACTCTATACCATTTTTAAGAGATGCAGGGCCCCAGTGTGTTCGTGTTTAGAAATATCTTTCCTTCCAATAAAATCACTGACATAGAATAGTATTTAGGATTGGGAAGGGAAAGGTTTAAATTGTTAGAGATAAGTGGAACAACTAATGAGTTATGGTTCATTAGGATTGAATTTTTTTAAAAACAGAAAGTTTTTATTTCAATTTTTGGTCGGAATTAATTAATTAAAAAAAGAAATAAGTAGATCACATCGTGTCTCAACTAATAGAGAGGTATATTTGCACGGTACCGCTTAAGTAACATTATGGGGGTGTTTGGTTGGCCTTTTTTTGCTTGGGAATGAGAATGCGAATGAGTGATTCTCATTCTTGATATTTGGTAGAGAAATATCTCATTCTCATTCCCTTATTTTTGGGAATGAAATTCCCCTATCTATGGGAATCACCATTCCTACATTCAGGTAGTTAATCATTCATATTCTCTCATCTTTTCTCTCACTTTGTAAATTGTTTTATAATAAAATATTACAAATAAATCTCATAAATAATAATAATAATAATAATTAATGATAATTATAATGATAATAAATATTTGTATATTATAATAAAATTAAATATTTCAAAAATTAGGATAATAATTACATTATAAATAATAATAATATTATTATCTGTATTTTCATAATATTAATAATAACCATAAATAATAAAAGTATTTGCATAACAATTTCATAATTTTAATAATAATTTATTTATTAACAATGACTTATTTTATAATATCTACAATATCATTTTGGTTATAATAATGTTAGTCATACTTCTTCTTTGTTATCATTATTAATAAAAATTTAT
Organism: Carallia pectinifolia; assembly: GCA_037832335.1. NCBI lineage: Eukaryota > Viridiplantae > Streptophyta > Magnoliopsida > Malpighiales > Rhizophoraceae > Carallia > Carallia pectinifolia. The sequence continues at coordinate 6,131,841 of CM075447.1, read as the reverse complement.
GTTATTTTTTATTTTGGATTTTATACTAATGATTGTTATTGTGAAATAAATAAATGAATAATAATAATAATAATAATAATAACAATAATAATATTATTATTATTATTATTGTTATCATTATTATTATTATTTTTATTGTTATTTAATATTTTTAATTTGAAATTATGTTATAATATTTTTGTATTTTTTAATATTTATTTTGATATTCATGATTTTTTAGTTTTTGTATTTATTAGTTATTTATTTTTAGTGAAATAAATATTATCATATATTTGATATTGATTCCAATTTCAAACTGAAACAAATCACTACAAAAGATTTTGATTCTAATTCTTGAATAAATCAAATATGTTATAAAAAAAGTCATTTCATTCTTGATTCTGCTTGATTCTGTTTCTGATTCCGATTTCGATTTTAACTCTTAAACCAAACGGCCCGTATAGCTAAAATTCACAGGGCTCCAAGCCATTTTGCATTGTTTTTTTAGACTTTAAGCTAATCTGCACGTTAATTGAGATTCAACTCTTTTAGTGAGTAATTTTAAAGACTCTATTGCTCATATTGGCTTAATGTATTCATGACTTTGTCTTAAAAATGCTTCCGATACTATTGACAAGAAAATGAATTCTTGTTTTTCTAATAGGATTAACAATCCGAAAGGCCCTAGATGGATTTTACACGTACAAAAACAACTTTTTTTACCGAATAAAAAAAATGCTCACAAATATGTTTATTACCGCAATTACTAATTGATAAAAAATAAATTCAACGAAAAAAAGTTGTTCAAGAGATTTTGTCATAATGATTCATCACACCAGTCTAATTAGTTCTTAAATTATTTTTTTTTACAAGAAAAAAGATATTTATAGATATTTTAATCATAATACTTATAAAGTAAAATTAATTTTTTATTATTAATATATCATTTAATCATTTTTAAAGAACGAATTAATTACCTGAGCACTTTTAAGTTTAAATAACTTTTTCTTACATCTAATCTTAATATTAATAAATTTAAAATTTAATATTATGCACTCAGCATAAATTATTAAGAAAGGGATGATGGTGAAAAGATTAAAATACAAATTACTACAAAATAACATACTAAATTACCAAGTAAACAATCCCTTACTACTAGTTCTTAGATCTACACAATGAATGCCAAACAAAAAAACAAAAAATATTAAATTTAAATTAAATTCTTAAAAGATCCGAAGCTACTGTCCAATTTCGGAGGTGGGGGGACAACCTGCGTGAACGTCATTCTCGAGAAAATTGATGGCACCAGGCCAGCACATACTCGTGGGGCTTTTACTTTTTTTTTTTTTTTTTCCACTTTTCTCATTATACTTCTCTTAGAAAAGGCACCACCTCTCGAGATCGGCTATCCAATCTCCCTATAGTCAGGTTTTTGTTAAAGAACGTGGTCCCATTATATTGGCCACGAATTTATTTTCAGTACTGGGCCCCCATTTAAAATGAACCCTGCCATAATTTCCTAAACACAATGGTAATAAAATTTAATTGTATGACTATATTTTTAATAACATTAAATCAGTTATATAATTTATTTGATAATATTTAATGATATAATTTTTTTAAAATTTATTTATTTATTAACACATATTACTTTAATCATATATTTTAATTGTACATAAAAAAAAATTTCAACATGTATTTCTCATGCCTAATAATGAAAGGATAAGGAAAAGAAGAGCGGCAAGCACGCCTTTTTCTTCCACCTTAATTTGCATTTTTGTCCGAACTTAGACGGTGCTTATGCAAATGTTGAGGTCAAGTCTGACAGTCTGTTGTTTGTCGTTTTTTCCCCCAAGTTCTTTTAACAGTGGGTAGCATAAGTAAAAGAGGAGGGCAAAAGGCCAATGAAACATCGTAACAAATATCTAGTGGTTGGTCGAAACTGACAAAAAGGCTGAAGCTCAATCCGCCCAAAACCGTGTTGCTACCAACCAGCTACGTAAAAGACTTTTTCTAGTGTAAGAAAGTAGCTTTCTGCTTGCCCTTCAAAAATATTTTAGTAATTAAAAATTTAAATTTTTATTTTAAAATTTTAAAATTTTAATTTTAATAATTGAGTATATAAAAAATAAAAAAAAATTATTTATATTATATACTTTACAATCTAACGAACTAAACAAAAAAAATTATAGTAAAGTTTCAAAAGAATTACTTTCTTCCTACTTTTGTTTTTGGTTTTTTGAGGTGGTCTAAATTGGAAAAGTTCAAACATTTGTAAGCACCTAATACCTATGAAAAGGACTTTTCGGCAATCCCACGGAGTTGGTTTATAAAGTGATAAGATGTGTGTGCAAAACGTGCGACAGGAATTCAAATCTTAGCATATGTCCACAACGTAGCTAACTCTGTTCATCTTGTGAATTCAAGGTTTGATTTAAAAAGCTAAGGCTTTTTCTCATCAAAACTATAACAAGATTTTCAGCATTTGGTCATTTGCTTTTTTATTTTTCTTTTTAACAAAAGTTTCATTGATTGGAGAAAATTGATACTAATAGTGTGTTTAGATTGTAAGAAATTGATGGAAAAAAAAAGTTATCAGAAAAGAAAATGGTTTGAATATATCAGAAATATATGACAACAAAAATAATAGATATAAAAATAAGAAAAAAAATTGTGAGAGAAGTTGCAAAAAAAAAAAAAAAGATTACCGGCACTACCTAATTAATACAAGAACGTCTCCACAAAACCACATGTATGAAGAAGTTCCGAAACGGTTTAACAAAAAACCATATTCCAGAAAATTCTCTATCACCAAAAAAAAAAAACAAAACAAAAGCTCATTCCTATGGAAAAACAATCCCCTTCGCCATTGTTTACACCCATGCCAAACAAGTCCCCCTCTTTCCCTAGCCCTACCTTGCAAATCCACCAGTGATCTGGTTACTCTCCCTCTTCCTATGAGAAAAAAAACAACTGCAATTATGTACTCCTCCATGATACGTATTATGCACACTATGAGAAATGGACGCATTTTGCCACGGTCTATCATTCATCTTTACTATTGGCTAATATTGTCAATACTTTTTTTAAGATTCTAGGTTTAACATTTTGATTGATAGTGCTTGTAATAAATGTAACCCCTCAATATTAAATACAACTTTAAGATGATTTAAGGAAATAAAGTTGTACATCAAATAACAATTAAGTTTTTGATATAATGGTAAGCGCTCAATCTTAATAATTGGTATAAGAGCGAGATCATATGTTTGAATCCCTTAGACAATATTGAGGAGAGATTGTTAGCTAAGATCATCATCATTCTCTTTAGGATCTGAACTTAATATCTTAGTCTATGATTAACGATAGCAACCTCTAAAAAGATTAAGAAAATAAAATTATGTATCAACTAATCGTATATATGTTTTATAGTAAAGTTTTTAATATTTTTATTATTATTCAAATTGAAAACCTTGAAGAAGTTAATTAAAGAAGTATTAATAGTTATAACGAAATTGATAACATGAAACACCAACCAAAAAAGCTTAAACGCATAATTATGCTTCCAAATGGATGAACATTATTAGAGAACAAATAATTATCTTTTGGACTTATTATCATGTGCCAAACCTCTTCTAAAAGTCACCTCATCAAATTTCAAGTCCCGGGCCGTGGGTCCACATTTGTCAAGTAAAATATTACTTCTTTATTTATTTATTTTTATAACTGTGTGGCAATCACTCAGACACGACTACACGAGCACACGAAACTAATATGCCTGGCATGTATATATGTCTGTATGGTTCGGTGAGAATATTATCCTCCTACAAGCTCGTCGGAATATCATCATCGTCTTCAACGTGTTTAATAAATTTTGTGGGCCGGCGAGCCAGTCAATTTTGGCGCACCAACCCTGTTTAATTATTGTAGATAGAAAGAGAACAATATTGGAGACTTTTGAGACAATTCAAAAAAATATATTAGAAACTTAGGAGACAACTGGATTTTAAGAAAATAATGAAATTATAAAAAATTTGGAGTGCTTTTAGCACAATTGATTAAAACAATCTCTTAGGTTTTATTAGTTTTATGTCTAAGTCTTATTGACTCTATTCTCTTTTTATGGTATTTAAACTTCCATTATACCCAAAAAAAAAAAAAAAAAAGTATGTAAGACTGAAAATTGTTGCAGGCATCAAGCATCTAAGCATAAAAGGCAGAAAAGAAAACTTGTATGAATACATATAGTTTGATTTAAGAAAAAGAGATGTAGTAATTAGACTTAAATTGAATTTCATAGCACTTGCTTATCAAAAAATATTAAATTGCTTAGTACTTAAACTATGACATGTGCGCATCCACTAAGGACAATTTGGTGTAATTGTCCCCAAGGACAGAGCAAGACTCGATAATAGCTATTATGATGAAAATTAAATTAAATTTCATCGCACTTCTTATCAAAAAATAGTGAATTGCTTAGTAGTTAATCCCTTAAACTATGACATTTATTGTGGATCCACCTAAAGACAAATTGATGCAATTGTCCCCACTGACCCTCTTAAAGATATGTATACACATTGTATAACTTATCCTAAAAAAGGGTACTGTTATAAGTTTCTTTTTTCTTTTTTTGCCTCGTTATCTTCATAACTTTTCATTTTTTGCCATAGTCCCTCTTTTCTTCCCATAGATTTTTCTTTTTTGCCTTATTATCTATCTTTAAAAATTTGAATCTTATTAATAAATATATAGTGAACAATAATATTCTTTCCAACATAATAGCCGACTAAAGCTATGTTTGGTAGTGCGTTTCAACCTGCGTTGAGGTGGAGAAAAGTTGGTTTGGGATTAAACATAATTAAAATACTGTTTGGTAATACTTTTCATAACTGAGTTTCAGAAACACACTAGTCTCAAAACCAATGTTTTGGAAAAGCACTAAATTAATGCTTTTTGATGCAAATAAAAAAAGAGAAGACTGCGCCGCAGTTAAAAATAATTGAAATGACAAAAATATCCCTATTATCTCAATAAATTTTCCGTTGTACCACGATATAAGGGTTTTTTTTTTTATTCTTCTTCTCTCCACCATTCTCTTCTCACATTGCCCCAATTCCATTCTTTTCTCGTCGTCTCCAATGAGGTCCTCAAACGATCGGCCTTTAACAGGGGTAAGGATGTGGATCTCCTCGCCGACGTGCTTGTCGGGATTATCCTTAGGAAGACTATAGAAGATTTTCCTCAATCAATTTTCCTCCTCTTTTATTCTTCTTTCAAAGTGGCGAGCTGATAATACTGTTGTCGTTAGAACTAACTATTTAATTTTTGAAGAAATCAAGTAAGAAATTGAATAAGGATAGATTTTGTTGTTTTATAGTATCTGGTTTTATCTGGAATTTTCACTTGGATGACAGAGGTAATTTGATTATAGGGAAGGGACTATTTTTTTAAGCCCTTACCTATAGCTTGGAATTGCAACTTAGGTTTGTATGAGCCTGTTGAGTTGCTTAGTTTATAATTGAACACAAGAATGTATTTTTGGTATAAGCATCCACTTTTGTTATGGATGCTATGAATAAGATGTTTATTGATGTTAAAAAAGAAAAAAAAAAAAAAAAAAGGGAACAAGGATAGAGAATCAACTTTAAACTAGATTTTGGATGAATTTGGTATGGAAGGCACTACCGAAACTTTTGCTTTAAGATTTTTGTGTTAACAATCTTCTTTTATCCTACTTGCTTTCTACTACATTCTAATTCTTAATTAGTTCAGTTCTATTTTTTATTTTGAGCTCCATGATAACCTCCTTGAGACCTTTGTAATTGTCCAAAAATTTTGTCTTTCATATACAGAATTTTATAACCGTGTGGTTGTGCTATTTACAGAGGTCTGTAGCATCATCAAGAAAGAGAAGATATTGGTACCTTTGATGATAGACTGATTTGTTTTAAGACTGGTTTGTTTACCATATTCTAATTCTTAATTGGTCTCGTTTTATTTTTTATTGAGCTCCATGATGACCTCCTTGAGACCTTTGTAATTGTCTAAAAAATTTTGTCTTTCATATATAGCATTTTCTGACCATGTGGTTGTGTTATTTGCAGAGGTCTGTAGCCTCATCAAGCAAGAGAAGATATTAATATCTTTTAATAGTAAACTGGTTTGTTTTAAAATTATAAATTTAGAGTAAAAATTTAAATTAAAATACAAAATTCAACATGCTCTCAATTATTAAATTAAATATTGTCAAACATGTGAATTTTTTAAAACTGAAAAAAATAATCATATCTATAATAGTTATTTTACATACTAACAGCTTTTCTAATAACAATTTTATCAAACAAATAAAATTAAATTTTTTTTAAAGTGATTTCACCACTTTTACTAAACATTATATAATTTTAAGTAGCAATACTATTATTTATAACACTTTTATTTATAGTATTTTATTTCATAGCGTTGTTAAATAAGGTTTAAGTTGTATAAACAAATTAATAATGATGGAAAAAGCTTTCTAGTACAACTCAACGTCCTTCCTTTTTAGCACATCCGTGCAACTTATACATACACACTACATTGCGAAGAATAGCATTACTCTTATAAAATAGATATGATGTCAATAAAAAGAAGGTTGAACATAAAAGCTTGGTGTTTTTTCATAAATAAAGAATAAACTTGGTTAAAAAAAAAATTCGAAGGGGTGCATTTTTCCATCTTTAAAGGTATCCATCTAATTTGGCCCAAATTGTTCTCAGTCACCCTGCGCTGAAACATGTCATGAACCCCATGAAAAATAAACAAATCCCCGCTATGTACACCGTTCAGTAAGTAATTATTTTGGTACCCCTGTGTGCATTAAAATGCATTTATGACGTGCTTTTTTTTAGATTAAAAAAAAATTTAATTGCAACACGTGTTCATTTAATTTTTTAGCTCAAATTTAAAATAACTATCATTTGAACAGTCCGTTTAATAACTCTTTAAAGGAGCAGACTTATTATGTGAATACCAGTACGGCTAACGAATCTCCACTACTCGTGTTCTAAATGGTGAGTCGAATTCCAAACGCATATCACAATCTTTCACCAATTAAAAAGCCACATAGTCATTGAGAGGAAAGGATACATACACTGGAACTCGAATCCGAAATGCCGAGCATAAAATCACAGACTTATCATCGAACTACCAACTCATGTAGCATTTATGACGTGCTTAAGTCAATACGTGGTGTGGAAATAAAATGCATTAATGTGCTATTTATTAAATAGCCTTCAAATTTCATGCAAAGCATTTTCCATTTCGTAAACTAGTTTCTTTTGTTTTTGTTTTTTTTTTTGACCGAGTACACTAGTTTCCATGGCTTCCAAAATATAAATACCAAGAAATTGGGCCATTTTCTTGTAATATATAACATTTGGATTAAGAGCATAAAATCTTCCAATTAATTAAAAGGACTAAATTTTTGCGCTTAATTACCTAAATTTTTATCTAAAAAAGAAACGAGCTAAATATGACGTGCAATAATAATCTTTCAAGTAATATTATATAACTTCACTTCAATAGTTATTAAACAATTATACATATTAATTTAATGATATTTAATAATTTATTTATTATTTGTATAAATTTAATTATTTGTTAATCTATATTATTTTATTATTATTTTAAATTTATTTAAATGAAATTATCAAAATCTTTTTGTAATCCTGGATGAGTTAATGACTGTCCTATCCGAGCAAAAGGCTGGCAGAAGTTCTGTCTCGTTGGATGTCAGCTCCTTAGGTTATGCCCACCGAGCTAAAGCAAAAGCAAAATACCTACCTTGTTCGATATATAATAGGCTTCATGCTCTAAAAGATAGCCTTCATCTAATGGATGCTTGCTCAGTTGCTTACTTGCTTTTTGTGGACAGCCTCTCTCTGTCTCTCTGATACATAAAATATACGCAGGAGCACAAGCAATTGGAGCATTATTTTTGGAAAAAAAAAATACGCCCTGGTTCACCATGGATCCTGTTCTTGTGAAATAAAAGGGTGATCCCCATTTGCAATAAGTAGTTTTGCAATTGAGGTCCGTCCCCTCAAAGGGTCTATATAAGTGGACTACTGGACTAGTTATACCCAATAATAACTTGAGATATCAATATTTTTAGTTCTAAATTTTTAAATTTTTTTATATTTGAGTCTTAAATTTTTTTGACATTTTATTTGAGTTCTAATTTTTTTAATTTCATACTATATCAGACCTTTAAATTACAAAAAGTGGTCAATCGATTAATAAATGAGTTTAACTTAATAAAAATTATTTAAAAAGGGTTAAATACATAAATTAAATATTTTTTTCATCAACAAAATATGCACATTAAATATTTTTTTAATCAACAAATATACGAATTAAATAGGTAACATGTATATTTTTGATAGAAAAGACATTCAATTCATATATTTAATTTTTTTAAATAATTTTTTATAAAGTTAAAATTATTTTTTAATAGATTGATCACTTTTGATAAACAGAGAGACTGATTTGATAAAAAATTAAAAGGTTTAAAACTCAAATAAAATATTAAAAAAATTTAAAAATTTAAAATTAAAAATATTGGTATCTCATAGTAACTCCTTATGTTAAGCTCAAATACTCATCTTTTGCTTCTTTTTGCTTTTATGGCGTCCTTTTCAATTGTTCTTTTTTAACTCCAACTGAACCTTTTTTTTTTTTTGACCGTGCCTCCAACTTAACTTGTGCTCTACTAATGTCTCAGATGTATTTTTCTTTTCTTAATCTTATGTTATTTTCATTATTGATTGTTCCGTGCAAAGGAAACATACGATATTTTATGATTACAGGCTTTAGATTTAGGAGTTTACAGAAGAGCTTACCTCTTGGCTGATTGGAAACGGGGAAGAGAGGTAGGCCTGTGAGTCACATTCGGTGACAACATTGGACCCAAATGGGCTGACCGTTTCCCCAAATGTCCATACAAAAGCCCAAAGTTTATTATCCTTGGCAGGCTTTTATATTTGCCAACAAATCCCCAAAACATTCCAAATTAGTGAGGTTGGGCATTTGCCCACGTCGTTGGGCGAGTAACCAGCAGGTTAGGGGTTGACCACGCTACCCCTTCTTCGAATGTTCAATTGGATTGTCCTAACCACTAAGTTAAATTGACTCTCCAAAATATTTCAAATTAGTTTTTTCAATAAAATAAAAATTTCACCCTTTTATTTTAGTTAAAAAAATTGAATTATACTGTTTAAAAAAAAAAAAGAAACATACCTTGTTTGATATGCTCTAAAAAAGAGAAATGTATTAGTAGGAGGGTTTTTTTTTAATAGTGTATTTTGCTTTTTCGCTGTATCTATGTATTATATTGGG